>JAYESA010000013.1:6666730-6901730 GCA_036927795.1 Iris macrosiphon
TCTTTCTTTCCAGCTTTGAACCAGATCATTCTGAGGTGTATTGAAGAAGTTATGGCTCTCGAAAGTAGGCTATCTGTTCATATTCTGCATGTATTCATCTTGCATGCAATAATGATGTATTGCCTTTCTCCATGCATTGGAAGATGGAAGGACTAATCTTGGGAGATGAAAGGGCTGCCCTTTGGACTTCTCCATACATAGAGTGGTGTACCCAAGAGGCTTATCCTCCTTATAAATAGAGGGGAGATGGTGAAGGTTAGAAGACAACTTGTAATCCTCACACTTGTAATTCTTTTCAAGTGAGTTTGAGAGATAGTGATCCTCAAGTGAAGTTGTACCAACTTGAGAGAAGAGCTCTTTGTAATCTTTCATTTGATTATAGTGAAAAAGGCGAAGAAGGAGCGGGTGAGGACGTAGGCTCAAATTTAGCCGAACCTCGGTAAATCTTGTGTGTGTATCTCTCTTATTTTTTGCTTCTCTTCCATTTCTATTTTATATTCTCATCTCATCACAAAGACGGGAAAGGTCTTGTTTTTCCCAACAGTGGTATCAGAGCAAGGTTGCTAATCTTCTTGTGTTAAGATGGAGACTCCCATCGGCGGCGTTCGTATGATTAGCTTGAATGGCCGCAATTGGATGATATGGAAGGCGAAGATGATGGACCTTCTCTATTGCAAGGACCTCTATGCACCGGTTGAAGGAGTATCTTCCAAGCCGGAGTCTATGACGGCAGAAGATTGGAAGAAGCTCGACCGGAAGACTATTGGCACCATTCGACAATGGGTGGATGACACCGTATTCCACCATGTGTCAAATGAGACTTCGGCGAATAGCTTGTGGAAGAAACTTGAAGATCTCTACGAGAGGAAGACCGTCGGCAACAAAGCTTTTTTGATTCGGAAGCTTGTCAATCTCAAGTTCAAAGAAGGTGACTCTATATCTGAACATCTAAATGAAATTCAAAGTATTGTGAATCAACTTGTAGCCATGAAGATGGTGTTGGACGACGAGCTTCAAGCCCTTCTCTTGCTTAGCTCGTTGCCAGACAGTTGGGAGACTCTGGTGGTGTCTCTTAGCAACTCAGCACCTGACGGAGTTGTATCCATGAACCAAGTTACAAGCAGCCTCTTGAATGAAGAAATTCGAAGAAAGTCATCCGGATCCTCCTATTCTCATGCTCTTGTTACCGAGAATAGGGGGAGGAGCAAAAGCCGATATCCTCAGAACCGTGACAAGTCAAGAGGGAAATCAAAGGCTAGAAAGGACATCAGTTGCTATCACTGCGGGAAGAGTGGACACATAAAACGGGAATGCCGCAAGCTCAAGCGAGAACAAAAGGAAGGAAGGACCAATGAGAAGCAAGAAAAGACTGAAAGTGCAGCCGTTGCCATTGACAATGAAATTATGCTTTTCTCGGCATATGAAGAAGACTGTACAAATCTCACTTGCCAAGACTCGGAATGGGTGATTGATTCTGGTGCCTCCTACCATGCTACTCCCCGGAAGGACTACTTCACTTCGCTTCGTGAAGGTAACCTTGGGACGGTAAAAATGGGTAACAAAAACTCTTCTCAAATTCTTGGCATTGGAAATATTTGTGTTACCACTAACATTGGAACAAAGATGGTTCTAAAAGATGTTAGATTTGTGCCCGATCTTCGTCTTAATCTTCTCTCCACCGGCAAGCTTGATGAAGAAGGATACACAAGCAACTTTGATAAAGGATGTTGGAAGCTTACCAAAGGTTCACTTGTACTTGCAAGAGGAAAGAAGTGTTGCACTCTCTACAAAACTCAGTTCTACTTGGAGAATGATGGACTTGGAACAGTGGAAGGTACCTCTATGGATTTGTGGCACAAGCGGCTTGGCCACATGAGCGAGAAAGGACTACAAACTCTCGCAAGGCGGCAACTACTTCCATCCATGCAAGGTATATCATTATCCCACTGTGATCATTGCTTAATTGGAAAACAACATCGGGTAGCTTTTGTTAAAAACTATAACAAAAAGGAAACCGGCATATTGGACTTAGTCTACTCGGACGTATGCAGACCCATAAATGTAAAAACCTTTAGTGCTGCCTCCTACTTTGTGACCTTCATTGATGATGCATCTAGAAAAGTATGGGTGTATGTCCTAAAAGCCAAAGATCAAGTCTTTGAAGTTTTCAAAGATTTTCATACCAAAGTTGAAAGAGAAACCGGAAAGCTCTTGAAGTGTATTCACACGGATAATGGTGGTGAGTATACTTCAAGGATGTTTGAAGACTATTGCTCTAAATATGGCATTAGACACCAAAAGTCTGTCCCACACACACCACAACACAATGGGGTTGCAGAAAGAATGAACCGCACAATTGTAGAAAGAATAAGGAGTATGTTATCCTTAGCTAAATTACCAAAAATATTTTGGGGAGAAGCAGTACGAACAGCCTGCTACTTGATAAATTTGTCCCCCTCAGTTCCTTTGGATGGAGATATTCCTGAAAGGGTTTGGAGTGGAAAGGATATTTCCTATTCCCACTTGCGTGTGTTCGGGTGCAAAGCATTTGTGCATGTACCTAAGGAGAAAAGAACAAAACTTGATGACAAATCCATTCCATGCATCTTCTTGGGATATGGAAATAATGAATTTGGATATAGGTTGTGGGATCCTAAAAACAAGAAAATTGTAAGGAGCAGGGATGTTGTATTTTGTGAAGATAAAACACTTACTGATTTTGAAAAAGAAGAGGAGCCACAAAACACTCACATCGTCCCAGATCCAATCTCCACACCGGTTGTTTTTCCTTCTCCTATGTTAGAAAATAATGATTTTCAAGATGTGCAGGAAGAAGAAGAAATTACAGGTTCCCCAGGTTTTGATCAGGGGGAGCATGAACATGCAGAGCCACCTCATATGGATCAGCTACAAGCACCTCAGTTGAGACGGTCGGATAGAGATCGACAACCCTCAACCAGATATCCTACTTCAGAATATACTATGGTGACAGATGCAGGTGAACCAGAAAGTTTTCATGAAGCACAAGTACATGAAGATCATACCAAGTGGAAGAAAGCCATGCAAGAGGAGATGGATTCCTTGCATAAGAACCACACTTATGACTTGGTGGAGCTACCGAAGAACAGAAAAGCCTTGAAGAACAAATGGGTGTTCAAAATCAAGAATGAAGGAAATGACCAAGTCAAGTACAAAGCTCGCCTCGTGGTGAAAGGTTTCAGTCAGAAGCAAGGTATTGATTATGAAGAAATATTTTCTCCTGTTGTAAAGATGTCTTCTATTCGGGTTATTCTTGGTCTTGTCGCTTCTCAAGATCTTGAAGTTGAGCAGTTAGATGTGAAGACTGCATTCCTCCATGGTGATTTGGCAGAGGAAATCTATATGGAGCAGCCAGAGGGTTTCAAGGTAAAAGGCAAAGAACAGTTGGTTTGCAAATTAAAGAAAAGCTTGTACGGGCTCAAGCAGGCACCGCGACAGTGGTATAAAAGGTTTGATTCTTTTATGCTTGACCATGGGTATAAAAGAACATCTGCAGATCATTGTGTTTATATCCAAAAGTTCTCTGATGATGATTTTATTATTCTCTCTCTATATGTTGACGATATGCTTGTTGTTGGAAAAGATATGTCTAAAATTGACAGGTTGAAGAAAGAGCTGAGCAAGTCCTTTGACATGAAGGACTTAGGAGCGGCACAACATATATTGGGAATGAAAATCTCTCGGGACAAAAATGCGAAAAAGTTGTGGCTATCGCAAGAAAGATACATTGAACGTGTTCTGGAGAAGTTTAATATGTTGAACTCCAAGCCGGTCAGCACACCGCTAGCAGCTCATTTTAAGCTAAGCACACAACAAAGTCCTTCAAGAGAGAAGGAGAAGGAGGAGATGAGGAGCATTCCATTTGCCTCAGCCGTCGGAAGCTTGATGTACTCCATGGTTTGTACAAGACCCGACATAGCACATGCAGTTGGTGTGGTAAGCCGTTTTCTTGCCAATCCGGGTAAAGAACATTGGGAAGCAGTAAAATGGATCTTAAGATATCTTAGAGGAACTTCTAAATATTCTTTATGTTTTGGAGATGGCAGACCTATCTTGGAGGGTTTCACTGATTCTGATATGGCAGGTGACTTGGACAAAAGAAAGTCCACATCTGGATACTTATTTATCTTTGCAGGGGGAGCCGTATCATGGCAATCAAAGCTGCAAAAGTGTATCGCTCTATCCACCACAGAAGCTGAATATATCGCTGCCACAGAAGCTAGCAAGGAGCTCTTGTGGATGAAGAACTTCCTAAAGGAGTTATCGCTCAAGCAAGAGAAGTACACTCTTTACTGTGACAGTCAGAGCGCCATCGACTTGAGTAGAAACGCTACATATCACTCAAGGACAAAGCACATCGACGTACGCCATCACTGGATCCGAGATGCTTTGGAGAATCAACTGATGCACATTAAGAAGGTTGATACAAGCCAAAATTCGTCGGACATGATGACGAAGCCTCTACCAAAAGAGAAGCATGACTTCTGCCGAAGGAAGGCAGGTATGACTACTGTTTGAAAACCTCTCTCCTCATGTGGATGGAGGGGGAGATTGATGGGAACGGGGTCCATCCCCATGATGAACCAATATGGATTTGATCCATGAAAATCGGTCACCCATGGTTGGGTTCGGCCAAGTACTTAGCCATTTTTCTGGGTGCAGTTTCTGTGACTAGATACAGTTTTGGGAGCCGTTTTCGGAGCTGTTGCAGGCATAATTAGGCTCGGTCTTCAACGCGAAAGTTGTTGGAAAAAGTTTTCTCTTTCTTTCCAGCTTTGAACCAGATCATTCTGAGGTGTATTGAAGAAGTTATGGCTCTCGAAAGTAGGCTATCTGTTCATATTCTGCATGTATTCATCTTGCATGCAATATTAATGTATTGCCTTTCTCCATGCATTGGAAGATGGAAGGACTAATCTTGGGAGATGAAAGGGCTGCCCTTTGGACTTCTCCATACATAGAGTGGTGTACCCAAGAGGCTTATCCTCCTTATAAATAGAGGGGAGATGGTGAAGGTTAGAAGACAACTTGTAATCCTCACACTTGTAATTCTTTTCAAGTGAGTTTGAGAGATAGTGATCCTCAAGTGAAGTTGTACCAACTTGAGAGAAGAGCTCTTTGTAATCTTTCATTTGATTATAGTGAAAAAGGCGAAGAAGGAGCGGGTGAGGACGTAGGCTCAAATTTAGCCGAACCTCGGTAAATCTTGTGTGTGTATCTCTCTTATTTTTTGCTTCTCTTCCATTTCTATTTTATATTCTCATCTCATCACAAAGACGGGAAAGGTCTTGTTTTTCCCAACAATTATCATTAAAATATTATGTGAAAACATGGTTAGTTAAAAATATAGGATTGATATATAAAGATAAAATACTTAACCATATTCCACAACTTTTCTCGGGCATCCCAATTCTCAAGTACATTAATTTATCTTTATACTTACATTTACTAAGGGTCCAAACTTCTTCCTTTTCTATTATGCTCATGGTCTCAATCAGTACATCCGACCTTGGCAAAATCGGAGTTAAATGTCCTTTCTCTTTCTTTTTAAATAGAAATGGATTCTTCATCATCATCATCCAAGCCTTATTCCATCAAAATATGGTCCACTATAGAGCATAAGAAAGTTCCATAGAAGATTTGATGAAGTTCTATGACCGACCGTTGACCTAACGTGAATCCTCTATGCTCGTTCAAAATTCTTAGCCATGCTAGCTATCAGCATGAGAGGGTCAAGTCATAAAATCTAGGTGGCCGATTGGCAGGTAGGTAGACCTACCTTTCATATTGCAGTTGAAGCTCATGAAACCAATGAGCACTCTCAAAGTTCCCTTAGACTATAAGAAGTCTAGACGAATATGTAATATGATACAATTTGCTACAGAAAAGTGCATTCATCTCTGTGGCACATTACGCCAAAGAGCGAAGGAATCACAATCCCACATAAAAATTGATTTGTCTTAATTATTAAATGCAACAACAAAGCCGTTATTCCAATTTTTTGGATTTGTCTATTTCTTTCATTTTCTTCCATTTGTTCGCTAAGGACCACGTCCTTTGTAACACTAACCAAAATTATATCTTTCTTTAAAAATTTAACTCATGTTTGCTTTGGCCAACTTTTAGTCCTAGCGGTTCCTTTAACTACTATTTTATTGCTCCTACTTATCAAGCATCTATTGGTCTATGTTGCACATGTCCAAACCATCCGAGACAATTTTTTCTCATTTTGTCCTCAATTGTTGGCACTCGTAACTTTTCACAAATACACTCATTTCTTATCCTATTAATGTATCGTCAATCATCCATCTAAGTATTATCATTTCTGTTACATTAGTCTTTTGGACATATTTTTTAAATGCCCAACACTCTAATATGTAAAGCATAGTTGGTCTTATAACTATAACCATCTTATAGATTTTTTCTTACTTTAAAGCTATCATCTTATCACAAAGTACTCCGGAAATTTTAACCATTATGTTTCAATTCTATGTATCACATCCTTCTCATTCTCTCAGTCATAATAAATGGTTGATCATAAATATCGAATACAATCACTTTTAAATATCTCTTGTCAATCTATATATAGTCATGATTATTTCTGACCAAGGCAAAGCTCTATAAAATATAGTTGTTGTCCTACTAATTTTAAAACTTTTTAATTCTAGAGTTTCTCTCCATTCTTCTATTTTGAATCTAACCCTTCTATATTCTTATCAATAAATACAATATCATCAACAAACTCCATACACTATGGAACTTCTTTTTGGATGTCTAATAATTTTATCCATAACTAGAGCAAAAAACGCAAGGACTTAAAGTTGTTCCTTGATGTAAGTCAACTTTAGTAGAAAACTATGCTTCACGGACACATCAAAATGATGTATGTATTCGTATGTAATCGTACCCGTGTCCGTATATGTACTTGTGCAACATAGGTAATTATCTTTGTACCTATTCAAATCTATATCTCGTATCCATATTTTGTCAGCATTTGGATCATGCTCGTATTTGTGCAACATAGGTAAAAATGGTTTACTATTTCCCCGAATGGTTCGTGCGGTTATCGATAAGTAAGAAATTTTCACTGAAAATCTTAAAAAAAAAACTATTGAAAGTCTTGGTTGTTGGAAGAGTAACCAAATATTACTTCAGTAGGCACAACCTTTGCGTCATTCTAGTAAAATGTCAAATCCCCCCCCCCCCCTCCCTCCCCCCTACACACCACACACACACACCACACCAACACCACACACACAAAAATCTGGATTCACCGCAAGATTCATGTAAAAGTCCTTCCGAATAGACCATAACATATTTGTAAGAGATGAGGGTTATATATTAATATTACTCTCGACATCTTTCTTCCGTAATAGAGCTTAAAGGAGATAACTTGATACTATTTAAGCATAAATGATAAAGGAAAATTAACATAGAAGAAGATTCTAATGTTATGTGGTATAATATGTCAAATATATCAAGAAAATAACAAGAGGTCTGGGTGTTTCTAAAGCACTTCGATAGAAAATTGGTAGTGGAACGAGTAACTCCAAATGGTAATTAAGGTAAAAAAAAAAACTTTTCTATATAGTTTGACAAAAGTTTAGAAATGAGGAAAACTTTGATAGATATAAACTAATAAAGAAGGAAGCTAAGAAAGCGTTGTCAAGCTAAATCCAAAGTATATGGTTATTTGTATAGTTGGTTAGAAACTGAGGGAAAAAATATTTAAGGTTTGCTAAGAGTAGAAAAAGGAGTACAGACCTAGGTAAATATTAAATGCATCAAGAATGAAAACCAAATGTATGTATAGGAGAAATGATATTGAGGAGATATAAAGTCATATAAACAAGTTATTTAATGAGAACAACCTAGAAAATATTAATTTGGATATTGCTATTGTTGTAAATTAGGATTTATAAAGTTAAAGATGCTCTAACAAAAATGAAAAAAAAAAGTGGTAGAAAGTGATGATATACCTATTGATATTTGGATGTTAAGGTGAGAAAAGATTGGTGTAGCTTATTAATTTATTCAACAAAATCCTAAGGACTAAGAAGGTACGTGATGAATGAAGTAGTATTATAGTACCTTCAAAAATAAGGAGATTTACAAAGTTGTAATAAGTGTCGAGGATCCAAGCTTATAAGCAATACCATAAAACTAATTGAACAAAGATTAAGAAAATAAACTAGAATTTCAGAGAATCAATTTGATTTTATGCCATAATATCTGCTATAGAAGCCATTTACTTATTAAGAAGAGTGATGGAAAAATTTAGAGATAAAAAGAGAGATTTACGTATGATTTTATTGAATTAAAGGAAGCTTATGATATAGTTCATAGTGAAATAATATGATGGACTTTGGAGAACATGCTCCTTGTAGCTATATTAAGACTATTAAGGATATGCAATATGAAGTTATGATGACCATGCAAATATTGAAGGAGGTAGCAAACCGTTTCCTATCAATGTTTACATCAAGTTGTTTCCTTTTTGCAATAGTCATGGATGAAATTATTAGGCATATTCAGGAGGAGTTCCATGGTGTATCAAGCTTTCAAAAGCGACCACCTACCACCTCGCCTCCTTAGGCGGCCGCCTTGTTAATGTTGGCGCTTAGGCAACTAGGACTTAGGCGGATTGGTCACGAGGCGTCCGCCTAAAATTCCGAGGCATCCGCCTCGATTTGTCTCGGTCCATCTCAACCCTGTATGACATCTTGACTTTAAAAAATACACTAAAATAAAATTTTGAACCTAGGGGTGTTTCAATGGATATTGGATAGTATATGAAGTTCTCTGTCACATAGGTTGACCTAACATCTGCTATGTCAGGTAGGTCGACCTGACATGGTCCAAATTGCTTTTCATTTACAATTATTTATTAAATTTAATGAAAAGTCTCTTTGCATATAATACTTATATTTTCTTTTACCATCATAATTCATATTATAACATGATATTTATAGCAGCATAGTCAATGCTTCTTGATAATAGGCCTACAAGAGTGTGAAACACAAAGAAGAAGAGCGTGAAGAGAAGAAAACAGAGTAGAAGCCTTAGTGCGTTGTGCGAAGAGAAGAAAACATAGTAAAAGTATTAGCGCGTTAAGGCGAGCAAAGTGAGTACTTGGACAAGGCGGTCAAGCAAGTAGTTGCTTTGAATCGGATGTGAAAGAATGCGCTCTTATCTTAGGATAGCAAGCTGGAGAGTGAGGAAAGCGGAAGTGTTCAAGACTCATGACTGAAGTGTTCTATTTGGTTCTTAAGGTTTTCGAAAATGTCATATGCCGATTATTCATTTATACATAAAACATACACCAACACTTGTTCAACGCTTCTTAATATGATGCAAGTGGAATAGTGATTATCATAACTATCGTCATTATTAAATTACAACAGGTGCACCGTAATATTATATTGTCTTCATAGTTCCAATATCCACAAGTCAAAACTATTCTCAAGGCAACAACCAAGGCCAACGAACCCTCAAACCCTAATGTTAGGGTTGTCAATTGGCTCGTGATCGGTTGGGGGTTTATGTTAGATCCGAGCCGAATCCTATTAGTATTTCGGATTTGGGTTCAGGTAAATTCCTTTCTAGTCAGTTTTGGACCAGTTTTTGGATTCAAGTAGTACGCGTAAACTATCATTAACTTCAAAGTATTTGTTTATTTGTACTTCTTTGACAACTTAGATGTTTTTTACATGTGATGCGTACTTCTAATATTAATATACTGTTGGTTCTTGTAAATCTAAATTTCGATAAAACATAACTTTTCAATCAAATCTCTTTGACAAACTTGATGTTTGCTAGGTTTCAAATTCGGTTGAGGCTATATCCAAACACTAACCGGGTTTAATTTTAGAACCAAAACTTTATAATTCTAAGACAATTGCATCATCACAACCTACCTACCCTACTGCTTGCATGATCCTCTGCACACAAAACAATATTCCAATTGAGACTTCTCCTTCTATGTCTATGTATTATTATTATTAATATGATAAAAACAACACGAGTGACGAGATATTAAACTAATGAATAAAGTCCAAAAGATTACATGAAGTAGAAATAAAAGGCTAGGAATCCACAAGGTTAAACCTAGCCCACACGGCCACACTGCAAACACACAGTCCTAATTGTAAACTACATGTTTGTGTTAACCTACCTACCAGACACCCTAAAACTATAGTCTCGAGGTCACAGTCTTGCCGTATTGAGGCCCCGCCTAGGCCTTTCAAGACTCGTGCTGACTTAAAAAGCTTGTGGTGTGTGAAGTTTGATGACGATTTGTGTTTGTTAATGAGAGTCGAGAAATGTTAGATGCCAAAATACAAATGTTGAGAGGAACTTTAGGAATTAAGGATTTTAAAATTAGTACGATGAAAACAAATAATACAAATTGTAACTTCAACCATAAGTTAAAGAAAAATGAGAGGTGTATACATATCAAGAACACAATTTTTTTTCCAAATTTTTTGGGTCAGCTGGGGAGTATATATAGATAGACAAAAGATGACTATAAGTGACAAATTTTGATATTTATGAATTATCCATCATAATTGAGAGAGAATTTTTCATGGACAGAATTAAAACATGATGGTTGAGATGAAAAAGTGCTTTTAGAGTACTTTGTGGTCGCATAATACCTTTGAAATGGAACGAATTTTTATAAAAGGCTTCTATAAGACCAACCATTTTTAGGATCAAAGTTCGGCAATTAAGAAACATGTCTAAAAAATTAGTGTAGCCGAAATGAGAATACTTATATGGATGAGACTTCATGAGAGACAATACAATAAAAAAATAAGAAATGAGCCATGGGAAGTTAGATGCGACACAAATTGTCGACAAGGTGAGAGAAAATCATCTTCGGTGTTTCAGACATGTACAACAAAGTCTAATATATGCTCGATAAAAAGAAGCATGGGATAGTTATTAAAGGAGCATTATGACCAAAGGTTCGCCTCAATAAGCATGGATTGAAATTTTGTAGAAGGATATAGGGTTTGTAATTGCTACAAAGGACATGGCCCTTGATAGAACTGAATGGAAGAAATTCAAACCAAGGTTCGCAGTATCGTGTTGGGCGATACCGATACCGATACGTATCGACCTTATCGTATCAGTTTTTGGCATGTCCAATCCAATATCGACCTGTGCCGATACCGTTCGATACACAAATTAGGGCTCTCTTTGTGGTCAATAGCAAAGAATTAAAAGAAGGTAGAAATGTGGTAAAAACATTGTTGGCTTAATGATTTGATCATGTAGTTTAACATGCTACACTGTAGCTATTACCATTTTTCAAACTTCTATACTCTAGATTCACTACGTTGATCCATCTTAATATTATTCCATTCAAAGCTATATACTGTGGGGGTACTTTATCTAAAATAAAGTAAGATAAACAACAATATCTAATGCGGTTGAGCAACTCAACAATGATAGATATTATTCTATTCAAAACTAACGGGAAACAAACGAAAATACCTAAGATTATGCCTGTATAAAATATGTCCCTAGTTTTTTTAAAATATTTTCTTATTATCTTGTGGCTTTCCAAAACTCGAAACCACCGATACAAATACTGACAAGAAGGGTGGTTCAAAACAGATTACGATACCGCAGACTTGATTCGACAGCTGGCCCGAAAAATTTGGGACGAAGGCTTTGTTGTGCACAAATTTCCCACGTTTGATAACAGTTACAGAAGCTTCTCATATGTTAATGGCTCGGATTTATTACCACATCTCAGAGAATATCACTTTGTCTTCTGCAGCTAGAATGAAGTGGGTTTTTCTCCATCAGAAGAAGACTTCTTGATATGCTCGGTTGGGAATAAGAATATATGAAAATTCTATTTTGGACATTCTCCATCCAATATGGCAGGGGCTTCTTTGGTTGTTCGCGAATCCACGTATGCTTTTTTTCATTTTAAGCACAACATCTAATTATTTTGTATCATCAAAACTCTTCTTAATTGGCACTTTTTGTAATGTATGTGGTCCATATTAGTTTAAACTTTAGGCCTGATTTCTATTTGAAACAAGTTTGGCTTTTGCAGCAGCAACAAACACACATTTTGCTTCTTAATGGCATTCAACTTGCAGTAATCTTGGTTGCTATTGCTACTTCTCTAGATCTGCAGATCAGATGTGCCGGCAGCAATCTCGGTTTTCTTTGAGGCCCGAAGAGGCTCGTGCAGCTAAAGAAAGTCTTCTCCTTTACCATAAACCTGTTAAACTCTACAATATGCTACAGCGTCGGGCTACACACAATGTAAAGTCTATTCCTTTACGGCATTAGTACTTAGTTGTCTACTAAGAGGAGGTTTTGTTTTGCTATCATGGTTGTGAGGATACATTTGACTTAAGTCATTACTTTGAACTAATGAAATGTATGTTCATATGTCCTCTTTATTTTGCTGCAGCCATTATTTCTACAGCGATGCTTGCGTTACAAGATACAAGCGAAGCACAAACAGAGGTTTTTTTGAAGCATTTCATTTTCTTCAGAGTAAAAGTTTCTTGTTTATTGCATGACATTTTTCAGTTTATATGTATATATGCTAAGAATCATTATAGTTTCTTTACAAAACGAATACTTCCCCTAATAGATTACAATTACGATTTGTAGCAACAGAATCTACATTTACCTTTTTTCAGTTAATATATATCTATCATAAGTATCAGTTTGTTTTCTTACAAGAGTTTTTTATGTGCAACAACAACAACAACAACAACAACAAAGCATTTATCCCAAAAGTTTGGTGTCGTCTGTTTGAAATCATTTTGTCCCATTCATCTCTGTTAGTGTCCATGTCTTCTGTAACACAACAAAACCATATCCTTCTTTAAAACTTCAATTCATGTTGGTTTCAGCATACCTCTAGTTTTAGTGCTCCTGCAAGAGTTCTTTACTTAACAGTTTATAATTTTAGCAACATAATCTACATATATACTCAAATATGGTGCACAACATTCTGGATTTATCCAAATAAATAAAACAATGACAAACTATGCAACTCGTGATAATCTTGGTAAAAGTTTCTCATGAATGGGCTAGTAAACGCACAGATAAGTCGAGCCTTTAAGATCCCTGTTGTAGGTTTTTGACCTTCCCTGCCATCGGGTTAATGCACCTTTGCAGTATATAGCTATCCCTTGGTCACGAGTGATACCAAGTTCCTTTTGTAAATTGATAGTAGTATATGATGATTGCAGGTTAAATGGTTAATAGATGCCGATGACCATTTCATGACTTTTATACTTAAACAAGTTCATATTTCAAGTAACATAATAAACACATTATTATGAAATTGTTTATTTCTCAATAATTTAGAATGATGTCTTTCAATCAATAAATCATAGTTGAGTGTGAAAAGAAATTAATACATTTGTACTCAATCATAACGAAAATATGGACCAACAATTATTTAAATCAGTTTATAGAGAAACTTTGGACTCTCCAATCATCCCAGCAAAACAATTTATACATTATCAATAAACATGTTTGCCATGCCACCTTTGTTTGTTGATAAACATTTATATAACCCAAATTTTATGTCTTTCATCAATAACATGTTTGTTTCTGGTAACTAGCCGTTCACCTCTCAATCCATGATGATCCAAGTGAACTAACATTTTGCACATGAACGATTTGTGTCAATGAAATTAGTTTGAATTGAAAATTGAGATGAAGGTTGTAAGCCAGAAAATTAGGGTTGACCTAAACCTGGCTCCACTTGGCCCACTTACAGCCTTACCATTGTCGCCTCTGAGCAGTTTTTGATTAGGGAATACAGTGAGATTTTTGGGTATTGCTGACAATCATAGAACTAAGAAATATTAATACCTGACTTGCATATATAGTAATGCCTTAATTCTTATATTCTACACAAATGCCACATTATGTGTGTGACTGCTTGGAAGTGTGATAAGGAAGAATCTTGAGGACCGTACCCGATAAAGTTTTCTTCAAATCACTCGATGAGAAACCGAGGATATTGTATTGCCGGGTAGCAACGAGGCTGGCTTGGACTGAAACCAGGGAGAACTTCACATCCTATGAGAAACTCTCATTTTTTCATAAATTCCCGTGAAGGTTGGAGGATGGTTGGAGTTGTCGTGGAGGGCTGGAAAGTGGCAATGCTGTAGGCTGTTGTCATCTGTCTTACTTGTATAGTGCGGAGCCTCGGGTGGAGTTGAGGTCGGATTGGGCTGGGGTGGAGATGTGCGGGGAAGTGTCATATTAGGCTGGACGGTGGAAGCAAGGTTGGATCGGTTTAGATTGGTAGAGGTAGGTAGGGGATATGGCTGGAAAGTGGTGATGACTGGAGAGGCAAAAGGACTGACGGGGAAGAGGGCTGACAGCAAAATATCTAGGGTTAGG
Source organism: Iris macrosiphon (assembly GCA_036927795.1). NCBI lineage: Eukaryota > Viridiplantae > Streptophyta > Magnoliopsida > Asparagales > Iridaceae > Iris > Iris macrosiphon. Next base: position 6,681,170 of record JAYESA010000013.1, read on the forward strand.
GTTGCATAGGGGATGGCGACTAGGGTTAGGATTTGGATAGCTAGGGTTATGGTTCGAGGAGGGTTAGAATTATGGATATGATTTTGGTGGTGATGTGCTAATGCTAGGGTTTCGGGTGATGGAGATATTTTTGGTGGTAGGTAGAGAGTTAGTGTGTTGATAGCATATTTGAGATGGAGATATTCAACTCAGTGGCTTAGTTCAATTGTGGTGGAGTTAATATATATATATATATATATATATATATATATATATATATATATATATAGAGAGAGAGAGAGAGAGAGAGAGAGAGAGAGAGAGAGAGAGAGAGCCTCCCTCTTTAGTTCCTACCTAATGTAGGACTAAAAAGGGGTACTAGGAGATAAGTATGAACACATGAAGAATAACAACTCTATCTATTACGAACTGTTATTGCTCCATCTTTAGTGAGCATATGATTTTCTTTACCACATTTCTATTTGCTAGAATATAAACTGCAATATGTTTTCTTTTCATGCCATTCCACATGGTCATTTTTTATACATTGCTTGTGCAAGGCTTTCATTTATATTCAAGAGGGGAATAAATGAATGGGTAATTTAATCTGAATTAGGAATGGTTGCTTTTTTTTGGTATGAATGTTACTGGGATCCTGGAAATCTTCTCATAATCGCTGATGTGTCTATATATGCCGCTTCGACTAAAGCCAAAGTCCTTTTAACTAATTAAAATTTGATATTTATATTTCCCCCTTTTGGGAGATCGACAATATTTTTTGCTCAGTTGAAAGGACTCATGTCATCTACATATATTTTGATCATGTAATCATTGTTTTTCTAAATCTGAATATTTATCACTGTCACATTGCTTTTGTTGCTTATGTTCACTTCTTTTAATATCTAGATTGGGAACTGGGAATGTCCAATTCAAGTATAATTATTACAACGATACACTACAAAAGACTGAAGGTACCAACTGCCTTTTGCTTTCAGTTCGCGCTGCTTGCTTTGTATTACTTTTTTCCTTATAGTTTGTGCTATAGCTAAGGTTTCTGCTGTCGTGGGAGTATAGTTTAATCTGGCTGATTAGAGTCTAGAGCATAAGATTGCAACTAAAAAATGGTATGTATATTGTATCTCAGTTTTGAAACAACATAAAATTGCACCTATTATATTCTCTCTTGAAAATTATAAAGCTTGAAATAGTGCTAAAAAATAATGGATCACAGTTAATTATGCACTTCATATGCGTATCATGTACACAAAATAAAATTATTAGATAGCATTTAATTGCATGATCCTTCAGCTTTTATGAAGTATCCAAGCAGAAATCAAAATCTTTTAAGTTTTTATGCATTTACCATTCTACTTAGTTATCCACGATTCCTATATTATATCTCATCTGTATAAATCTCTTTGTATATTCCATATGTTTACCTTTATCTTGTTTTCTTTAGAGGATTCAAACCCTGACCTTCTTGATCATTGAAAAACAGTTACAGAAGATTTCACCTGTCCATTTTGCTTGGCTCAATGTGGAAGCTTTAAGGTAGATTTTGAATATATTCTCAATATGTTTGTTGCGGATTCACACAATTAAACTGTACTTCTCCCCCCATAACTTACATCTCGTGTTGACACTTGTAGATATCTAATATTATGCTTTTGTTTATAGGGTCTAAAATATCACCTGTTCTCCTCCCATGACTTATTCAGTTTTGACTTTGGGGTTGGTGAACTTCCAGGATCTGCAATCATTCATCTTTTCATCTCTTCTTGGTCATCCTGGTGAACAGTGTGGTTGACATATGTGCAGGTACCTGAAGAGCAACAAGTTACTGTTAAACTGAGAACTGATGTTTGGAAGTCTGAGGTATATGTTCTATTGAACATCCTAAACTCTTATACCATATAGGCTAGTTTGCGCCTAAATACCACAAACTTTCAATTTTTGTTAACTTGTTTTTGATGAATTATTTTTCTTAGCAAGTTGTTACCATGAACTTTCAAAAGTTTGCGCATGACTACCGTCTATAGATTTAATTGTCACGTACAATGATTGTGACTTATTTGGGACAACTTTGCCCCTGAAAGAATAAATTTATTCTCTGCCCCAACCCACCCACACAAACCTAACTTCGGTTGCACCCCCGCCCCCTCCCCTCCCCTGCCCCTCCCCATTCTGCTACTGTTACCACCATCATCATGCCCTCCCCACTCCAAGCAGCTGCAACTGCTACAACAACAACCATAGCTGCACGGGCACACATGACCGCAGATTAGGGAGGGGAGGGGGAGGCCACGATTATGATGAAGCAATGGGGAGGTGTGGGGGTGGTGGTGGTTGCTGGCTGGAGTTAGGTTAGGGTTTGAGATGGCTAAGTGAGGAAGGAGATGAGCAAAACGGTCTTTTTGCATTTTTCTATTAACGATGTCATTATATTTAAAAAAAATTATCTGTCATGGTAGCAAAGTGCAAAAATAGTTTATGGTAGCAATTTAGTAATAAAAATTGTTTATGATATCAAATTGTCAAAAGTTGAAAGTTCATAATATCTAAAGTACAAATTCTCTATTTCTTTAAAGGAGGGAGACGGATTCAGAATATATTTCCATTACTTTTTTTTTCATCATTACTTAGAATAGTTTCGTGGACAATAAACCAATTATACAAAATACTTATTTCTAAAGAATGGAAAAGAATATTTTCTTGTGCAAAATAGAATATGTTTATACACACATGAGAAGGGATATTCTTTCTTTCCATGACATTTCGAGAATTTCGAACGTGTCCTACTTGAGTTAATAGGGTCTGGTTTTGGATTGACCGATTGAACCCATCGACTGGCAATGATTTAAAGGGAAATAACTGACCTAAAGAAGGCAACGATGATATCGGTGTTACAATATGACGAGATCAACAATACGGGAGACGGGCAGGGAGAACGTGTGAGTGTTGGCGACGTGATGTCCGATACGGTTGGAACTTCTTCGTAACATTATCACTTTGAGATGAAGACTGGAATGGAGGTGTTGATGGTAGCCTCCGGAATAGTAGGCTGTGAGGAGGTGGACGAGGCACTAGTACTTATCGACGAGATCTTCTCGATTGCCGCTCAGAGTAAGATGCTGGAGAGGAGCAGGTAAGGGTTTGGAAATTCAATCTGTTCGAGTCTAGACTCTAGTTTGGAGGATAGGAACTATAGAGACCAAGGAGGGCCGGCGAGGGATGTGTCTAGGAGAAGCCATTAAGGACGGATAGGCTAGGAAGGGGCTTGAAGGAAGTGTAGCTTAGCCGTATGCATCGACTGTAGTCTCGTCATATGCTTTTGTAGTAGCCTTGTTGTAAGCGGACCTCTTAGCCTGGTAGAAGGCTTAACCGTTAGTTCTGTGGGAGTTGGTGTTGGCTTTAGCTTAACCGAAGAAATTAGCTCTGTCCGATGCTATTTTAAACCTTTGTTGTAGGCTGATCCCGAAGGATTAGCCTCGCCAGAAGATGTAGTAGCTTCATCGGAAGCTAAAGCAGACACATGGTTTCCAAGTTCAGCCACAAAAATGGTTATGGCGGCTACAGTTGAGTTAGGGCCAGAAGTTTGGAGTGGGATGGAAAGAAATTTTGTGTACCCTTGTGGGTTCTTTTCAAATTTTCATAGCTCTATACCATGAAATCTAAAGAGAAATTTTAATTTATTGACATGAATAAAATATGAGAAGCCTTGGTACATTTATAGGAGTAAGTCATGACATTCTCTTTTAGCCCCGGCGGCGTGGGACTAAAGTGAGGTATACAATAATTGAGGATGATGTGAGAGAGGATCTATTTAGGTAGTTTTGTACATGTGTAGTGAAGACTGCTGGTTGTTTATGGCAGGGAGAGGGTTTCATACTTGAAGGATCTATTAGAACTAGGGGAAAAGAAATAACAGTTGACAATGTAACTGAGGATGACCATTATTTGAGGTGTAGAATAGAAAGGTAAATAGAATGTCAAGCTGATACAGCTTGAACTTAATTAAGAGAGTAAAACTGGACCAGTTGCTCAGGTTGAACTTGCTTAAGGCGGGTGTAAAAGTATTAAGGTTTTCATGTCGTGAAAGTTAGAATGTGAAGCTAAAACAGTTTGAACTTGATTAAGACGGAAAAACTGGACCAGTAGATCATGCTTGAACTTGATTTGCAAAAAAGTTGAAACGTTAATGGAAAGCAAAACCCTTTTGTCATCTATTATGTGGAAGGTTAACAAAACCAAATACCTCTTACCTATAAGGTAATATAAACTTAATCTGGTGGAAACAGAGGAAGCTTAAATGTGATGATGAGAATGCCAGGCCAAAATATATTCAACTTGATTTAGACAAGAAATGTAGTGAAGGAAATCACCAACCTCTTCTCCTGCTAAGATCATAGTGAATAGTTCAAACTCACTTGAAGAAGCTTGCTTTTGTGGAAAAAAGATAGTATGGTTATAGTTCAGCCATACCTAGAGAGCTGGTCAGACAGAAATATGAAGACAACCAGTTGTATGGTGATAAGAACGAGAAGGATACAATTGTATAACATGCATGTGTTGGGACATCTTTGCCTTTTAGTAAAGATTACTTATTGATACATGGTTATTCTGGTGTTGGATACCGTTTAAGTTAAGCATTCTAACACAAATATTCATAGTAGGCATCCGACTTAATTGAAAGTTGAAACCTTATACATTTTACGCTGTTATGGAGTCAAACCAGAAAGAAGAGTACAATTATAGCAACAATCTAAACTCGAAGCATCAGAAGTTTAAAAAGATTACTCTATTGAATATAATAGTTTTTACCCCAGCTGGTTATATATAAACCCACGATTTGGCCTGGGATCTCTTTCTCAAGGAAATTACTCGAACATCCCTCTAGCTCTCTTAGATCATGGGGATTCCCCCTATTTCTCAAAATCAAATGAATGAGATTTTCATACGGGGATAGAGGAATGGTTGAGAGGCTTCCTTGGCAAGGGGACCTTACTAATATCAATCTTGCCAATACCAATCGTTGAAATCTGCATGAAGAGGGAACTGGTTCCCTAAACTTTGTAATATAATAGATTTGGAAACTGTAGTTTTTCCTGTGGATATATGAATGTGTTCCATAATAATATGTTGCAATGCTATTTTAATTATATCTTACCAACAATAATCAACTTACTTAAGTTTGTTATGTATCATGGCTCTCTAGAGCCTGCAGGAATAGTTACTTGACATGAAGATATCACTATCTCATGTTGTCATTTTGTAACCTGTTTTCTATCAAATTCAACTTGACCAAACTGGTATATTTGATTTTGAGATTTGTTACAATAGTGTGGAAATCATTATTCACTGGTCTGATTATAACTTATGCTGTTATTATTGTAAGTTGGTTATAGTGATTTTTTCTTGAATTTTTTATATTGGAGGTAACTAATAGCTAAATTATGCTTTAGTATGTGCATGGAACTTTACCCTGAAGTTTGTAGGTTTTGTGGAGGCAAAATGAACCTTCTGTTTTTCATTTATCTTAATGTGAAAGCCAAATATTTCCGCAGGTTATGAATGATGGAGGCGATGCAAAATTGCAAACGTTTTCCTACCGGTAATTTGACTTTTTATTGTGCCATCTTTCTTCTCTTTCTCAACTGAAACTAAGTTTTTTTCACAGCTCCAAACTTAGGAGGTGCAGAAGATTAAAAAAAATTGCTCAGAATGTAAATCATGTCCAGCTGCATGTTCTGGAGGTAGATTCACCAGAAGCAGCTTTGGAGAGTTCCCATGTGGTGGGTTATCCACAGGACACTGGCATCGGTTCATCGCTTGGTCCTATGACGTATCCTATGCTTGCTGAACCTCCTAATGGGTTGAATGGTATGTATATGTTGAGCGATACTATTTCACTACACATTTTCATACATAAGTTTCATTTACTGTTGTTAAGATGAATACTCAATTAATCATATATGCAACAGATGGATGTTTCCATAAAGTAGAGGAAAGACCTCTTAAAGCTTTACTGAGCGCAACTCAGTTACTTTCTGCAAGGTACAAATCTGAAAGCTATGTTTCAGAGAATGATCATGCTGCAGAGTGCATAGAACTTGTGACGTCTAGCCCTGATGCTCATGCTTCTCCGACTAATGAGTTTGCTCAACTAGAATGTGGAAACAATCTTGCACCCACAAGAATGCTGCAATTTGCCAAGACACGGTAATTATCAGTTGAACGAGCTGATCCTAGTAGAAAGTAGGTAACTGTATCTACTACCTTTTGTATGGATTTAGACAATCCCCAGTAGGCAGCAGCTACTCCCTGCAAATTGCACACCTTTTTCTTGTTTCACTTACTGTTGCTATCCTCTTACCAGCAAAATCTACAATCTGATTAGAGTTTCTTATGTCTGTTTTACTGGTGCTCTTTATTTACAGTCGTGCACCTTTGCAAAAGCGGCAATTCTTTCACTCTCAGGGGGCCCAGGTAATCATGCACACTTTGTTAATTCATTATTTGTCTACTCAACGTTTGCCTTCCATTTGTATACTGCCTTTTGACTGAAACTTGAGAGTGATAATCGTATTCATTTTTCAATTTGTCCTTCCACCAAAACATGTTGAATGAATTTTTTTTATCTTTCTGCTATGGTGACATTGGAGGTATCATGTTGTAACTTCAGTTTCTACTTTAGTAGAGAGGTTAAATTGGAGAATTCTACAGATCTAATGCTATATTTTGAAGCTCTGAACAAATTGAATGAACTTGAAGGATATGCTCTCTCTTTACTATGTAGTATAGTGGTTTGTGAATAAGTATTCAGATGAAGTAAAGTAGGCAAATGTCCTTTAGTATTAGTTTTCTTTGCAACACAGTATCTAGGATTTTTTTTCTTAAAATTGGTCACATGATGCTCAAGTTTGAGCATTCTAGTGATGATCCTTGCATCACTTTTGTCTTGTACTTAATAGCTGAAGTCATTTTGTGTTGTTTACACTTGACATAGGTGTCCAGAATTGTCCAGTGCATTTCTGGTCTAGGTTTCACATGTCCAAACCACTCTATGCTGTAAAGAAAGCTGTTGCTTTTGTTAATGTTAGAGGACATGACCTTTAATAGATCTGAATGGAAGAAAAAATAAGAATATTGAAATAGCCTATATACAACAACAACAACAACAACAATAACAACAATGCCTAAATGTGTGTGTGTATATACACACGTCAAAGTCTTCTAGCTCTAGAGGCTAGCAGGTGAAGACATCACACATTATTCTAGCTGGATTCGATCCCACAGGGAAGAGGATTATTCCTTCCAATTATTGGTGTAAGTTATATATATATATATATATATATATATATATAGAGAGAGAGAGAGAGAGAGAGAGAGAGAGAGAGAGAGAGAGAGAGAGAGTGGAAATGGTTCCTATGACATAATAGTAATTTACTACTATGACACCTAGGTGGAATCTCCAATTGGATTTTGTCTCAATTATGCAACTAACTTTTTTTTTATTTTTTAGTTTTAGTTTTATATAGGTATACAACTGTACTTACTAAAAAAATAAAAATCTCCCACGGTATTACTATCATTATCTTCCATATTAATTTACTTTTCACATCTCCATCTCCAGTTCTTCTGCCGTGTGCATGACTTCTGGCAAACTAGTTGGATTACACGAGATCTTCACCTGTCCCCTTCTCCACCCCTTCACCTCTTCAAGCCTGCACACACGAGGTTTTCACCGTCCCCACGGTGTCTTCCCTCTGTCTTTAAGACCTTTGTACCCACCGCCGTCCGACAAGAACACTCAAATGCCTTCGAGAGTTTCCTCTATGTTGCGTCTCCATCCTTCGACACCAAAAAATCTGTCCATGGACTATAGCCGCTAATTTATTCTCTTGATGAATTAGTCTAGAAATATTTATTAATTCCATTCAGGACTGTACTAGTTCTTTTTTAATGTGTTCCCCAGATCAGAAAATAGCGTGCATGCAGTGCATCACAAATGGAGAACATCAGTGATTCTAGAGAGATTAATTGGATTACTCATTCTCATGCGACTCCTTCGCAACTGCACTCGCCTTCCATAGTTATCAAGAATACAACCAAATGGATTAGCAACGAATCACCATAAGCCAAAACATCATCTCTGTGTTCCTATTGAACAACATTCTGTGTTGGCACTACCAGGAAAGGAGACTGAGAATACATTGAGTAATAAATTCTTCAACATTGTCAGGAAAATAGAAACAGAAAATTATAAAGAACTAAAGAAGAAACATTGTTTCAAACTTGCATTGGCAATAAAAAGTTTCAACTTGTTAGTATCACACAATTTTGAAGTATGGGCATAAGCCACATGCTAGTACAGCTTCTTTTAGCACCAAAATACAGCATGACACAACACAAAACTTCTAAGATTCACTGTGACATTCCCCTAGAAGATCTCCATCGGTGTCGCCGTGCGAACTGAATGTACGAGTCGTCCTCCATAATATTCTAAGTAAAGATGAAGAAGTAAGCTGCTCATGCACATTGCACCCTCTGAAGCTCCTTCCGCATCTCGCTCGCTCACATCATCTGACAGATTCACCTCGACCGCAATCCTCTTTCGTACTGCACATGGACTGCGCCAGTACACTCATTGTCTCTGCGACATTGGAGCACCATTATAATCACATTCACTTTCAAATGATCAGTCACTCCATAATTGACACTGTCATATTATCCTAAAGATCATAGTTACTGATCAATAATGTACCTACCGGTACACAGGCCTTTGGACGTTTGGATCCTCTGTGATGACCTACATGTTGGTTACAACGCACTCCAAGGAGAAATACTTCTGGGAGACAGGGAAGTTGATTGTCAAGGGAACCTAATGGGATCCCCTTGCTCGGTCTCGACGATGGGCTACATGCTTCAGGCTAGATGACAAGATCCGAGACCCCTCATGGAAAATTCCGAGCATCTTTCTATTTAAGTTTTGAAATTCGCACAGTAAGGTGCAAATTGGATTGGGCTTAAAGATTAGGCATCACTGGGAGACTTTGAAAGAGGGACTGTTCTCAATTGTTGCTTTGCAGAGGTGACATTGAAGATGGAGAAACAGAGAAAATTAATTTTGTAGGGGAAACAAAATACCACGGGAGAGTTTTACTAGGAAAGTACAATTGTATATCTACAGGGGGTTAGTTGCGGAATTAAGAAGAATACCTAAAAGCCAATAAGTGTGCCACCTAGGCTTCTGTCATAGTAGTAAATCACTACTATGTCATACCATTTTCTTATATATGATACACTAAACCTACAGCTTGGACGCTCAGATTATAACAGTCAAGATCCATATTGAGAAGGAAGATTTCTGGAGTTGGACAGAACGCAAAAGGTGAATTCAGCTTCAAATCTGCCTACAAAATCATGAAAACACCAACCCATGAAGTAGACTTGCTCAAAGCAATTTGGTTTAAAGGAAACTGTAAAAAGATGGGCTTCTGCCTCTATAAAGCTGCACAAGATAGGCTGCTCAATAATAAGAGACTACAATAGTATGGCACAACTCTTAATGCCACTTGTTTGCTCAGCTCACTCCTATGGAAGACACTGATCATCTGTTCTGACTCAGCCTATAGATGGTCAACGTGTAGACTCAAACTCCAACTGAGAAGCAAGAGGAAGTACGAACTTCAGGAGGAGATCAAAGTGATTATCAGAAAGTTCAAGTACATGGAACATTGTGAGGCAATAAGGAAGCTAGCCCTTACTGCTGAAGTGTTGCATATTTGGAAGGAAAGAAACATAAGACAATTTAAAGGGATGCAAATTAGCTCGGCTTGTGCTGAATAAGTTACAAGAAGATGTTTGTATCACGGTCTCTAGACTCAACCTTGATAAGTTGAATCAGGAAACCAGAGATGTAAGGGATAACTGGGTAATCAGTTAGCATTTGAACTCTTATCTGAAAAACACACACACACACACACACACACACACAAAAGGAATTAGGTGGTGTTCCCTTTTCCTTTAACTTTCTCTCCTCTCTCCCTTCTCTTGAATATTTTCATTTCACCCCTTGGTCTCTGTTTTAATAGAATCTCACTGCTCAGACATTTGATGGAATGTATTCGTGTGTGACGATCCACTCAAGGGATGACATTTGTTTTGACATAGACTAGACTAGTCATTTTTCATACTGGGAGTGCCTACATTACATTGGAATTATAATATCATTGTGATTTGATCTTAAATTACTCTGGGAATGGCCTTAAATATCCTGAAGTGTCCTGATTTTTGTGTCCAACTGTTAAGAAAAACTGGAATTTGAAGTGTCACTGACCGTGAGTAATGCTTCTCATACTCCAAATCCGCGGTTTCCTGAACTACCTGACATTTATATACATGATAACATTACATGGACATCAAATTCTCAAAATATAATGTTAGCACCGATGCAGCACAGAACAACATTTTGAACTGCAATTGAACCAAGAAAGTTTACGACACTTTATTTGGGACAAGACGGGGTCTATCCTCCTCTCCCTCTCCCAACCACCTCTCTACTGACCCTAACAAGGACAAGCTCGCCAATGGATCTTGTGCTCAAGCTCCCTAGATATGCTGCTCGATCCTAGGGATCAAGCTTGCTGGTGAAGGAGAAAGGCGTCGGTGAAGTCTAGGAGAGAGGTGGAAGGAAAATTGATTATGAATTGATTAACTAGTTATTAATCGATACAGTTAATTACTGTTTGAAAATTATGGTCTCGTGACAGGTCACATAGAACTTTGTGAAATTTAAGGGAAGCATAATGCTCTTTTTCACTCAGGATGATTCTCACTGTTGTCAGCATTTTAGGATACATGATGTGTTTCTTACGATACGGTACAAAACAAACTCTAAATGATGCAATTTGTTACATGATGTAGAGGGATTATTTATCTTATGGTACACTTTTTGTATCATAAGATATGATACATGTCACCGAGTACGATGTATCATCCGTTGTGGAAATTATCAGACTTCCTGAATTTGAACACGTTAACCCAACTTTTAAGTGGTTTAGAAAGTAATGCTCTTATAAGCAAATGCTACAATTCTAAAGCTCTTGTAGAATACCCATATATCCCTTCGAAATTAACTTTTTTTTTTTTTTACAAAACACCTCCTCTCTTTAGTGAAGTCTTTGGATGGATATTTCATTTTTGGCCTCCTTTATTGGAACATTATCTGTACAACAAACATCTGTTATAAGGCTTTTTTGTTTTGGGTTTTTCTTAGAAGGTTTAATCTCTCTATCTTCTAGGGGTTTTATAAGTTGCACATTGTTTAGAAATTATAACGTACAATAAAACATTGTTTGATTATCAACACACGGATTCTTAATAGTCAAGTTCTTATTGATAGCATATGTAGTGCTAATGTTATAGTTTTTGCTCTTAATTATTAACTTTATGATAAACTTGTCACTTAATGCTTGACAATGCTCCTTAGTATTGCTCACTGTGTTTAATGGTTATAATAATTTCCTATCCAATTTACTATGTAATAAATGTATCTTTATGATATGAAATAATGTATCTTTATGATACGATACCATACATGAGAAACTAATCAAGCAACTCGATATGCGACATGTTATCTCAATTTGACAACCTAGATGAGTAATATGCCCCCGACCAAAACTTAACCAGTGTAATAAGATAACAAAATTTCGACTTAACACAGATTGACAGATTGCTTTAAACCTGGTCCAGGTACATCATATGATACTGCTCTTGTATGTACTGGGGGTGTCAGTGGATCAAGCCTGGATGGGATATGCAAGCCGTTTGAATAGAACAACCCAACAGAGAATTCAACTACAGATGATTATATGTCCTCGAATTCCCAACCAAAACTTAAGTGGGTTTATGAAATTTACCCTTGACAATTGTAATAAGTTAGCAGTTCTTTAAATTAACCATAATGACTTGGAACATATTGGCCTGATGTCTTTGAAAATGGTCTAGTGTACATCATTGGTAATCTTAGCCTTTAGACCTCTTGCCCCGCCATCTCCCGGGATCCAGAAACTCGAAAACAAATTTTCTCGGCTGGCTCATCAATGGTTCGCGGGAGTAGGGACTTGCTTATGAACCTTTATATTATAGTAGAGTAGAAGATGCTAGCTTGCCGTTAACTCCTCTTTAGCTACCTATTACCAGTACTAAAGGAAGTACAAATCAAGCCACCTTCCTGCGTTCTCTTGTATAACTAGGGGTGTTAGTGATCAGGCCAGTGTGGGATTTACAAGCTGTTTAAAACTTTAAATAGAAAAGCCCACCAACAGATTTGACAATGTGAAATTCATGTCAAAATCAACCCCTCGCCCCAATCCACCCACCACACACATACACAGTAACCATTTAAAAACCACAGGAGTATGTCCCTTTTCGTATTTGGTTTCTATCTTAGTAAACTATTCCTTATGACCTTATGGGCTTGGTTCCTGTTGTAAGTAGTAAATTAGTGTTTTTGTTAAGCATCATTCGCTAAATGTGATACATTATCAGATTGTCTCATTCAATTATGTTTCGTGTTGGGATATAGTAAAGCATTATTTGCTTTCTTACCTTTTTCTATAGATCCTTTTTCTTTTTCTTTTCCTTTTTCAACTTTATGGTTGCTCAACTCTTTGGGATTGCCATCATTCACTCTTTGGCGCACTCTATGATGGAGACGAATGCAATTTTCTATAGCAAATTGTATCATCTTATCACTTCGTCTAGAGTCTTTATAGTCTATGAGAACTTGGAGAGGGTATTCGTTGGTTGCATGAACTTAAAGTATAATCCAAATGGTAGGTCTACCAACCTGCCAACTAGCCACCTAGGTTTTAAGACATGACCCTTTCATGCTCATAGCTACTTTGGCTAAAAATTTAGCACCAACGTAGAGGGTTGATGTCAAATTGACAGCCGGTCATAAAACTGTCAAATTTTGTATGTTGCTTTCTTTTTCTCCATAGCCACAACCCTATTCTGATGGGAGAAGGCTTGGAAGATGATGATGATGGTTGCTGAACTCATGTTATTTCTGTTAGAGAAAGTTTAAATGCTATAATATCATTAATCACAAAGTTTAAATTCACACTTTTTTTTTAATCTTGTAAAGCCATTGGCACCGGAGCAACTCTTTTCAGATCGTGACAGTGAAGATGAAGTCGATGATGATATTGCAGATATTGAAGATAGAAGGGTATGTTCTGGTCTTTGTACTGCCGTTTTTGTTTATGCACTGGAAAACTCAATCGTACAAGCATTAATGTCTTAATTCTCTGACTTCATATTTACTGGTATTCAATATCTATCTATACTTTAGACCAGCTCTCATCCATGAACAGTAGGAACTAACCAAAAAGCTTAACTTGTCATAACGGTTTGTTGGAGGAAAATTTGAAGTAGATAGTGTATTCACTGCTTTTACTGATAGTTATAAGTTGGTGCAGATGCTTGATGATTTTGTGGATGTAACAAAATATGAGAAACGAATTATGCATCTTTGGAATTCTTTTGTGAGGAAACAAAGGTCAGCTCCGTAGCTATTCGTGTTATGTAATTTGCTTTTAATAATACTGTTGTCACGCGAGTGAACTGGAGAACATATGTTTTAATCATAGTTTCCTGCAATCTTTCTGTATTAAGCATCAGAAAATAATCTTAATGTGATACTCCGATGTTTTTACTTTGAAAAGAATCATCTAGAAAATCCAAGTTCTGATGAATCAATGTATATAGCAGGGTACTAGCAGATGGTCACATTCCGTGGGCATGTGAAGCATTCTCACAGCTCCATGGAAAGGACATTCTTGGAACTCCAGGTTTAGTATGGTAAGTTATTCCTCTTTACCTTTGCGTTAGTTACCATTTAATTGTTCCAGGAGTATGACCATATAGTTATTTTGTTACAAGCAGGTCCTGGAGATTATTTATGATCAAATTGTGGAACCATAGCCTACTTGATGCTCGCACAATGAACAACTGTAATATAATCCTTGAAAGCTACAAGAATGAGATATCGGGCCATAAGCAAAGTTGAGAGGAATTTTCATTTTGTTATTGCTGTGGAGGTCATAGCTGAGAGAGAGCAGCCTAATCAGCCCTTCTAGTTTAGGGGGTGGTTTTTGGTGCCGTAATTTACATTCGTAAAGAACACCATTGTCCAATTTTTTTAAGGATATTTCGGAAGGATATTGTAGGGCACAAACATTGAGCTATTGAAATGCATCAGGTCCTTTAAGAAATTTTTAATGAGATGTATAATTTTTTAATTGCAAAGATTCGTGTGACTAGATATATTATGAAGTTTACATGTGAGAATAATATTATTCCTACTAGAAGTTTGAACGGAATTATTCCACCATCCTCCATCTATCTACCGCAGGTGGTGAATTATTTATTTTCTGATTTGAGTATGGAATGCCTTTGATATATAATCATCAACCATTATCACAACTCTCTAGAGAGTGAATTTCCTGGACCTTGTTTCCAGGGAAAAAAAATTTGCATCCACTTTGGGATTGGTTCCAAGTGTTATATTTTTACTTTAGTCAAAATTTATAGTACTCGAGGGTTATAGTGCATTCTTGTCCACATTTGAAAATTGCTAACAAGCCAAGACTTTTCAAATTTCAAAAGTGAATAGTATCCCAACTAGGCCCACCTACAAAAAAAAAAAAAGAATAGGAGAAAAAAGATGAGCCAATTTAGAGTACGAATTTGACATGGTTTTTGGAATGCGTTATTGTGTGCCAATATTAAGAGGGTACTCAAAAAGTAATAATTTACACCATTTTAAAAAAAATTTAGTATGGTATGAAGTGCCTTCACTGTGAACCCACAATTTATTTAACAAGTGAAAAATTAGAACATGGTCTTTGCGAGGTATTAAGGGGGGAAAAAAACTGCACAATACAAAATATCAGAGTCAAAAAATTAGGTGATCTGAAAATTAGATGGTTGGTATATAAAGCAAGCTGGAAGCAACTTTTGACTCAAATCTCCATCACCATCTTGTGACTCACTGATATAGACTAATAGACCATGCCTTCCTCATGTAGATTATGACACCATGGGCGACGTCAGAAATGTGCACACTGCAGTTACGTGTCGATGTGGCACTCTCAAGTGACGTGTAAACTTCAACTCCGATTGGCCGAGCGTCTTCGGGTGGACCACGCTCTAGGTAACACTGATGGTGGTCCATGTAATTGTATAATTTGACACGGTGGCTGACTTCAAAATCATTTCTAAGCAAACGTGAACATTGTGCTCCTTGTCTCTTGTCGTTGAAACTTCCTTCAACAACATCCTCACTTTCAACCCCGGGATATTATATATATAATGAAGAAATTACACAGATGGATGGTAATCCATCTGAAGATTATTAGCAAGAGCCTAGTTTTTTTTCTCTCTCTTTCTTCTCCTCTACTAGCTATGTCTCTAACAGCGATCCAAATCTCCAGCACCAGTGAAGGCCAGGAAAGAGGTAGTGTCGTCGTCTCAGCAGCTCGCAAAGATGAGCCGATCGCCCTATCGATTTGGGCAGATGAGCAGAGAATGAAGGAAGAATTGGTGGCGTGGGCGAAGGCTGTGGCGTCGATGGCAGTTCGTTCCTCCCTGCGACGAGACAGCAGATAGTTCGGGGGAGAGATTCATTGCTAGGTTCCAAGTTCGCCCCAGTTGCAGGGGTGACATGGGTTGTGTACATACACCATAAACTTTTTGAGTTCTTAAAGTTCTGTACGTAATTTTAAAAATGGCAGCATAAAGCCTTCTTGCTATTGTGACAGATTTATATGTGGAGCGTGTTCGAATATATTCCCAAAACATGTAATCAGAAGATACACTGAAACTACAAATAGGAACTGAAAGGAAAGAATTCGAGATACAGTACGGACGTCGTCTTTTGAATAGATTTTTGTCCCACGACGAATAATGCAATAGGTTGGAACTCAAAGAACGATCACAACCTTGTCCGAGAGAGTAAATGGACGAAATGGAGATTTTGGTTTTGGTCATTTTCTCCTCTTTTGTACAAATATTTTTTCAAAGAAAAGGATGGTAAAACAAATAAACTATTATCCTATGGATCGTGTCCAGGATTTATGTGCATCACTAAACCCAGCAAGTGAACGTACAAAGTGCGCGACTAATAAACATATTAAATCATACATCCGCTCGCGAGTTGGATGGACTTGAGCCCATCCCCTACAAAACTCGCTTCCCCAATAAAGTGGGTTTAACACTTTAAACAAAGAAGAGTACTCTTTCCTATCCGATGTGGGACTAAAACTATCTCTTTATTGAGTCACATAGCAAATATATGTTGCTCTAAACAAGCAACAAAACCAACAGATCGTTCTCTTCCCAATATATCTAAAAAAACATGTTCACGTCTTTCACTTATCTTGTTCATACTTCAGCAAGATACAATCTTGAAAAGAAAGACATGGCTATCAAACCCTCAGCTCAGTGAATATGTACACATTAGTATAAGTACACTATGAATTGCAACCCACACTATATTCATTTAATTCCTGATGTTGCATTCTTCCTATGTCAGACATGGTTGACAAAAGGAACCAAATATATGTTAGAAGAGAGATGCAAGCAGTACATGAAGAGAGATGAATGGCCCAAACCATTAAACTTCACAATCTACTTCTGTTCAGAATCAGTCAGTGTAGTCTTAGAATATATTGTAGCGACACAGAGAAGGCACACCACACCAACAAGGTGAAGGGCACTGATTCACTAAATTCGGCATGTCCATGATTTGTAGATTCATGCTGATATATGCTATACAAGTAAATAACTGGCAAGTTGATGTTAGTCTCAGCAATAAATCTAAACATTCCCATCACCAGCTCTCATTTTGCCAACACTCAGTCGTTAGCTCAAACTGCATCTTTTAGACCACTTCTTGTCCAAGATGACAAATATAAGATCCAATATGATATTGTCCTTGGTGAGCTGGATGATAGAATGATAACCTCTTAAGGACCGTGACAAGACATGAGGAGGTTAGTATATTTTCATGAATCTCTCAGAAGTTGAAGATATCTGGTCATGTATTGTCATTCACCGCAGCAAAGACAAAAACTCAACCTACTTGCTAATAATAATAGATACCACAACAGCAAATATGGACATCCTCTCTGCCAGTCGGGTCACTTGGTTTTAGTGATAAATTTGTAGTGCAGAATGCAGTATACCCTCGAAAGAATTTATTCATACTAGGTAGTTCTATATGCCAAATATGTTAAAACGCAGGATATATGGAACTTTCTTCCATTAGTGTATCATAACTTGGTATAGTATATTTTATCAAGATTTACAGGTATAAATGCAATATTTCAGTTTTGGTGCCAGTGAAGAAAACTCAATCACATGGATACTGGTGGTTGGAATTTAAAGAACTTGGGAGAGAGAAAAGCTGTCATGTTTAGCTCCACCATCTTCACTATTATTAATAACTAGCTAAAACTTTATTTTTGTCTGTTCTGCTCACATCAACAAACAAGAGGACGTTACTTTTTCTTCCCTAGCTTCAAATAAACCAACACATCCTGTATATTATGTTGCATGAATACGAACACGGATATAGACAAGGACACGAAACACATTTGGACAACGGACAGTTTCAGATAGGTACAATAAGTAGCCACCTGGGTTGCATGACTAGACACAAATACAATATGGAAACCATTTACCCATGTCCATGCAACATAGCTTTTCATGGAAATAAGTGCTTGACACAGCTCAACTGCAAACCATATTCTATAACAATTCGGGTATATGTCGCGGATAACCTATCTGAAGTTTAGAACTGGTTGACGTCATGTTACCCTACAATTTTGTCTTGTAACCCAATTTGTTGCCAAAATAGATTATGTTAGTTGGGCTTATCATGTGATGCATTTGTTAGTTCATGACAATAATACCCTTGTCTTGACTAGGTATGAATTAATCAATCTTGACTAGGTGTCAACTAATCAACAAATTAGGAAAAAGAATTGAAATCTAAAAAATAATTTGCCACCACCATTATCCACATCTATACCATCACTCCAGTCCACAACAGCTGTCATCACCGTCAGCACCATGAACACCCAACAACAACATAACCAACATCCATCTCACCACACATGCCGTGACGTGAACACTCAACAAAGCTCTCAATTTGACTAAAGGTGAAGAGATTTCCATTGTTGGTGTACATGTGACGACAGCTGATTAGATTGGTTACACTTCCATGGCTGGTCCTGGGAAATCCATCCCTAACATTAAAACTCTTAAACAACCTATATCCTCCACACTTAACCAGCATTTTATAGGATTGCATGCAAATCTTTCTATCAGGAAACCAACGTTCTAAATTTGTTGGGAGCGGGGATCAGCGAAATCGATTCAAGAACTTTGTTCCTACTAATCCTCAACCATCCGAGTTGAGCTCAAAATAAAAAGCGGGAGAGTAGTGGTAGTTGATATAGTAGAAGAAGTCGTGATCTTCGGATAATTCGTCCAACCCAATGATAGTTGTAATGTCCTTAAGTTCTATTTTGATGAAGCCGGAAATCAAAGAAGAAGATCCAAAAAAAGAGGATCCAATTGTGATACTTGGAGATCAATGATGCTCGGAAGTTATCAGCATATATTTGCTAGGGTATTTTGTTGTATCTTCAAACATGGATGTGGAATGATATTCCAACCAACCAAATAAGCAATGAATAATTATGCAGAACAGGGAGTTCAGTTTATTGTAGGATTTAGCGTTGGAGGGAAGTATGCCCAGGTGTTTCTGCTTTAGGTCAGATGACTTACACATACAGACTTCTCTGTCCGGATTACTTTAGTTAGTTGGGTCAATTACTAGAATGAAACACACATTGAAACACATTGACGGGGAATGATTTGGGAATATCATTCACGTTGTTCAAGGTCTAACCTAAACTCGTTAGAGTAAGAGAAAATCACACGCAAGGAATTTAGAAGAGGTATGATTGCCACCTCAAATAAACAAGCAAACCTTAAGCGAAGCAATAATAACCCAATGAAAACCTTCATAACCTATACTCCTATGAAAGAAGGGAGGGGATTTTCACCCACCAATTCTGTCAAGAAAAACTATATTTCTAAAATTGATAAGGTAAACTTATCCTAAAAGGAGCACAATTCTAAACAAGTAAAATTATGTAGCCTTCATAAAATAGATCACGATTCTAAATAAGTAAAGCTTATGAAGAAAGGGATATAGTTCTAAATAAGTAAAGCTTCTCAAGTTATAATTTACAAAAAGGTACCATCCCAATATTTCCTAATACAACTCAAACTATTACTATATATAAAGCCTTACCTACTCCAAGTAAATTACTAAAATATGCGCATGCACTGAGTGACTGAACATGGTAAATGTGGAGGTAGGGATTCTTTTTTTTTTTTGGGAGAGGTGAGAATTAGTGGAAGGTTATGAATTATACCTACCAAAGATACAAAACATAAGAACAATTAAGACTAAGATGATGTGGACAAGTTTGCATACAACTGAAAAGGATCTATACTCATAGTTTAAAGTATCGGCCGATACCGATCCGATACGGCCGATACCGATACAGTTTGGCATGTCCCGATCCGATACCGACCGATATCCGATACTGACCGATACCGACATTAGAGGTCTCTTTTTCAGTCAATTCGGCAAAAAAAATTGAATTAAAAAGATCAATTAGAAAGGTTGTAAAAGCATAGTAAGGTTGTAAAAACATATAAAAGAGGAAAATTTATCTATCGCATATAAATCAATCGACAATCATGACTAATATTTCATTCAATATCAAAAATACTAAGAAACAATACTGAAAATACTTTAAATTATGCATAAATGTATAAAATATATTCTCTAAACTGTTAATAATTTACTAATAGTTGTTTGCTTTCCGATACCAAAAAATCCGATACTCCGATCCAAAACTGCCGATACTACTGATACCGCCGATCCCGATACTCATAGAAATGGTCCGATACCGATACTTTGAACCTTATTCTATAGGTGAACCAACTATCTTCCTGTTGAATTTGACGTGTTGCGGAAGGAAAAGGGAAGACCCAAATGTAACCAATAGTTCGCAACTGCTAGAAAGTAGAGATGAAGGAATGAGAAATCCAATAGTTAGAATAATGCTGGATGGTTGTGTTTTGATCAAACAGATGGACAATCACAAAGATTATATGTATACTACACATTGGACTCTTATACCATAATACAAAAAAGAATGAAAATATATTGATCAATGGATAGACTATCACAAAGCGCATGAGTGTAACACATTTAGAAACTTCTATATTATATAACAAAAGATGTCCTTAACTGAAGTACGAACTCTAGAACATACATATGATCTTACACTAGTACAGAGAAGAACACAAACCTGAACTACTTCCAACACTCAGAATCCCGGCATGCCAAAACTGTTGAGTTCCTCCATCAGCCCATCGAAGAACTCAGGATCCAATCCCTCTCCCCCTCCGTCCGAAACTATCCTCTCCCTCTCCTCCTCCTCCTTCTCCCCTTGCTCCTCCGCATTGACAGCGGGGAAGTGCCCCTCGAAAAGTGCCACGTGCCCGAAAAGCTTGTCCTTCCTCGAGAAGCTCGTCCCGCACGAGCACCTCCACCTCCTCTCCCCCGCGCCGCCGCCGCAGCAGCTCCTCATATGGCTCCTCAGGTCCGCCGCCACCGCGAAGCTCTTCTCCCTGCACCTCTCGCAGCCGTGCACCTTCGCGCAGTGGCTCCTCCTGAAGTGGTTCCTCACGCACGCCACCGACTTCAGCGGACGGAACCGCCTGTGGGCCCGGTTCCTCCCGCACCCGGGCACCGGACACGAGAACCGCGTAGGCGGCGGCGCCGGCCGGTCCGGCCTCGCGAGGGCCTCGGGGGTCTTGAACCGGCTCCCGTGGGCCCGCATGTGCATCCGGAGGTTGGCGTCGCGCTTGAACCCCTTCCCGCAGACCTCGCACAAGTGGACGTGGTCGGCCATCAGCTGCTCCGCGTCGATCTCCATGACGTCTTCCTCCGCCACCACCTCCGGTTCGGGTTCGGGTTCCGGATCCGGAAGGTTCGGGTCGGATGCGGGGATCGTGTACGGATCCGGTAGGTTTCCGGAGGAGGAGAGCAAGGCGGAGGAGCTGGAGATGAGGTGGTGGATGGCGGAGGAGAGCTCGGAGGAGGTGAAGAGGATCTGGTCGTCGGATATGGGGGCGGCGGAGCGGATGGAGTCGGAGACGAGCTGGCGGAGGGAGTTCATTCTGGTGTTGAGGATGGAGAGGTTGATGAGGGGGAGCAGAGGATCAGCGGCGGATTCGGCGGCAGAGGGCTCCGCGCCGGCGGATCTCCCGCCGGCGAGCTGGTTGACGGAGCCGATCATTGTGAGTAGTGATTTTTATAAGATGAAGAAAATGGAAGAAGAGAAGAGAGAAGGGGGTCTTGGAATTGGGATTTTATAAGATGGAAGAAGAAGAATCTTGCTGATGGCTGTGGAGTTTAGAACAGCATATGGCATTGTGTGAGCGAATATATAACTGACACGTATGTATTTCAAGTCAAATGGTTGATTACTAGTGTTTTCGGTGGAAAAAAAATCGGAAAGTCTTGGGAGGTGGGTGCCGCGCGGTGGCCGCACCGACGCGGTCACATCCGGGAAATCTGTTCTCCCTCTTCAATGTGGAGCCGCCGCTGACGGACCAAATAGTGGTGTCCAAAAAAATTTAGAACACACTTTTTTTTTTTCCGTTATAGAGTACGTTGATGAAATTTGATAGAGAGAAGAAAATAGCATTTTCGTGTCCATGTAGCAGATTTTTATTAGAGGTGCGAGAAGGGGAAAGAAGGTTGGGGTCCACCGCGTGGACACGGTCCGGCCACGATCGCGACCACCAACAGATAAAATAGCATTTTAGTTTACCAAATCCAATCGAATAAGAGTAAGATTTTGAAAAAAAAAAACAGTTCAACTTAGATTTTAAAACTATTAAAAAAAATTATTCGTTTTGGATTTCGATCTAAACCTTAAAATCGAATAAGACTTATACAATTACGTAAATACTATCAATTATATACATACTTTGTGATTAAAAATTTTTTTTTTTTTAAACTAACAATTCTATGTATATGTTTTAAAATCAAATTTTAATAATTTAACAATTATTCAAACTCTAGATACAGCTTTAAATACAATAAATGTATATAAAAATTAAAAAATTTAACCACGATTCTAAATTTAGACAACTCCTAGTCTAACCGAACAAACCGAATCGATTATTCGGTTTCGATTGTAGCTAATTTCAATTCAATTTTAGTTTTAAATTTTTTGAATTTTGGGTTTATTCAATTTTGCCTATATAGAACCACTAGATAACTGTCAACCGACTACCCAATGCAGGCTGACGGTAAAAATAGATAAAAATAGAGAAATTGTATTTAGATGATTTTCAACCTTTGTAACCTCATAAAGAACCATAAACAACTACGGATAAATGTAGGCCTAGACCAACTTTGATTTAATGTTTTGGAGAGAAAAAAACCTTTGTTGAATTTCTAGAGAGAGAGCCAAATGGAAGAATATGACTCAAATGAATGACGACTTTGTTGTTATATGATTTATAAAGGTAAAGAAGGTGACTAATAATTAATTTTCTTTTTCACCAAACAATTGCTGAAACACATACTACAGTGGTAGTTTAACAAGATTTACACTAGTTACAAAAAAAAAAAAAAAAAAACTGTATTATCTACTAACCAGACAAATTGAGCTCAAATCAAGTAAGTTGGCCAGTTTTTTTGAATTCTCGACATTGCGCTCGGGGCCCGACGTAACGTTCAAAACTTTTTGCACACTGCATTCTGTCCCCCAACTTCCATCATTTTATAAATGGAAAGAATAATACACCCCCGTGGCTCGATCCACTAATTTTCTACCACCCAGCAATGGTCTTATACCTCTTCTCGGTAACCACAAGAGCCACTCGAGTTCGGTTAAAACATCAAGATATCATCCTACCTTTATGACCATACCATCATAATCATGTATGGGCCAACATACCCAAATACCTTTGCGATGCAAACCAAACAAAATACATATTATGGAAACTGAATTTGAAATAACATCTTCTATGTAAACCTGAACCAGTAAAACCATACCATGAAATAAAATTGGGTCACTCCGTAAGTGATGACTATACATGCCTAGAAGCAGAAGTAATGACAGTAGACCATGCCACTCTCATGATGACTATAATCACGAGTGTGTTCAATATACACGATGCAATTTAGCTTTGCATTCGATCCTTTTTTCAGACAATCGGCATTGCATTTGTTACAAAATAACTTATACCAAAAGGGCAACAACAAAATTGTCTTACAATAAGGCAGACGAGTACTTGATCAAAATTGATGACTTCACAATTATTGACAAGTGGTATATCTATTTGAAAGACGAACATAATCTAGAATGTCGATTTATCTTGACCTTGAGCTTCCCTCCTCTCAATGTGAGTGGTAGCTCAGCTGCCCATGAAGATATCAGCCCATTAGTTTTCTTAGCCTTTTTTCTGCAGTGAGAGCAGCCTTGTTCTGTGGTTCCAGCACAAGTGCATGCTTGAAATCTGCAGGGGGGTCGATAGGAGAGATGAAGTTTGACAAATACCATCAATGGACCAACATGAAATAAGCATACGAAGTTTGTACAGTCTTATTCCCTAATAGTATAGAAACAGAAAAGTTGCCTAACAAACTTGCCCTAGCCCCATCCCTGAATGACCAAAATGAAACAAACATATCATCCTCCTATAGACCCTGTTCCCTAATATTATGTCAAGATTTGAGAAATCATTCACTTTGCATTGGATAGAGCAACATGTTCTCCCGCTTGTGTAGCTCCCTTCATAACCTGTTTCATTATTACAGATGTACACCTCAAGAGCGAGATTTGCTGTATTATCCAAAGCATCAGACATAGTACCTAGCATCCAACATTTACAATCAGGACTAGTGGGGTATCTAAACTCCTATTTCGTCCCTCAGGCTAGCTTTCATCTTAGGGTTGCTGCACAATAACAAGCCAGACACAATTTGATTGGATCTTGACTTTGATTTCAGATTGTGTAGGGAGGTAAGAAATTGAATAGAACACCGATATTCCAACATAAATTATTCTAGGACAGGAATCTAGACCAATTGAATTGTAAGGTTTGCCGGGGAAACCATTCTAATTTATTCATCAGAACGACATAACCACCCTATATCCTTATCCACATGCTATAGATATACTATTTAGAAATACAAAACTAGTGGAGCATATTGATAAGTTGTTTTCCTGTATCTGCCAATAAAATATAGATAGTTCACAACTTCACATAAACAGGCATGTCAAAACTAAAAGTCGAACAGCTTTTCGATAACATGACCATGATCCAAGAAAATAAACAATTTCTTTTCATGGAGAACTAGCACAATTAACTTAACTTGTAGTTATGTTATCCTATAAAGCTTTCTTCTAAGAGAGGGGTTGGTTTGGGAGTGTAACTGTTTAGCTGAGATCGCTGCACATAAAGATTGCGCACTGTATACAAGATTGCTAAATACATCCGGATCTTTAATGCAGTCATTTAAAATACAAAAGCTGATTAATTACAATTTACGACTTAGGCAAAATAAGTGAGATAAATCTGTTAGTTTGGCATCTCTGAATGGCCTTTTGTTTAGTCACCGGATTGAATGTAAAACCGGATTTGTTCCATGAAAGTAAAAAAAAAAATTGCTTTTACGCACATCAACCACCATGATATGGTCTTTTGTTTAGTCACCTGATTGAAGGTAAAACCAGATTCTTGGCTTCCATGAAATAAAATTTTGGTTTTACGGACAACCACCACCATGATATGGTCTTTTGTTTAGTCACCTGATTGAATGTAAAACCGGATTCTCAGCTTCCATGAAAGTAAAATTTTGATTTTACGCACATCAACCACCATGATATGCATGTTCAAGGAAGTGGTGTTTAGGCCATAAATTCGGAGTTGGCAATCAGCAGTTAGAGATGGATTGTTGGAAGCTGGGGGCCCAATCAAATGGTTTATGGTCCTTATGGACCCCCCATATCAGCGTGAATAAAGAGAGTAACAGTCAATATCAAATTAAACATATTAAAGAAATGAAAGCGTACCCATCTTCTGTATCAAGCAATGTTACCAAACTCCATTCTTGTGTGTCATTTTCATTTTTCCTCCCCAAGAATTTCAGTTTCGCAGACTTTGTCAGTTTTATTTGAGAATTTAGGTTCATTCTGGTATGTAGCAGTATAATATTATTAAAAAAGAAGTAAAGATCATAGATCTATCTCCTCCCTTACATTACAACCCTTTATCCCTCCCATTCCCCCATGTTTTTGTTTCGATACAGTTATATAAGATTGCTGTTATCCTTGAGGACCTTTTGGTTGTCCCTGGGTCTATTCTTAAAGCGAATATTGACATCTTGTCCTATAGAGGTTTACAAAACTAACTTATGATAATATTTCCAGAGAGTAGCAGCCATTTCTTTTTCACGTAGCATACATGATAAGAAAATTAAAAAAAAGACTAGCAAAAGTCACAGAAAGAACAAAAGAAACATAATGTTCAGTGTTCTCACCTTGAGCAGCTTCTTTATAGTACAAAAGCATTTCCCTTGATGTTCCTCTCCTTAGATATGCTTTAACATTCTGGTTATGATAATGATAAATAATCAGTTCAAAGAAAAACACAGATATAAGGCATACCTCCTGCTGCCCGAATCAAATATTCTTAAAACTAGTGAATGGACAATTTGTATGGAGGAATAAATAATAGATTCAAATTAAATACATCTGGAAACTGATGTAAACCAGCTAAAGTATAAGCAACAACAAAAAGAAGTGATTGTTTAGATAAAGAAACAGCGTGAATAAGGTTGATGCAAGACATCATAAAAATCTGATGTCAATCTAGTTTGTGTCCTAGAATAGTAATGGGGCATCATACAGGAATAATCAACATATATTCACCTGACAATCAAGTTGAAACCAGGGAGCTTAAAAACCCGAAAAAACTATCTTCTCCCACCGTGCATTAAATTATGGAAGTCGAATATCTGTACTCTAGATCATACAATGCACTAAACAAAATTTTACACATGAAATAGTAACATGGGCAGAAAATAACATGAAAGAATAAGGCAAGCAAAGATGTACAAAAAACGTAAGAAAATCAATATATCAAGTACATCATCTCTAAATTAGCGTTTAGCAATAAACGAACAATATTACTGTCCTTAATTGAGCAGAGATGTTGCAGTCTAAAATCTTTTATCATCAAAATTGAAGTCCTTTGTCACGGAAAACATCTTCAACAACTTCTGTGCTTCTTTAGTGGTACTATTGCAAACCCTTAAACACAGAATCCTTCATTTGCATAGGGGAGAATAGCGGTTTTATTTAAGCTGAAGACATCACAAAACAATCTGTGCATATATTAATTACTACGTGCCTAAAAGAGCATTTTTCTCACCCAAAAGGAATGTTCTATTCCATTATCCATTATAGTGTTGGCTAATATCTTATTCTACGAAGTCAGCTTTGTGAATTTCCAAAAGTAACTTCATCCGAGGAACCTAAGACACAAATTTTGGTTAGTTCTAAATCTACTGTAAATTGGTGTTTCATTGTAATTTCTATGGTTATAGTTAGTATTTCGTTTGATAATTTCTTTTGTTGTTTCTCTCAATATCTTATATCAGGGAATCTTTTTCTTTACAACCTTGTGATTATGAAGTTCTCTATGAAGAAATAATCTCAACGGTTTTTTGGACCAAGATCCATCGGAAAGATAGACGTGCTGGCCAACGAGAAGGACAAACGATCGGCGGGTAAGATCATTCAGTCCTGTATGGTTTAGTCTAGAGATGGTTTATTGATAAATTTCAAAGTGCTTCTCATCGATTATGTGGATTTCAGGAATATCTAAGTCGAGGATTCCCTACAAACAAATTTTGGTTAGTTTCACATATTTACTCTGAGCTAGCATTTTTTTGCAATTTCTAGAGCTACTGTTGGTATTGTGTTTGATATTGGTTTCTTTCCTCTCTTGATATCTTACATTAGATATTACTTTCTTTTTTTCTCTGTGTACCTTTTATGACCTTGATTGGAGTTTTTCAAAAGTAAAGTTTATAGGATTTAGTTACATGAAAAGGATAGACCTAAGGGGCCAACTAGAAGAATGGCGGTAGCTACGGGCAAGATCTTTTAAGTTCCTTGTGGAGATAATTTTGTTTCGAAGGGGCGTACTTGATAGTTTCTCATTATCGGCATTGTTACTTTAATTTAAAGAAGATCTCTATTAGACGTCTGATAATGATAAAAAGAGACCAATAGTGAACTCTTTCTAAAGAAGTCCCGTTGTGCTAAAATGTTATAAATTGGAGATGATTGTGACAAAACAAAACAGTATATGTCAGACCAACTTTTCTTATTTAAGATTTGAGCATGCCTTTAATATTTGATTAATTTGCTTGTGAATAATGTGCAAAACAAATAGCATATAATTTCTTTACTTAAATAGCTGAATGTAGATTTTTGTAGCAGCTTATTGAGGCAGAGGTTTAATATCAGATACATTTTGAATCTTAAATTTGAGTACTGTTTTATATTGTTTAATATTTGAGCAACTTGTGTGTGCCATGTTTATTCCATTGGTGTTGAGATCTATTTTTTGTACTTCTATGTTAACATCTATATCTCAATCTTCCACATGTATTTAGCTATTCACATATAATTGTCCATTATATTTATTGTGATCATCTTTCTGCTAAACTTCCATCTATAAACCTGACTCCTTACGTTAGTACTTCCATGTATGAACATGACTACTTGCATCAATATGTGTGTCGTATATTTTATTCTTCCTGCATAAATACTTTTTAGTAATTCAACACCTTGTAAAATTATTTCTTTCCCTGACTTTTATTATAGGTGCAGGGAGAATGTGAGAGAAGTGTATAGAGATAGGGACTTAATAATTTTGAATGCAGGAAGAATGTGAGAGAAGTGTATAGAGATAGGGACTTATTTATTATGAATGCAGGAAGAATGTGAGAAAAGTGTATAGAGATAGGCACTTGAAAGAGACTTAAGAGGAAAACCACTCTCTCGTTAAAGAAGTATCTTGGGTTTCTTCTTTTACATTAGTACTTTATATTGAATTTAGCACAAAGATAATTTGTTGCCCTTGTTTATTTGTAGGCTTTGGCAATAGGAAACATAACATATATGTCTTACTTTTGATCTCTTCCTACATATATCTGATTAATTTTGCTTATTTTGTGCTTAATACAGTATATTGTTTAATTAGAAATCTTCATTACATAGTCGTTTGTGCTCATTCGCTTAATATTAGGTCATCGTAGAAAATGCAATTATGCACTTACACACACAAAAAATCCTTTTTAACTGTAATATTGATTTTTTTTTTTTCACTATGTTTTAGTTGCACAGTGACTTAATTATCACTTTTTACTTCAAAGATTTGAGGATAATAGGAATTATTTTTCTACCTTTAATACTTTTCATCTATTCCTCCTTTTCTAACAAGAATAATAAGAGAAAATATATCACTATGCTTTAGTTGTACTTAATTATCACTTTTTAAATATACTTGTCTTTAAAGGATGAAAGAATATATTATTTCTATGAAAAGGAATATGTTGTTTTCTCACTTTTCACCTTCTATTTGAAATAAAATATTCGCTAATTTGTTATAAATGTGCTAAGTTTTTCATTTCTACTGTTTCCATATTAATTTACCACCAGTTTCCATTTCAATTAACCACAAGTGTTACACACATGAGGAAGATATTTCTTCCAAGCACATAATGCTCTCTTTTAAAATTTGTTGGTGTTGAGTTATGTGTTAAGTTGAGTTTAGTCTCACATCGGGTAGACTAATAGAGAAAGGGGCTAGCCTCTCCTATATAATGTACTCCCCTCTCCTTTTAATGAATTAATCTATCATTCACATTCTACATGGTATCAGAGCCATAACCCATCCACCTCTCTCTCCCTTAAGCCCCCCCCCCCTCCTGCCACCCCCCCTTGTCCGCTTCCCTGGCACCTCCCCCCCCCCTTCCTGCCACCCGCCCCCCTTGCCCGCTTTCCTGACGCCCCCTCCCTAACCCTCAGTCGTCACCCCTCATTCATGTCTGAACCCTAATTTCCACACAAAAAAAGTATATCGAAGCCAGAGGGTAGACAATAGTTTGTTTGCACAAACTCTGTTCCTAGATTACAACATCATGAGCGTATATCGAAGCCAGAAATGATTTATTTGCACAACCTCTGTTCCTAGATTACGGCTCCAAGAGTTAACAAATAGAAGACAAGTTGCTTGTTTACGTGGATATTTGTTTCCGTCCTACCCCGATATCCACATCAGGATCTACACAGAGAGTGACCTGGGTTACCTCTGTGACCTGGCTTGTGTGATCCCCATACGATCTCTACTTACCATGCGCGTGCCGGTTCTGGCCACGTTAATAACGCATTGGTAAAGATGTGATTATTGGAGTTGGAAAGATCCAGCGACAGTCGAATCAAGTGCAGGATGACTAAGACTGATGCAACTAGCAGTGCTACTACTACCGGTGTCGGAAATGCATTGGCGGGACCAACGGGCACTGGCACGACGATTTCTTCTATTCGACTCATCGATCGGCGGTTGGACGGAGCAGATGGCTACTCAACATGGCGGAAGAAGATTAAGAAAACACTTCGGAGAATGCGGTTGTCCAAGCATCTGACTGACAACCCTCCGGAGATAACTGATCCCACATTTGAGCAGTGAGAGACAGATGATAACCGACTGTTTACAAAGTTGATGAACTTAATGGAACCATCGGTGGAGGACATAGTTCAGAACACGGACACGGTAAAAGAGTTATGGGAGGTCCTATCGACGACGTTTGATGAAAAATACGACTTGTCTCGTATCTACGTCTCGGTCGTCGACGTCTACCGGATGGAACATGACGACAAGTCTCATAAGGATCACTTCCTAGCCTTTAATGCTATGGTCAATGAAATTGACCGTGTATTACCTCTGACGACGGATATCAATGAAGCAAGTGCTCAACGGGAGCAACTTCATGTCATGGCATATCTTGCCTCTCTCCGTCCTAATGCAGACTCAGCTCGCTCTAAGATCATTGTTGGAGCTGAAGTTCCATTTCTAATGGAAGCTCATTTTCGTGTAATACGGAAAGCAAAGATCGTCGAGATCTCTCCAAGTGATGCTCCCGGTGATCGATCTGCTCTGGGAGCCGCTCGTACTAGATTTCGTGGTGGTCGTGGTGGATGACGTGGTGGCCGGAATGTTGGCCGTGATGGTGGACGAGGCATTGGCGGTCGTGATGGAGGTCGACTGCGCACATGCTTCAACTGTGGTCTACATGATCATTTCCAGTGGCAGTGTACTAAAACTCCAGCCGCCAATGTCACCTCAGATATTCCTGATCTTGGCGGCCGATCCGTACAAATGACTGATGAAGCATATGCAGATTTTGTTGAGTTTTAAGCTCAACGTCGAGGTGAAGCTTCTACTTCTGGGTCCACCGTAGGGTACTCAGCGGCATGTGTGGTACAGTCGAAGCAGTTGGTCCTTGATTCTGGTGCGTCTGCTCACTTGACAGGCGACACAGGTATAATACGAAATTATATACCGGTTGGTCGTATGTCTAATATTACATGTGCCAACGGTGGTTCGTTGACAGTCCGTAGAAAATGATTTGTCCACCTTTCTTCGGGGCTGTCACTACATTCTGCATTACATACACCTGGAAACCCATCTAGCTTACTCTCAATTAATCGAATTACTCGTGATATGCATTGCTCGGTAACATTCTTTTCCGATGGTTGTGTTTTTCAGGACCTAAAGACTGGAAAGACTATCGGTAAGGGGCATGCGGCTGGAGGCTTGTACCTGTTTGACCAACCTTCCTCTGTTGTCTGTGCTGGTGTGAAACTTGATCCTTTTGAGTTACACTGCCGGTTAAGACATCCTTCTGTCCAAGCACTCCAAAAAATGTACCCATCTTTAGAATCTTCATGTTCTTTTCATTGTGAGTCCTATAATTTGGCTAAGTATCACTGGATTTCCTATCCAGTTAGTCAAAATAAAGTTGCTTCCGCTCCTTTCGAGTTGGTGTATTCCGATATATGGGAACCTTGTCCCGTTGAATCTGTGATGGAATTCAAGTACTTTATTACCTTTGTTGATGACTACTCGCGTGTCACTTTTGTTTATCTTATGAAAAATCGCTCCGAATTATTTAACATTTGGTACAATTTTTATGCTAAATCAAAACACAATTTGGTGTTCCGATTAAATGCGTTCGCAGTGACAATGGTCGTGAGTGTATGTCTCGTGAGTTTGTTTCACATCTGTCTCGGAATGGCATCATCCACCAAACTTCATGTCCTTACACACCACAATAGAATGGTGTGGCTGAACGCAAGAATCGTCACCTCTTAGAAACAACATGTGCTCTTATGGTCCAAGCACGTACTCCAAAAAAAATTGGTCGGATGCCGTTCTCACGGCTCGCTATCTAATTAATCGCATGCCGTCATCTGTTCTCAATGACGATACTCCCTTCTCTCAGTTATATCCCAAACGAGAGCCGTTTCCTTTATCTATCCGAATATTTGGTTGCTTGTTATGTTAGGGATACCCGACCAACCCTTTCTAAACTAGATCCAAAGGCTATCTAATGTATTTTTCTTGAGTATCCTAAGGATCATAAATGGTATTGGTATTTTTTTCCAGTCTTGAAGAGGTATTTTTTCTCTCGGGATGTTACATTTGTTGAAACTGAGTTTCCTCCACTTCCACAAACTACTGATCCGGCTCCACAAGTTTACCCAGAAGATAATTTCTTGTTGTTTCCTGTTCAAACACAACAGCCCCCCGTAAGGGCTCCCTCCCCTACCGAGCCAGTCTCCCGGTCCGATGGTCCGCATACACCGGCTCTGTCGATACCAGCATCCCCAGAACGAGTTTCGCCTATAGTGTTTGTGGACACAGCACCTTCATCCTCCTCTAGCTCCACTAATTTGCTTCCGCCTGATCCGCCAGCTCGACATCGTCGTACATGTCGTGATCATCCATTGTACGTTCACAATTACAAAGGGCTTGCAAGCCACACACAATCATTGGTGGCGACTATTTATGGGATTCAGATTCCCAATTCTGCAAAGGAGGGTCTTAAACATCCCGACTGACATGCTGCTATTGAAGCGAAAATGAAAGCACTTCGGAAGAACTATACATGGAACTTGGTTGATTTACCTCATAGTAAGAAGGTAGTGGATTGCAAATGCGTGTTCAATATTAAGGTAAAATCGGATGGCACTCTTGATCGCCTGAAGGCTCATCGTATGGTAGCAAAAGGTTATTCTCAGACCTATGGTGAGGATTATTTTGAGAAATTCTCCCCAGTTGCTCGAATGACCTCTGTGCACGTCCTTTTGGCCTTAGTTGTTTGCTATGAGTGTTCGTTGCTACAGCTGGCAGTGTAGTCAAAGGCGCGCCTCAGGCACGCCTTGCTCCTAGGCGCAGGGGCAGCGTCTCAGGGCACTCCAGACGAGGCACAATTCTTAAGGCGCACCTAAGGCGCGCCTAGGTGCGTCTTTTTCGAGCGCCTTGGAATAGCTAAGGCGAGCCTAGGCGCGCCTTGAAAATCTTGTGAAAAAATAACATGTTTAGACTATTTTTTTAACTGTTGTACTGTTTTTAGACTATTTTTTGAACTGATGTACTTTTTTTATTGTTTTCTCTCATTCACTCAATTCAAAGTGATTGCAACCTAGACATGGAAGAATTTGAAGCACACATGTTTATCAATGTAGAATCCGATGTGAATATATATATATATAATTAATTTTTGCGCCTCATGTCGCTCGGGCGCGCGCCTTAAGTGCGCCTTGCGCCTCGGGCGATTTGGACCCTTTGCGCCTTGAGTGCGCCTTGCGCCTTTGGCTACCTTGACAGCTGGATATCAAGAATGTATTTCTTCATGGAGATCTTGACGAAGAAGTATATGTAGTGCAACCTCCCGGATTTGTTGCAAAGGAGGATAAAGTGTGTCATCTGCGGAAG
This sequence comes from Iris macrosiphon, assembly GCA_036927795.1. NCBI lineage: Eukaryota > Viridiplantae > Streptophyta > Magnoliopsida > Asparagales > Iridaceae > Iris > Iris macrosiphon. The sequence continues at coordinate 6,714,407 of JAYESA010000013.1, forward strand.
GCCCTTTATGGTCTCAAACAATCCCCTCGTGCATGGTTTGGTCGTTTCAAAAATGTTGTTACTCAGTTTGGCATGTGTCAACCAAAGAAGGATCATTCAGTATTTTACCGTCAGACATTAGCTAGAAAGATACTACTGGTGTCTATGTGGATGATATTGTAATCACAGGAGCCGACAGTCAGGACATTGCAGAACTAAAAAAGCTACTAGGAGAACAATTTCAAACCAAGGATTTGGGATCGTTGAACTATTTTTTGGGCGTAGAAGTCACAAGGGGTAAGCGGGACATTGTAATGTCTCAGAGAAAATGTGCTTGACATCCTAAATGATGCAAGCTAAGGGAGCAACCTCGCCCATGGACCCAGGGATAAAGTTACTTCCCGACGAGGGGACACTGATGACCAATCCGGATCAATATCGTTGAGTAGTTGGAAAACTCAACTACTTGGCCGTTATGACTCGTCCAGACATTTCTTTTGCCGTCAGTGTTGCAAGTATATTCATGTCTTCACCACGAGTTCCACATTGGGAGGCAGTTCTCAGAATTCTGTGCTATCTAGTTCAGAATCCAGCAAAAAAAATTTGGATGAAGAATAAGGGACATACTTATGTTGAGTGCTTTACTGATGCTGACTGGGGTGCTAGTCTTACGGATAGACAGTCTACATCTGTCTACTCGGTCTTCATTGGCGAAAACTTAGTATCATGGAAGAGCAAGAAGCAGAGTGTGATTGCACGATCAAGCTCGAAAGCGGAATATCGGACAATTGCTCATGGCACAGCTGATGTGCTATACCGGCAGCATCTTCTACAGGAACTGGAAGAAGAAGCAGGATATAAAGCAGCAGATATGTGGTGTGATAACCAATCTGCTATTCACATTGCTACTAACCATGTATTTCATGAAAGGACAAAGCACATTGAAATCGACATTCACTTTGTCAGTGATGAGTTTAAGAGAGGGATGATAAAGTTTTACCATGTGAGGACCGGCGATAAGATAGCTGATATATTTACAAAATCTCTTCTAGGTCCTCGGGTTCAATTTCTCTGTAACAAGCTGGGCATGATTGGCATCTATGCTCCAGCTTGAGGGAGGGTGTTGAGTTATGTGTTAAGTTGAGTTTAGTCCTACATCGGGTAGACTAATAGGGAGAGGGGTTAGCCTCTCCTATATAATGTACTCCCCTCTCCTCTTAATGAATTAATCTATCATTCACATTCTACAGTTGGCAACAATCCCAAAGCGAGCAAAATTATCTCTTTTTTCTGACATGATTTCAAGTCAGTTGATGGCTTTGGGATGGGTTGCCTATTTCACTATAGGGTACTTTCTATTGTTATTGTTTGCTTTTTAAAGGCTTCTTTTGGCTTCCTGCTTTCCGAAATTTTGAATGGTATGATCATCTCCTACCAGGCCATGTTTATATTTCCTTTAGGTTTTCTGTTATCATTGTAGATCTGTTATAGTTATTTTTACTTCCATATTTCTGCATGGTCAGGCTTTGTCATTCTTCATTATGTAGTGTTCATACTTCATACGTGCTTCAGAGTACTATAGTTTTTTTTATCAGTTATGGATGCTTCTGCTGCATTTGTATTATGTTCCAGCTATGGAAGAAGTTCTTGATTGATAGTTTGTTTGGTTTAAAACATTGTGTCATCTCCATTGTGAACTTAGATGTAGACAACTGTCTTAACATCTATTATGTTCTTCGAATTCTTGATTGATAGGCCTATGCCTTAACATCTATTATGTTCTTTGGATTCTTGACTGATAGAGAGGAAAATAACTTCTTTGTTTGTTGTGCTTCCTATGAGAAAAAATAGTGCATTCTTATTTCTTAATTGATTAGGTGAGTTTTCAGTTTCTGTATTTTGTAATTGGCCTTTTGTAGGCTATGGGTTGTTTTGTTACATTGATAGAGGAAAAGAACTTTGTATGTTGTGTGTCCTTCAAGAAAAGTAGTGCATTCTTATTCTTAATTGGCCTTTTGTAGGCTATGCGTTGTTTCTTTAATGAAGGCGGGAAGGGGCGAGGACGGTTTGTTTGGATTAAAAATTGTCTTCTACATACGTGTGATGAGTAATGTGTAATTGGCTTGTAATTTAGTTGTCCACTCTGACCGTTAGTGTAGCTCATCGTTAGAGGGGTTTCTTTGGCGATCCTGTATCTTGTTTACTTTGTTTTTTCCTGGACCTATTTTTGTTATCGACAGTTCTGCTTATATTGTAGACAATGAATCATGCATGTTCCCTATTATGTGTGCTTTACCTTTTCATTAGATTGATCTTGTCCAGGACTTACAGTCCATGCTTGCTAATATTTTTGTTGTTTATCTAGATAAATTAAAGTTGTCATAGGGAGGATTTTTATGCTTGCTTAGCCAGAGAAGCTGTCGGTATTACAATTATCCTTTACCTCAGAGTATTTCTTCACCATACAAGTTTCCTTCTAGTTTATTTGATGCTTTGGGTGTGAATCTCATACAGTTGCTTTGTTTCTTTTCCAGATTTCTTAAAAACCTACATTTCTTGTCCATGCTTTTCCACAACTTTGTGGCAAGGATCAATCTTGCATGTTCTTACTCTTTCAGTAATAACTATGCTCTTAGTTTACCATTTTACGTTTCTCTTTGGACATACTATGTATACCCTCGATTATCATATTTTCATGACATTCGTCTATAGTATCCAGAGCATATTCATGGCAGTTTTACATGTTATTATGACTAAATCAAATAGATGGCCGCTTTACTCTCAGATTTTTACGAAGCAGCTATTCATAACTATGGGAATGGGTTCAGACTATTATAATTTTTTAAAAAGGTAGGAATTGCAATTTAGAGAACCATAGTCTTCTCATTGTTAATTTTAAAATATTACCAAATTCGGTTGCTTTCCCTGCTTATCATTTTTACAAAATTCAGGCAACTGGACAATTCCTAAAGGAAAAGATCATCTACATGTGGCATATTTTCTCAGAAATGGTAAAGACTCTGGATACAGGCTCGATGATCGCACGAGGGTACTCCCTAGTTCCATATCATTATTGTTGTCACTCTTAACTCTACTGACATCTTAAGCAATAGTCAAATTGAACAAGATTTCTCATAACCCTCTATCCCAAGTATTATGAAAAAGTAATATATAACTGACAGACTTTACTGTTTAGGTATCATTGTCATCCCCAAGGATGCAATACTATAATTCCTACTTTTTTTTATGCCTAAGTTGAATAGCCTTAATGTATCATACATGAAACTCCATTTTCTAGATAAGAAGTATGGATTCTCAGATTCTCTACAGACTTGTACTGTTATGCAAAGGATAGATAAGTGGACGATGCTATATAGACTTAAAAAGATCCCCGAGGAGTTTATTATTTACCTTTTTATCCATTGCTATTGCCTGATTGCAGTCTGCTTCCGCTTGCTGGAAGCTGCAAGGACCAATAGCAATTGTAGAAGTATAATAGCTACTAAGATACTATCCAAAGAGCACCATATCATAAGAAAACTTCAACGTACCACCCAAGTTCAAGATAGGCAGCTGCTCGGTTGCAATAATAAGTTGCATTTTTATCGTTCAGTTTGATAGCTTCAGAGTACATGTTAACAGCCATGTTCCACTGTTTTCCTTTGAATGCAGCATTTCCCTGTTAAATTATTTGTGTTAAAAAAAATTTAAAAGTATAACTTTCAAAACAAACTAGGTGCCAACTGACCAATGTGCAAATTGATACTGGTGGCTATTTTTATTGGTAGACATATTTTGACTGCACAGTGGTTGTATAAATGAACCAATTTACATAATTTATCATGCCTAATTTGCTGAAAACCAAAAGAATCTATACCTTGCAAGTTACTTATCTATCCAAATGATTGCAACACAGATTCATCTTAACAACAAGATGATTCTCCATTGTGATTTGTCGTTTTGGGGCATGAAAAGTAGCAAATTTGGTTATGTGTTCAACTCTGGACACGTGACGCGGGAGAGAGACCCAAGAGAAACTATGATTCGTATTAAATTGGGGATTTACGGCACTTGGACACGGAGGCTTTATAAGATATGTCAACAATCAACTACTATTTATCGCAAATAATTTTAATAGAATTACAAAAATAATAATAACGAATACCCGATATTTGAATGGAGCGTTGGTGGTGTTGGATCTTGATTGTAGGCTTTTGTTCATGAGATCCAACTAGGCGACAACGTCGTAGTAGGAGGAGAACATCCACTATAGAATTTTGGTAATGCACCAAACAAACTCAAAGTAGATTTCTTATTAATTCACTCTTCAATCATTCCATTTATAATTTCTGAACTTATACTCTCAATAAATGCAAAGAAGATAAAATCAATCTCTAAATATTTATCCCTAAGATAACTTAAAATCATAACTCATAAAAAAGATAAAATAATCTTTATTTAAAATATAACCAATATAACTAAAAGATAACATCAAATTCAAATTGGTTCTCCATCATTCTTCTTGGATTAAAAAAATTTCACCTTCTGATAAATTGTGTAAGCATGAAATCTTAGAATTATTCTCTTAATTATGCCCTCTAAACACGCCATGGTGGGGGCCTCTATTTCGACAGACTACTCAACATTGAGGCTCCTGAAAAGACCATGAATTCCTACAACGATACTAGTGGTTGTGGAGATGGAAGAAGCATGATATCTATGTTGTTAAGAGCACCATGGAGACGCCAAAAAGGTGTTTTTATATAGGACGCCCGACACCTGTGTTTTGGCACCTGGAAGATTCGCCAAGGCCCAGACGGTAACTGGACTGGACTTTTTTTAAAATCAAGGAGTTAAAGTATAATCTGTGTTTGAATTTCAAACCGGACATGGCAACTGTTGGACTTCCTTCTGTTGATCTTAATTACAAGTTATACAAATTAATGTAAAAACTGGTAAGGCTTCCTACATGCAAATTAATGTAAAAACTGCATACAAATAAATGTAAAATTGTATGTAAATAACTGTAAAAACGATTGGGCTTCCTTCATGCAAATATATATAAAAACTGCAAGCAAATAAATATAAAAACTGCATGCAAATTAATGTCAAAATTGCATGCAACTAAATGTAAAAAGTGTTGGTTTCCTTTATGCAAATTAATGCAAAAAGTGCATACAAATTAAATAAAAACTCCATGCAAATTTATGTAAAAAATCGCATGCAAATTAATGTAAAAACTCTTGGGTTTCTTTATGTTCAATATTTACAAGAAAATTGTAATAGTTTTGTCATACTTTATTAATAGTCAACAGTCGTACCACAAGAAAGTAGAAAATTAAGGATAAAACAGTTCAGATTTGTTGCAAGGTAGTCAAAGGCACAAACGCGCATTCCAGGCGCAAATGATACATATTGCCTGAGGCACAAGGCGTACGCAAAAATAAGAATTAATAAAAATATACATAAATAAATAAATATATAATGTAAGAAATAAAACCAAATAACATATTAAAATCAACAAAAATATGTTAAAACATAACCAAGTGAACTAGCAAAGCAGCAGTAACAAAAGCAGAAGCAATAGCAGTCAACAGAACTAACAAGAATTTGTATTCTTCCTACTACGATTTTAGTAAATTTTAGTTTTTCCAATTCTACTTAGCCAATTTTAGCAACCGTGGAAATGGCTACCTCTCGTCCACTTTTATGAGGAAAGGACTCTCTTTGCCTCAAATTTGTATAAAAAATAAGGAAAAACATAAGACACCTTTTCTTGACCGCGTTTTGATGAAAAGCATGCTTTAGGAGCACCTTGGGTGTGTCTAGAGACAGACACCTCGTTTAGTGATATGTGAGACGTAACTGCTTATAGGTGTTAACCGGGTCGGGCCGGGCCAGTCCGGGCCCAGTGTTGACCGAACCTGGACTGGGTCAAGCCGAGCTTAGACCGAAGGAGAGCCGAGCTAGCCCGGACTGGAGGAACAAGAGACTGAACCCAGTCCGGATCCGAATTCGGTCGGGGGTGGGTCGGGCCTGACCGGGCTGGGTCCGAGCCGGTTCAGGACCAGGTCGGGCCTGACCGGGCTGGGTCCGAGCCGGTTCAGGACCAGGTCGGGCCCGGATTGGCCCGGTTTGATTTAAAAAAAAATCAAAAATTTAAAATTTGAGGAAAGAAATCATATGCCGTAAGAAAACGACGTATGCCGTCGAGCAAGCTTCAAATGACCACAATTATTGGCAAAAAAATCGTTTTTCGTCAAACAATAGGTCGATTTGTATGCCCTCGACGAGGATAACACAATCTGTGTAGAAAGAATCAACGTCCGAGGCCAAAGGCAAGTTTCAGTCAAAAGTATGAAATTTAAAACTTTAAAGGACCATAACTTTTGACTGGGAGATCGAAACGAGGCCCAGCTGGTTCCAAAACGAGCGGATCGAAGAATAGTATAGGATGCAATTGATTCATCATTTGACGAACTTTTCGTAATTTTAGAATCGTAAAAAATGATGTTTCGATATCCAAATTTTACTTTGATTAATTTTCTTTTCGAATTTTCTTCCAATATTTAGATGTTAACGAGTAAAAATTGGTGTCTGTGGACCCCCAAACGTTATCATATAATATATCAGTGCGAAGAAGACTAAAAATGGGACAAAAATATAATTTTTGTTTTTTATAATGACAAAATTATCTATTTATAATAATTTAGTAATCGTAATAAGTTTGATTTAACTTTCTATTACGGTATAAAGTAATTGTTATAGAACAAATCGTGTGTGAACATATGATGAATTATGATATTATGACTATACTACTACTCATACATTGTTATAAAAATCCAATTAGTATTCCTAGTGAATCTAAAAAGAACTCAATATACAAATCTAAAATAAATAAGTAAAATCAATTTTGACCGTGCCTAGACCGGGTAGCTGGCAAGGCCGGTCCCGACCGGGTCGACCAAATTGGAAGGGTTGAACCGGTAAACGGTTCGGTTCGGTACTTTTTCGGGCCGGGCTATCGAGCCTATTTTACGGACCCAATCCGAACCATGGTCTCCTGTGGGTTGGGCCGGGTCATCGCGTTGACCGAGCCTCGACCGTCCGAGACCGGGTTTGATCGGGCGGTTCAAGGCCGGGTTCCTGGCCGTCCGACCCAATTAACATCTCTACAACTGTTGCGCCTTACTGCGAGGAGCACCTTTGACTACCATAATTTTTTGAACTTTGAATCTCATGTCTCATCAAGTTCATCAGAATTTATAAATATATACTAAGTAAGGTAGTCAAAGGCACACTCAAGACAAAAGATCCATATCGGCCGAGATGCAAAACGCACTTAAGACACATGACCGAATGAAGCGGGACAAAAATAAATAAATAAAATAGTAATATAAGAAATAAAATCAAATAACATATTAAAACAATAGAAACTTGGTTTAATACTTGGCTTAATTTTATTGATGGATGGGGCTAAATATATATAGGAGAGGCTAATTCCTCTCGCTACTATTCTACTAGATGTGAGACTAAACACCCACTAATACTCTCAACACTCCCCCTCAAGATGGACGATAGATATCAATTATCCCCATCTTGTCACATAGTTTAGAAAGACTCGATGAATTAAGACCCTTAGTCAGACAATCTACAACTTGTTCTTCTGACCAAACATGATCGAGCTTTAATATACCTTTTTTCTAGCTTCTCTTTGATGAAGAACTGATCGATCTCGATGTGCTTAGTTCTGCCATGCTGGAATGGATTGTTAGCTATACTTATTGTAGCTTGACTGTCACTCAGAAGACGCAACGGTGTTCCCTGGTCCAGCTTTAACTCCGTCAGCAGTGCTCTTACCCACAGCAACTCTGACACTCCTATAGCCATAGCTCTATACTCTGCTTCAGCAGTCGATCGTGCTACCACAGACTGTTTCTTGCTTCTCCATGAGATTAGATTATCCCTACAAAGATACAGTACCCTGAGGTAGACCTTCTGTCGTCCATGCAGCTTGCCCAATCTGCATCGCAGTACCCTTCAACACCCATGTGTCCATTTTTCTTGAACCATAGCCCTCTTTCAGTAGTCCCCTTCAGATATCTCAGGATACGAAAATTGCATCCGAATGACCCTTCCTTGGATCATGCATGTAGCGACTCACTACACTCACAACAAATGAGATATCAGGGCGAGTGTGGCCTAGATAAATCAATCTGCCTACAAATCTCTGACATCTCTCACGATCAACAGGCTCTCATGTCTCTGCACCCAACTTATCTTTCTGATCGATTGGAGTAACTATCGATCGACATCATAGCATACCAGTCTCTGTGAGCAGGTCTAGTACATTCTTCCTCTAAGAGAGGACGATCCCATCTCTTTCTCGAGCCACCTCGATCCCGAGAAAATACCTCATCATTCCCAAGTCCTTCACTTCAAACTCCTTGGCAAGTTTTGACTTCAGCTGGGTGATCTCCTCCTCATTATCACCTGTGATCACTATATTATCCACATACACTGCAAGTATGGTGATGTGGCCTCTTGCATGCTGGAAGAAAATCGTGTGATCTGCATTGGTCTGGCGGTACCCCATGCTTGTGACAGCCTTCTGAATCTATCATACTAGGCTCGAGGAGATTGTTTGAGCCCATACAGTGATTTCTTTAGCTTACACACATTTTCCGTCGATTGCTTCATGCAAAACCCCGAGGGGGTCTCCATGTATACTTCCTCTTGTAGGTCCCCATGAAGAAAAGCGTTCTTCAAATCCAATTGATACAGCTGTCACCCATGATTTGTTGCAAGAGAGACCAGGGTTCTCACAGTGCTCATCTTTGCCACTGAAGCAAATGTCTCATCATAGTCGATGCCATAGAATTGAGTGAATCCCTTTGCAACCAACATTGTCTTGTACCGCTCCACCTTTCCTTCTGGTGTCTCCTTTACTTTTAAGACCCATTTGTATCCAGCTGCTCTTTCCTTTAGGCAACAGAACAAGCTCTCATGTCCCATTTCTTTCGAGTGTCCCAAGTTCCTCCAATATTTCAGCTCTCCATCTTGGATCTTCTTTCGCTTCCTGCCAACAATTAGACAAAGATGTGGTGTCTAACGATGCAATGAATGCTCGATAGATAGGGAATATATTAGAGTAGGATAAGAAATTGGCAATGTCATGTTCATAACCATAACGATTAGGAACTTTTCTCGCATAACTGCGAGAAGATCTCCTTAAGGGAATATGAGGAAGAGTGAAGAGATCATACCATCCGAATCAGAGGGATCCGGTGCGGGAGGTGCATCTTCAAGAGTTGGGACATGGTTAGGCGAGTGACATGGCACAGTAGGGGCAATAGGCACAGTAGTGGACTGCTGCTTTCTCCTTCTGTAGACTTGGAGCTCTATAGATTGTTTTGTAGTCTGTTCCTTCCCCTGCACTGGAGCATCACTTTCTTCCTCCTGATTATGTGCATCCTCATCACTTTCCTCACCCTCGCTCTATGTAGTTAAAAACCGTTATATATCGGATATATCACCGATATATAATGGTATCGGTGACGAACCAATATTTTTTTTGGAAAAAATCGGTTAAATATCGGAACCGATAAAATCGGCCGATATTACCGATATTTTGTAAGATATCGGTTTTAATAAAAACCGATATCTCACAGTAACTTTTTATTTTATTTTATTTTATATTTTTTTATTTTTTAACAGGGAATAGGGTCGCTGATGCGCAAGATTGGTTATTGGTAGTAGGTTCATGAAAGCTACTAGTATATCAAACCTAAAACCTAAAACCTATAAAAGAACATCACAGTAACTTTAGCTTTCAAGATTGGTTAATAAGGTTCTTTTCCTGCTACTAGTATTTTTCATATGAACCTATAAAAACCGATATATCCACAATCGGCCGATATAACTTTGTAGTTCCTCAAGTGATCTCCTTTATCTTGGATCTCTTGGATTTCTCGACGATATGTATACTTTCTGCATATTTTATAATAAAAAACTATTAAGTGTATTGTTCATATATAAAAATTGTGTTAAAAATGCAAACCGATATTTACCGTTATAAAACCGATATATCGGTGATATATTTATAACTCTACTGGACCGTTATCATGAAAAAACCGTTATTAACTGCATAGCCCTCGCTATCTCTCCCTTGTTTCCTTGGACCGGCTTCCATCATTGGACATGGAACTGACCCGACAATCATGCTTGAGCCCATCTCTCCCTCACTCCTAACACCTCATATGTTAGGTGTGTCACCAAATACGGAGCCTTCACCTGAACCATTGTGGTAGTATGGTTCCATCTCTCTGAATGTAACGTCCATGCTTACAAAGAGCATTTGCTCCACCGGACTCCAACAAGAGTATCCCTTCTGAGTCCCTGAGTAGCCAACAAAGATGCACTTTACTGCCCGAGGGTCCAACTTTCCCACCGCAGGTCTGTTATCTTTCACAAAACATACACATCCAAATACCTTTGGGAGAACAATGTACGTATTCTCTCCTGTAAGCATCTCAAACGGTGTCTTCCATCCTAACACCTGAGAGGGTATCCTGTTGATGAGATATGCAGCTGCCAACACGACATGCCCCCACAAGTGTTTAGAAACATTCATGGCAAACATCATTGACCGTGCTACTTCCAACATGTGCATGTTCTTCCGCTCTGCCACGTCATTTTGTGCTAGTGTATAGGCACACGAATTCTGATATTGTATCCCATGGACTGATAAATACACTTCAATAGTCGTGTTGGTATATTTTGTCCCATTGCCAGATCTCAAAATTTTTACTTTAGCACTGTACTGTGTTGTAACCCTGTGATAAAAATCTTGAAAGCATGCAAAGATATCACTCTTACTCTTCATTAGGTACACCCAGGTGACACGAGTGTAGCAGTCAATAAAGGTGACAAACCATTTAAAACCATTAACTCCAGTTGTAGGACAAGGTTCCCACACATCAGAGTGTATCATATCAAATGCAGCTAAACTTCTATTTCCAGAACTCAAGTAACAGCTTCTGGTATGTTTTCCAAGCTCACAAGCATCACAAACCAACTTTTATTTATTAGCCTTTTAATACATAGATGGATACATCCGACTCAGTAGATTGAATGAAGAGTGTCTCATGCGCTGATGTTGAAGTAATAATTATGCTTCAATTGTTCTTCGCGGCTCCTCCGGTTGTGCTTCTTCCACCAGTGACGCTAGTGCTGCGTCCAGCCCACCCCTGTCCAAGTACCATAGCCCCTTATGCCAAATGGCAGTCCCCAACCGTCTCTCCGTTCCCTTCTCCTGAAAAATTACCTTAGGAATGTCAAAGGAAACAACATAATTAAGTTGAAGAACAATGGCACTAATGGACAATAGATTAACGAAAAAAGATGGAGCATGCAAGACATCAGTAAGGGTTATGGAATTTGTGCATTCAACTGTACCTTTACCTATAATGGGTCCATCAGTAGTCTGAATGCTTTCAGGCGTCGTCAGATAAGTGTAATCTTGGAACTCATCATGGGCACCCGTGACATAACGGGATACCTCCAGTCAATTATCCAACTTGGTATGTGGATAGATGTTTAACATGAGCAGGTATACCTGTGCTTGTATGGACATAGTGAGTGATGTTACCCCTGGAGGTAGTTGGAGTTGATACCCCAGAGGTGCTGGCTCGACTGTCACTAGTTCCAAGCTTCATACTTCTCCATATCTCTAGCAATTTTCTCTCACTATGGGTCATATCTGGTGACTGACTCTCACTTCCCTTTTATGACAGGTTTGTCTTGTGTCCTCCGGAATGATAACTTTTGCCACCAGCATAGCCTCCTCTGCCACCCCTACGCCCTCAACGGCTGCGTCTGCGGCCGCTGGATTGGCCTCTTAGGACACAAGACAAACCTGTCAAAAGTAAATAGGAGCACCCATAGTCCATCAGCACGATGGCTATAAATAGGAGCAACTTGAACGTTCAAAAGGTCGACTTTTTCTACTTCAGAGAGAGACCGAACCAAGAGGTGGGCTGGCCATCGGGGAATCTACACTCAAGGAAGAGAGAAAAACTTCCGCACCGGATCGTCCACGGAGTAAAGAGAGTTGCTACACTCCTAACCCTCCATCGTCACCCCAGAAAACAAATTTGTACTTAGATTGTCTCCTATGACTCTTCTTTGTACTTTCTTAGTTTGTTAAATCAAATCTAGTTCTCGTTTTGATATAAAATGGCAAACAGTAGCCAGATTAAGGGATGTTGCTAATGGAAGATAGTTAGCCTTGGAAGTATGTGGAGTTGGAGGAATTAGGCAAAAGTCATATGGATTTTGATAGAGCTTGGATTTATGATATACCTAATATAGATACTCTTGCCAAGTCTCTATGCTTCCAAAGTATAAATCCTTCTCTGAAATATAGAATCACCTTTTTCTACTGTATGACACATCTACCTCAGAGTTGTAGTGTTATATGCGTTTATACTTAATGACCTCTAATGCTTCTTGCCATTTTAACAAAATGTTCTGATGAAATTTATATATGTAAAGATAAAACCTTTTCTTTCAGTAGCTCAGCGGTGTCCATATCCCCGTTGATATCTGGTCCAGGCACCATGTTGGATGCAGCATCGATTTGTTCTCGGAGGGATGAACACATATCTGAGACCGTATCTAGGAGGAACTTATCTGCACCATATGCTGCTATGAGAGAAATGGAAATAGGGTAGCTGTCATGCTTCCCAAGAGGAATGCTAACCTGCCAGATAAACTAACAAGTTATACATCACAGGTAAAAATTGCTTTTGAAACTTGATCATCCAGCAGAAATATTTAACAGAAGGCAGTATGAAGAAACAATCCAATACCTGACAACAGCCAGACATCCCCGCTATGCTCAACAATGTGAAGAAACGATTTTCGAGCTCAGGAGATGACTTTTTCTTAGAAAGTTTTAAAGAAAAATCTGAGGTTGTAGGAATTACCAATATGCCGCCATCCTAGAATAATATCAAGAAATGTTAAATAATGTAAGAACTACATATATAATAGCAAATTGTAGGTAATAATTGATAAATAGACTCAACCATGTTTCTCGATAGTGTTTCAGTGTTTGAGTGGACACTGGTTCTCGAAGTTGGATTCTTCTTACCCAAATATAAATATTATTCAACAAAATACACACACACACATGCATGCAGTTCTTTTACTTGGTAAGTAATTAGGTATAAAGTAAGTTGGCCAGGAAGACATTAAAAGAAGATATGTGTATATTATAGACATCTTGGCTTTGAGAAACAGGGATTCTCCTTTAAGACACAGATTCGTTGTGATAAAAGACAAAACAATCCCTGAAGTGCCAGTAATATGAGTGTCTAAGAGTGATTGTACCTGCAATAGCTAAAAAATCAGTTAGACCAACTGGCTGCACAAGCATGGACAATTAGGCAATATACATTCATGTTTATTTAACTCTGATACAGGAAGTCTTGAACCAAAACCGCAAAGGCCCAAAGTGTTAAAGAAAGTGTTGCCAAGACTCATAATAGCGAGGGTTGCCGATAATATAAAATTATGAGGATAGAAAAATAACGTTTCAAAGGAACAGGGACAATCAATGGATTAGAGTTTATAAAGGTGTTATTCCTCCCAACCAAGAAAGAAGTAAATTGGTCATGCAAGTAACTCAAGGGGATTAAGTTTTCTCGTAGGCTTATAGCCAGGTGAAATAGAATATAGCAAACTGTAGGTAATAATTAGTAAATAGACTCAACCATGTTTCTCGATAGTGTTTCGGTTTTTGAGTGGACACTGGTTCTCGAAGTTGGATTCTTCTTACCCAAATATAAATATTATTCAACAAAATGCACACACACATGCATGCAGTTCTTTTACTTGGTAAGTGATTAAGTATAAAGTGAATCATAAGTAAGTTGGCCAGGAAGACATTAAAAGAAGAGATGTATCTATTATAGACATCTTGGCTTTGAGAAACAGGGATTCTCCTTTAAGACACAGTTTCTTTGTGACAAAAGACAAAATAATCCCTGAAGTGCCAGTAATACCAGTGTCTAATAGTGATTGTACCTGCAATAGCTAAAAAATCAGTTAGACCAACTGGCTGCACATGCATGGACAATTAGGCAATATACATAAATGTTTATTTAACTCGATACAGGAAGTCTTGAACCAAAACGGCAAAGGTCTAAAGTGTTAAAGAAAGTGTTGTCATAGACTCATAATAGCGAGAGTTGCCGATAATATAAATTATGAGGATAGAAAAAAAAAAAATTAAAGCACAGGGAACATCACTGGATTATAATTTATATAGGTGTTGTTCATCCCAACCAAGAAAGAAGTAATTGGTCAGGCAAGTAACTCAAGGGGATTAGGTTTTCTCGTAGGCTTATAGCCAGATGAAATAGAATATAGCTAAACTTAGAGGTTTGTGGAGTTAGAGCAAATAAGTAAAATGCATATGAATTTGGCCAGAGCTTGGATTTTAAGGCCAGAAAGCAAAGATGAAGTATAAAATTGATTGTGTTGAAAAAAGTAATAACAACATCATTGAATAATGCATCAAATAATAGACCATGGTAAGAGAATAGAAGGATGTTAAAGTTGCAAAAAGAAGTTGATGCAGAAAGAAGAAGAAAACTACTGGTGGCAGACTTTTGAGTCTTCTTCAGAAACTTTGTTTCAGTAACGGTTTCAGACTCTTCCTACAAATACCGGTTTCGGCATTTTCGGGAGGGGAGGTGGTGGTTTTGAATCAGTCAGTTTCTACATGGGTTTCAGCCAATATTTAGAACCTTGCTCTAAATACCAGAAAATACCAGTATGCCAACATTTCAAAGTTCAAACGTACAGGAAAAATAACTTTCAGGAAGATTGGTGTCTATGAATAAATATGTTAGCATGACATTTACAAAGATTTGACAGCAGAAGGTTTATTTCCCTCGGCCAGAGGTTCTATATTGGCTTCTGGTTAGGGCAGTAGTAATCAAAGCAAGTTAATATATTAAAACGAAGAATCATGAAAGATAACTGTATTGTCCATAAACTGTACTTATGTTGACTTGACAAGATCAAAGGAGGTGGGTCCAGACAAGTTTAGAGGATTGGAAACACTGAAGTTGACTGCCAATGGGTGAAAAAGATTTAAATTGTAAAGAGACCAGAGATGGAATACTGAAGGATTATGAAATTGACATTGTTGGAAGACATCTTATCTTCTCCAATTTATGCACATATACATGTGATTACTAAATTATTAATAAGAAAATTGTGGTGCATTTGCAATTTGACACACAAATATATAGATACGTATGAAAGCATATCAGAGAAAAGCTGTCCAAGAAAATTCAGATAATTTCAAAATTAGTTTGTTTCATGTGAAACAACCAAATTTATTACTGGAATCATGCTCAACAAGCAATATATATAGGTAATGTTGAAATATACACAATTACAAAACATGTATTGCACAAATCAAATATTTCAATAAAAAACTCGGAGTGAGATGGTTGCAAGAGAGACAAAGAGTAAACTTTATTATTAACTTCAACCATCATGGCATCAAACATCATGAACAATGCTACAATATCACCAGACGTTCAGCCCAAGTCTTCAGGTCGTTTGGGAGGGAGGTGCAACATGGTAAATTGCAAGAGTTGGGAATCAATTTTTGGGGCCACACATCAATATAGAGTTTCTTTCTGGTTCTGATTCATTTTTGACAGTTAAACTCCATTTTTTCTTAAAAAGTCATTATGAATAAATGACATGAAATCAAGAAGCACAGTATTGATACAAATAACTATGACATATGAAAACCTCTCTTTTTAATTTTTGCTATGAGTGAGTTAGGAAGAACACTTCAAATTTGTAGCCATAGCTGTGTAATGTCTATATTGGAAGTGAATCTGACACGGCAGTAAGAGCTACTTTGGTTCCCATTTGAAATGAAAAACGCTCCATTTCAAATGCCAAATGCCAAATGATGCTCTCACAAACAATTGCCGTTTGTCTGTTTCAGCCATTTTGTATTGCCAAAACGGTAAATGGTGGGAACCAAACAGATTACGTTTGCCGTTTCGGCCAAGATGCCGATGGAAAAGGCAAATGGTCCCTTTCAAACGGGAAGCAAACTAGCCATAAGGCTAAAACCGTTCAATCTGTTTTTCCATGTTCTTATCGTAATAATTTTTGTTGTAATTGTGTCCATGCAACATGGTGGTTTGGGCTGTAGATAATCAAATGCAAGGAGTCCTAAAAATGTTTTAATAAGGACTAGGAGAAGGGTGGAAGACTGGCATGAGCAGTGGGATAAGGGGCAGAATATATCAAGAAGTAGCTTAAGCGTTATGTTACCTTGAGTGGGTATAAAAGGTGGGCTTGAAGTGAAACCGGGAGAGGGGAATGGGGTTGTTCCAATAGTGCAGAGTAGTGTAAAGAGAGACCAAAAAAGGAAGTTAACACATCCATCAAGGTTTATAGGTCCAAGTAGGAGAGGTACTGAGACATTTTGTTATATGTGATACACACGTACGGATTGCCATCTTAGGGTACAACCTAGAAAATGGCATCTCATGCAGCGATCCATAAACCAACCCAATCATGATCCACAAGTGTTCAAAGTGATATACACTATTAAAGAGTCGATAAACAAAAGATCTTGTGGGCTAGACATTTATAAATCCTTCATAACTACTGACAAACTCAATGGTGGTTATTGCCATCACTTCATGGATGAGTTAGAATCATCGAAACCACAAGATATTTCAGTTATAGAATTTTCAATACGTATTGATCCTATCTCATTTTCTACTCAAAGTAGGCAAGTAGGTTAATATTCTTTATCACAGAAAGGAAAACTTTAACAACTGAAGTTTGAACTCGGGGAGGAAGCATCGGAACAAAAACAAATAGGGCACAACATATGTACATGTGCTATAGTTCACCTACATGAGAGTCACTTTAGGTCGTAGCTAGGGTATCGGTCCTATCTCATTTTCTACGAGCACGTAAACATCTCCTCAAAGTAGGCAGGTAGGTTAATTTTCTTTACCACCGCAGGAAACCTTTATCAACTAAAGTTTGAACTTGGGGAGGAAGCATCAGAATACACATGCTAGCTCACAGATACATTGAAGAACAATTTCAGTTTTACTCATTGGCATATGGTACCATAAAGTTGGACAAACAATCTGTAGCAAATCCTATCATCTTACCTCTTCTGCCAGTACTTCTCTATGGATGCATGATTGCCAGGTGACAATCAAGGTTCTATAGATAGTACTTACTGATAGCCTTGGATAGGATTTGCTACTAACTCAGAATTAAGATAAAGCTATTCATAAAAATGGTCAGTTCTGTTGTAGAGCACGTAAATATCTTACCCTAACATTACCTATTACTAAATACCTATTACTAAATAATAATAATAATAATGATATATGTGTGTGAGAAGGATCTATTGTCCTATGGCATAGACAAGATGGTTGTTTCACTTTTCACTTCCCCAAGTACTCAGTTAGGTTGTATAGATACTCCTCCAGAATACCGTATCCACGTGTGACATGTACCCAACAGGATACGTCCTTGTCACTCACATCGGATAAGGACCGCCCATGTCTAGGCTCCCAAGCGACCCAAAAACATGGTTGAAAATTGACTTGGCATAGTCATGATCATGCCAAACATAATCGAAATATGAGAAAGTAGGTCTTCTTTGCTACAAATCAATTCCAGAACTTTTTGGAACCTAGTTAGTAGCTATTACCCAGAACATGTATCATCGTTATTATCATCCAAGCCTTCTCCCACCAAAATGGGGTTGGCTATGGAGCATAAGAAAGCTCCTTAGAAAATTTGACAAAGTTTTATGACATGTTGTGGACCTAAGATCAACCCTCGATCTTGGTGTCAAATTCCTAGCCAAGGTAGCTATAAGCATAAGAGGGTCATACCATAAAACCTATGAGAGGGTCATGCCATAAAACCTAGGAGGCCAGTTGGCACGTAGGTAGACCGACATTTTGGATTGCAATTTAAGCTCATGCAACCAAGGAGCACCTCCAAGTTCTAGACTATAAAGAGTCTAGACGAAGAGGTGAGATGATACAATTTGTAAATATATTATTAAGATCTGTTGTATAAAATATGTATACATATATGTTTTTTTGTGAGGTAACTCTATCCATGTCGTACAAGTATCCTAAATTTTTGCAAAAGACGTATTTTGCGGATCTGTATTGTCTCCACAATCAAATCCTTGTTTATGTAACCTAGGTACTCAGTGAGAACCTTTCATTATCTACATAACAAAATCATCCACAATACTAGGTACTGAATGGTTGCGACGAGCACACTTCTTCAAAAATACAAGGATTAAATAAATGAACCCACTTAACTGAAGCATGGGTTTGAAGTTTTCAGGACATGATCTATTTACAGATGCTATCTAGTGTTGCTGCAAGAGATAATTATGATTGACATATCATAAAAATAACTATGATGAGCATGTTAAACTGCCAGAGAATGCCTTGATATCAGACTACTTATACAACTTCAATGTATAAAGTATAAACAATGCCATAAATAAAGGAATACAGTAATGGGTCGCATATTGTTAACTTTGATCAAGTAAATATATTGCAGTCATCAGCTAAGTGCTGAGCCCAAAAATTTGTAAAATATCGTAAGGGGCATGTAAGCGATAATCCATGATAAACAAAGTATTATCAGTATCACAGCATACAGCATTACAAGATACAAAAGGAAAGATACCTTTAAGAGGCTGTTTAGTGCAGCTCGCAATTCTGCCCGAACTTTATACAAAGATTTAAATTTCTCCTGAGTAGAGTTTACTGCTTCAAAGACACGGGCAGAAGTATTTAGACCTATTGCAGGTTTCTCTGTGTTAATCCATTCCCCATGGTTTGTCTTGAATTCATATCTGCAAAAGCATTTATGTCAGATAAAAGGGACACTAGCAATCAATGATCATAAATTATAATTACATCTACCTCACCTCCCTTAAGAGAAATGTAATAGATACAATTCTTATGTAAACCATGCAGCAAGAGACCCACATAATGGAAAAAAGAAAAAGAAAAAAAAAGACAGCAAAATATAAGTGAGAAGAACAAAACAGTTCTTAAAAATATGTATAGGTTATGAATCATTTTAGTGTGACAAATAGTTATACACCCGGTTTGACTAATATGCACTATCAATGAAGTCTCATTTTAACCATCTAACTTTTATCTATATTTAATGATCAACTGATTTATTTCTAATAGTAGTCATACATCTAGTTATAGAAGCCTAACCTCGTAATAAATCCATGCATATAGTATCTTTGAAATAAACGATATAACTCTGAATGCAAAAAGGTTGTTGAAGAAAAGGTATCGTTGTCCCCAAGATGATGCACAAAATATCTGACCCCTTCTCCCCAGTACAATCTTGTCAAATGAGATCTGGCAGATACCTGCTTCTCATTGATAAGATACATGATCCTTAGATGTTCATAAAATCTGAATTAAGAGGCTGCAACAAGAAGACACCCATCCACCTATCAGACTTAATGGTCATGTGCATGCATGTGACCATTCTAGACATTTTTGCCCCTAAACCAAAGACAAATTGCTTCTCTTTAGTTTTTCTTAAAAAAAAAAAGGAAAAAAATATTTTTAAAAAAAACTATTCCTCCACCCCCAACACCCCCCCTCCCCCCCAATTTTGGTCAGCGGTAGGGGGCAGAGGGGTGGAAGAAGGATTAGGGGTTCTTTCTTTTCCTTTTTTTTATTAACAAAAAATATTATAAAGGTCTTTATGGTCTTTCCGTGTTAACGTTAGAACTAACTTGCAAAAGAACGATATTTCAGGATCTTCAGGTGAAAAAATAAAGTCTAAGGTAGCAACTTGACAAAAAAATCAGGGCATTTAATTGTCAAAAGTTGATGGCGCAGGGTATTTAAGTGCATATTGGAGCCTAATTTATTGTAAAGTAACTATCCTGGACAGAATTCATTTAATTTAATCAGCAAATACACTGAGCTAGCTTGACTGTTTCATGCTTATCTTTGTCTCTATATTGCTAAGTGGTGCAAACTCGAAAATGTAGATAGAACTTTTGTTGCTCGAATAACTGATGCCTTTCAGGTGTTCATCTAGTGCACTTTCTTAAACAACTAGTTGACACCAAAAAACCCACCTATTAACTTGGCTGACACCATTGACTAGTTAGTTGCCTGGCCTAACAGGTCCTCGGATTTTGACACTTGATAGTTCTAGCAACCGAACATTGTTACTTAATCTCATTCATTCACAAATAACATAATTGCTGGTTGGACAAGTCACATGCTAAGCTAAATCAACTTATCAGTTAAGAGTCACGAACACCACGAAAGCAATGGAACATGTTCAAAAATCAAGAAGCCATCTAACTGGAAGAGCATATCAGCTGATACCATATTCAGTGACAGTGGAGTTTGAAGTGAGTATGCATCATAAAAATAGGTTCTACATAACATGTGTACCTTTGCAATAATAACATTACGGCGGAAAGCGCCATGAAAATAGATGTTCCTGCTTGCATTTTTGTATGTAGCTCTGGGAAATCTTTCAAACTTGGTACATTTGAAGCAATAAAGTGACCAATATTCATATGGTTCGGTGGCAGATCTGTATAACCAGAGAGATACATTAACATATAATCTACCAGTTCTATAGCATGTTCACCAAAATTTATCTATAAAATTTAAATGGCCTGCTGGGTGTTTTAACTTTCCTAGGCTATAAATGAAGAAAGAACAAAAAGCACGAATACTTACATCCAGATAAAGTTTCAACAGCTTTACTTATAACATGCATTGTTTTCTGCTTTGGAACTCTTGAAAACTGAAAGCAATCATCAGCAAACATAAAGCGCCTTCCCCGCCTATGCATTCTTGGAGATTCTTGTAGTAATATGTTTCCAACACGATACAATATAGATGGATCTCGTGCAAACCATCCTGGAATGTCTCCAAAGTTATTGGGTTGCAAGGTGAATCAGAAATATTTCATGAACACAAAAAGCACAAGGGGGTCTGAAGCATATTTGTAATTATGATTGGATAAGATGTGTATATATAACATTTGAAGCTTACATTTCAGGTCCGATTGTATTAATGTAATAGATGACTTGAAATACTTATAATCGGATCATCAGATGAGAATTGATAATACATATCATAGTCTCCTCTTCTAAAGATTGAACAAATCTAACAATATTTGCACAAAACTAATGCTATAATTCACACATAACAAAATGGAGTAATTATTCACATTCGTCACTGTCTAGGAAGCACGGACTCTCCAGAAATATGTTCCGTGTCTGTATCCTATCGCATTTGTGCAGCATAGATATTGAAGGCTATAATATTCATTTCAAAAGTTCAACATATATTAGTTTTACTATAACTACCTGCATCCCACATCTCAACTTCATCAAAGGACAATTCTAAAAGAAGATAGGCCAAGGCAGGCTTGAGCCATTGACACCTAGGCGGATGGAAATTATTGAAATTATTTATTTATTGAATATATATATATATATATATATATATATATATATAGAATAACAAAATATGATGGGAAGTTCTTGACATCTCGTATTAGTTAAAATAATAATAAAAAATAAACCATATAACATAAAGTTTTCATGCTGACATTCAGATTTAAAGACAAAGATAACAGCAAGTATGAAATACAATGCCTGGTAAGTTGTAACATTTAGGTGTATAATACAACCAAAAATAAATTAAAAAAATTGGCAAGATTCACATTTTTCGGAAAAAAAATTACTCAGTTGATTTTTTGGTCGATTAAACCATCGCATTTTGGGTACTTTGATCAAATCAACCCATCCATCCACTAGCCATTGCAATTCGAATGTAGAGCCAAATTTTAACCTGAAAATTGCTTGAAATATCCAAAATAATCCCACACATGACCATTAAAGATTGCAACGGCCTTACCATCCTTCTTCTATATATAGGTTCAAAACAAATCATATTTTACCATTTTCTCTCCCATATTCACTATGTTCCGGCTCTGTTTTTTTTCATTCCTGCATAAATAACCCAAATAATCTTGTTGACATTAAATTGGCAGTATGTTGACGTCGCCGTCCAATTTGGGTAGAAACTGCACAAAATTTTAAAAAAATTGAGGGGTGTTGGCGCTAAAAAATGACCAAATTTTAAGCACATGATCTTTAAGCATCCCATGAGATATCGCCTGTGTGGGGGTTCCGCTGCCTGGTCAACAGACGAGGGTCGAGGGGCAATGCCCCTTGCGGGGGCTAGAAAAATTATCCATTGAAGAGAAGGGAAAAAAAAACAAGCTTTTACTGAATCGAGCATAAAGATCCCCGCAGGAACATCCTTCCCACGAGAAGGGTATCTTCGCGGGAACTTCCTTCCAGCAAGAAGAGCTTTCCCGTAGGAGCCTCCTTCCAGCAAGAAGAGCTTCCTCGCGAGAGCATCCCCCCAGCGAGAGGGACTTCCTCGTGATAATTTTCCTCTAGCGGGAAGGACTTCCCCGCAGAAGGTTCTCTTTCCGCGAGACTGAACAACAGCATTTAATGCGTGTATGCACATAAGTCAAAGTGACAGTTGCACAAAAAATGAGTAACCGCAGAAATCAAGACGGCTCGTCACGTCAATCAGAGATGTGCGCTTCGTGGGGTGTGCAGTTACAACTGCAGAGGCCACGTAGCAGAACGTGCAGCTAATCTCACGAGAACTTGCCTATTCTCCCGCGTAACCGCTGCTACGTGGCAGAATCTCCTCGCGATCTGCAGGAACGTGTTAGCATCTCCTTGAGACCCTTGTGAACGTGGACAAACTAGCTCTGCATGAAGCCTATAATCGAGAGACAGTGCTTCCCGCGAGCAGTCTTCTCCCACGGGATATTTGCTCCCACGGGAATCAGCGAATAACTATTTTTGTCGCTATAAATAATCTCGACTTTTGTGTCTTTCAGGGACAAAACCTAAACTTATATGCTAATACTCTGTCCAATCAATTCCTCAACACTTGGTGTCCATCACCTGGTATACTTCGTCTTCCTCTACGAGATTTCTAAGGCGTTCTCCTTGGACCAACTATATCCATATTACCTCTTCCTCTAGTAGACGTGTCGTTGAAGAACACCGAAGTTGCTCTCACGTAGACTTCCTAAAGTTCATATCTACGAAGGAGAAAGTCTCGTCGTCCTTGCATTTGAAGTCAGATCGTCAATGGAGTAAATGAATCACGAGCCGATTCGAACTCCATCGCTACACTCTCCAGAATCTCAAAGCTTGTATTCAAGATTCTTGTGTAATTACATAGTTTTGTAATATAATCTTGAGTGTTTGTAAGCTTTATTAAAGTTTTCCTTTAAAGAATTGTTTCATTATTTTATGTTCGAAAACAAGGGATTTAACTACCGAATCTTTTTTAGCAAAAAGAGTAAATCTTGCGAATTTTTTTGCGCTTTACCCGTCTATAGTACAACAAACACAAAGTTCTTCAAAGATTGTAAAGACAGACAATAACCACGATAAAATACTATTAACAATGACATCTATACTATGCAATCATGAACCAATACATTCAGTCAGACAAATAGGCTCTTCAAATCCTTGGGGGGCTACATTATGTATTGCTCTCAAGTTCCATGAGCCTGTAGACAATAGTGCAAATTAGTCCTCCAGCTCCTTAAATAGTTCTTTTTTGCTCTTCACTTCTATTGGCATAGTATCACATGGGTTGTTCGCAGACAATCTATGGTCCAAAAGGTGGCTTGGAACCCAAGGCATGAGCACCAAAATTAACTCTAGAAAATTGGCATACATCTTTAGTTTTGACCTATGAACTACAAATTCAATTAACAATCTTTTTAAAGCGGCACGAGGCAGCAAAGCTCTGGAAGGCCTAGGCAGGGCCTTTGGCAGTAAGGCGGGGGAAAAGAAAGAGAGGGCGGGGGGGGGGGGGGGGGGGGGGGGGGGGGGGGGGGGGGGGGTTCAATACTAAAATTTTGGGGTGTGCAATTTGTAGGTTACTTCAAACATGTGTTACGTGTCACGTACCATGACCCCCATGTATCGCGTTCATGTTTTCATTTGTGTTCCACGTTCTAGTAACCATGGACAGAACTCATAAAAGGGTCTCACCTTCTAGTAACCATGGACAGAAATCATAAGAGGGTCTTTCTCTTATCTGTGAAGAGTATCGGATTATGGTATTTGAGTTTCATTTCACTTGGGGCCAGATTTTTTCTAATAAGTGGGTTGTTTAAATTCAAGATGCTACGAAACGGACCGAAGCAGGCCCTTAGGAATTTAGGTGGGCACCTTATTAGCAGCCCGCCTAAGTCCTTGTTGCTTAGGCTCTGGTAGGCGCCTAAGGCTGCGAGGAGAGCGCTTTTTAAAAGCATGTTAATAACTTCACAGGTAACAAAATTTGTGTACCTTAATGACATGTACATTGTGGTATATGATAGAAGGATGTTCTAACTTCTAACTTCTAAGAAGGACATCAGATCTTTTGAAACAAAACAAAACATAGACATCACCAGGAAGAAGCATAAGGTTACCCGATGCCATAAGGCTTCAAATAATAAATTTGGGCATAAGATCACCCCATGCCACAAGGCTTTGAATAATAAATCTGGGAATAGTTATGATGTATGCAGCCTTACCCATATTCATTGAGAGCTGGTTTTCACACTCCCAATATCTTATTACCATCTACCTTCTTCCGTCAGAATAGTGTGCGCTATGGAGCATAAAAAAACTATATAATAGATTTTATAGTTATTATTACCGGACATCGACCCTCTATGTTGATGTTTAATTCCTAGAGATGGTAGCTATAAGCATAAAAGAGTTAGCCCTGAAACCTAGGTGGCCAGTTGGCACCCCTATCTTTCAAATATGCAGTTGAAGCTCATTCAACCAAGTAGCACCATCCAAGTTCTCCTAGACTATAAAGAGTATAGACAATGAGGTAGGGAGGCAGAATGACACAATATCCATAACATATTAAGCCAAAGAATGAAGAGGTGGGACCTATTAGTGTCCTTTGAACGTGATCTCCTCGCGTCAGTACCCACTTGGATTCGTCTTATGAAGCCCCCTCTTCGGCTTTGGTATAAATCTGTCATCCGTGAAATTGCTAGTGTTCTAGGGGTGCCGCTAGGGATGGATCTCACAGTGACGACGAGTAGAGGTGAGCATTATTCGGTTTAAGACCGAGAACCGAATCGAAAAAGAGATTTTGTCCGGTTTGAAAAAAAAAATCGGTTCGGTTTCGATTTTGAAAATAGTAAAATTCTTCATTCGGTTTCGGTCCAAAACTGAAAACCGAATAAAACTTATATTAAATATCCTCAATTTTATGCATACTTTATGATTAAAATTGTGTATATTTTTGTATATATTTTGAATAAAATAATTCAATGTATGTGTTTTAAAGTCCAACTTTGGTAATTTAACAATTAATCCAACTTTGGGCCCAACTTTGAAACACAACAAACGTATATACAAAAATTTGAATCAAAGAGAACTAGAATATATAGGAAGACATGACAACAAATCAAATTTGAATCAAAGAGAACTAGAATATATAGGAAGACATGACAACAAATCTGTCATTGAATCCCTTGATTCTAGTAACAGAAAACCACCTAAACAACCTTGAAACAAATTTTGTTACATCAATATATATATATGTGTGTGTGTGTGTGTTGGGGTAGGAGGTGCGTGCGCGTTTTGTCAGTATCTTACGATACATAAATATGTATATTAAGAAACGATATGATATACTACAATTTTGTTATGTATCGGTTGATCCGATACGAGACGGTACCTCCTTCCCATTCGACTTCCCAATAATCACATGGTTGAAGACTAAACAATGAGACCCGATCCGAAAGCATCATATAGCCGCATTTTGGACATGGGATCCCAGGGACGATGCGGTCAACCCACATCGTGAGAGATATCCTGATAAGTAGTATTGATTATTTAACTTGAATCATGTAATGTATACTTAAGAATATGAGTTTTAAAACTAGATAGACCTTTAAAGATGAAAAAAATAAAAGGTTAATGAAAAAATTGTATTAAATCATGTTCCTATATGGATTTAGAAGTATATAAGTAGAGTTATTATATAGTATGCACAAGCAAATTGATACACGACACGTATCATGAGTTGACTACCTATGTGTGTGTGTCAACAAACACCGACCCATGTGGTATGGTATTAGAGACATCAGGACATGGAAAACCAAGACACTGGTTTGAATCCTCCTTGACGTGTTATGCGCTTAAATTACCAAAGGGATGAACTGATAAATTCAAATAGCAACTATTGATTGAGAGCCAGACATAGAGGAGTGGTCTTGTAAACCCCCTGATTTTTCAGAAATTTTTAAAATGGATTTTTATAATTTTTCTAAAATTTTCTGGAATTTTTCTGTAATTAAAACTAAGGTATTTTGTAATTAAATAGTTTTTAATTAATATTAAAATATTATGAAAATAATATTTTTTTGGTCTAAAATAAAAAATTAGACATAGGATAATTTTCCGAAAATTTATTGGACCCCGGAAGCATTTTTAAAGACCTAGAAACTAAGTTGTAAATAAACCCTAAATAAATCCTGAATTAAACCCGGTTCAATTGAACCAAACCAACCCGAACCGTGCTAAACCAAACCGGACCGAACCCAACTCTTAACGGGTCGGGTCGGATCCGAAGTGAACCCGACCCGGACCCGTTAACCCGACGAAACCCTAATCCGAAACCCTTTCCGACCCCGCGGCGGTTATCCGCCCTCGACCTATTTAATCCGCCTCTGCCCGGCCGCCTGAACCCTAATCCGCCGCGACGCCACTTGAGCCCTAACCCCCTCGACCGACGAGTCCTCACTGCCCCGCTCCGCCGCCCTCTCCCCGACCCGCAGTCGATCTCCCCGACCCGCAGTCGCCTGAACCCTAAACCCCTCTCTCCGCCGTCTCCACCACCATAGCCACCCACCTCTGCCACCTCCGTCTGAACCCTAACCCGCTGCCCTGTCCTAGCCCCGGCCGCCCTCAGCCGACGACTTCGACAAACCCCAAGCCCCTCTGTCGTCTCCCCGAGCAAACCCCCAGCGCCACCGCTCTGTTCTCTTCCCCCGTCATCGTCGTGCCCCGCCGTTGGCCGTCAGCGCCTCCGCCCTCAGCCCCGCAGCACCCCAGTCGCTTCCCCCTGGCCTCCTCCTCCTGCTCTCCTCCGCCATCGAGCCCGACGCCTCCCGCAGCACCGTCCTCGGTCACCCACGTGCACCGCCCTACCTCCGCCAGCACAGCCCGGCCGTCCCAGAGAGGCTTCGCCTCCGCCTGAGCCGACACCGACGAGCCCAACGCCTCCTCCGGCGCAGCTCCGACCGTCAGAACCCAAACCCTAACTCTAACCCTAGCTAGGGTAACCCGGACATAGCACAGTGTCGTGTCGCATCTCCTCGCGGACACGAGAATCCTGGTTTCCATGGAGCCCTGTTCAGGTACCCTTTTCTCTCTCCTCATGGCCCCGTTTTCCGTCCCGTCTGTTGCGACGCGAACCCTGCGTAACCCTCTCGATGCCCGTGCAACCCGCTCGATGTGTCGCGTCCTGTGGCGATCGAGAACTGCGATCCAAAAACAGGAAAACAATACCCCGTTTTTCCCGGAACTGAGTACGTCCCGCCAAACGGGACGACTTGGTCGCGCACGGTCTTCACCGAAAGGTGCGCGCCGTTGATACGGACGTGCGGAATTTCGCAGAAGTTGATTTGGATGTGCGTGCACACCAGAATCAACGCGTATCCGCCGACAACACCCCATATCCGCCTGTTCTGGAACACGTTGTAACTTTGTGTACACACGTCGGATCGAAACGAAACTTGCGTCATCGGACTCGTAGCAATACGCTGGTCCTGTGACCCAAGTTTGGTTCGATTCTGAGAACGTTGACAAAATCGCGTATCGTGGGCCCCACGGCTCCACTTGACGGACGATTTTGTGATCGGCTCATCGGAATCCAATTCTGGAAGTTCCGTTGGGTTCGTATCATCGTTCTGGACTTGTTGACACTAAGATTGACGAATTTGGAGACCTTTGCTTCTGACACGTTTTTCGGTGCGAAGCGGGTCACATGTGGACCCCGCTTTGACCAGAAACTGTCATTTTTGCCCCTGTGTCCAAATTGGACTCAAGGACAGGCGTTTCTAGCTATTTGATATTTTCTGAATCTGATGGTGATGTTTATTTCAGCAACCGGAGGATTATCTGCAAATCCCGCTGCTACCAGAGCTACAGTTGGAGTCAGAACCCCAGGCAAGTGTACCTTGCCAAATCTTGCAGTTCTTGTTACATAATTCCTTGACTTATTTATCTGTTGTACATGCTTAACCTAGGACCGTGTGACTTTACTTAGCGTCTGATTAACAGTCGGGTGCCAACACCGTACGCGGAGTTGTGTAAACGTCACATAGACATGGATGCCGAGACCTTATACTTCTCGTACTTGCATTATCAAGTACATCATAACCCAGGACACTTGACACTATTTATGAAACAGAATCTTCCTGAGATATTCATGGTGATTCTGTATAAGATACAGGTTTCATGACATATTCTTTATATGCTTAGATTTTATTATGACTTGCTGCATTAGTTTTGATCTTGCGTGTCATGGACATGAGACGTGTGATTACATTAGGTGGGGAGAGACATACAGGCTTCAGGCTGATTTCATATATATACTACATAGTAAATTACATAGTAACTCTGCTACAGGCTCCCAGACACAGAGCTTGTAGTGGTCTCAGCCTGAGTTTAGTGATGCTCTCAACTTGCATATCACTTAGCTGGTTATATAGTTTACCCTATTGTTTCATTTATTTCTTCACTGCATTTATTTTGGCTTGTATTATCTGTACCTTGCTATGTCCCCTGAGGACCTGGATCCGGATTATGTTCCCAGGATTAGCAGACGAGATCTACCCCGAGGTATATGGGACAGGAGCATTAGCAGAAGCAGGGACAGTAGCAGGCACTAGAGCAGTACCAGATCCAGAAGACGAGGTGATCGCCAAGGATTTCTCCTGAGTATATGTCTTATCCATACTCAATATATGCAGTTGTTATCTTATTTCTTGACTATTGTATCAGACTCATTATCGGGTTGTTCCCCGAGTTAAGTTTATTGAGATTGATATTGCACTATGTTTCTGATATTGATGTATTCATTTCTGTGGATGAGATTAGTATTTTGCGTCCTTATTGTTGTATTACAGCTTAAGTACGTCCCGGTGGATCCATTAAATTGGGTTTGTCCATCGGTGCGTGCTGCTAGCCATTGCCACGTGTCTAGTCCCTCGATATTTTGGGACTGGGACGTGACAGGTCTACCCGATAGAGAATTATGGGAATAATTGTTGGACCAAGTAAAGTGTGCGATGAAGACTGGCCAGAATAGTTGCTCGTGGAAGGATGTTTTAGACACATTACTCGAGGATTGTCCTAAAGAGAACAAGTTCCGAGCTTAACTGGGAAAATGTAATAAGACTTGGGGCTTAGCCCAGGGATGTAATACAATTAACCTGTTGTAATATATAGAGGTGTCCCAATGCCATAAGGCTCCTGCTTATACAGGACCTGGGGAGGATCAAGATGTACACAACATTATCCATATATATATATATATATATATATATATATATAAAGGTTGTTTCCGTATTGCAAATATATATAAGCTTAAATTCCAAACATAAATAAGAACAATCGCATCTAATTGTATTGCAATTTGACAATGAAACAAGAGGCTATACTTCTTGTATGTGTATCTTTGACATGTAAAGAAACTGGTTAGTAAGTGCCATACCAACAGTATCTAAGCTTTGCGAGTTTGCCAAAGTTCCGATAGTAGATACAGCTCCATGAGAAGGTCTAAATCCATATATACCACAACAAGATGCTGAGACTCTAACACATCCGAGGGTGTCAGTACCTACAGAAATACAAATTACATCATTTGACCAAGTACTTGGCAAGTATATAGAACAGAAATATCCCCAAGGATAATCAAATATTTATATTTCATTTTTCATATTTAAGCATTATACTGAATTATGAGGCTTTTCATTTGTATAAGTAAGATGATAACTATTGTGTTTTAAAGGCAGAGGCATAATAGAAAATAGTAGTTCATTATACACGAAAAATAGATAATGGAAGAAATAACACATTCTCCAATTCAATTGGGACGAGGACGGGTTAGTCAGTTGAGATAGAGTAGTTACGGTGAGAACTTTGATCACAATAAAATAATGCTCTCCATTGGTGAGCTCGATGTAGGCTTCCTGAACTCATAAAATTGTAAAACATGAATATAGGTAGCAAAGATAAAGCTGCAGGAAGTAGTCGGATCACCAAGGCTTCAGTATTGCAATTAGTTGACGATCGAAGTCCTGGGTGGAAATTTCCTAAACTTGATTGCTCATTCAGAGTCCAGTGCAGTGTATGATAAAGGACAAGACATTGTATGATACAAAGCAATAATCTGAATAACATAAATGTTCAAATTGATATCTCACCCGGTTAGGGCTGCAATCGAGTCGTAACGAGCTTTGCATGTTCAAACTCGACTTGTTTAGAGTTGGTCCTTGTCGAGCCAAGCTCGAGCCCGAGCGTGTAAGAATATGTTCAAACTCGGGTCATTTTGCTTGCCAGCCAAGCTCGAGCTCGAGCTCAAGCTCGAGCAGCTTGCAACCTGTTCGAGTTTGAGTCAAGCTCAAGCCAAGCTCGAGTCCTGGGCTCCATAGAACATGGTCATTTAAAGTTGAGCCACGACAAGTATAAGAGAGAGCTGTGGGACTAAAAGTTATGCTCAGGGCCGGCCCTGACCCAGGGCAGACAGGGCGACCGCCCAGGACTCCATGGGCCAGGAGGGCCCAAAAAAAATTCATGTTTAAATAAATAAATAATTTTGTACAGAAAATAGAACTAGTATTTACCATGGGCCCTTCTTATCACAAAGCTATTGTAGTGTAGTGGTTATTACATTAGACTTGTACACAAGAGGTTCCTAGTCCTCCTCTTGGAGGAGGCATATTTTTTATTTTACTTTTGTTTCTTTTTTTTACATTATGTATGGGATCTCATTTTGAAAGTTCGTCCCGGGCCCCCATGAGCTCAGGACCAGCCCTGGTTATGCTCTATTGTGAATATCTTGACAGTTTCACATCCAAATCAAGAAAATTAAAAATTATATACGGGTTGACTCTTGTCGAGTCGAGCCATAGTCGAGTCCACGGAGTCGAGTACTCGTTGAGCTAGAAAAGTCGAGCTGAGTTGAGTACTCATCAAGTTATATGACCCCGAGCTTCCTATGTTCAAGCTCGCTCGTTAAGGTAATCGAGCCGCATTTCAAGTTCAAGTTCGGCTCGTTAATGGAACCGAGTTGAGCTTTTATCGAGCTGAGTCGAGTCGAGATTGTAAGCTGCTCTGTATATTTGCAGCCCTACACGGGGTTGTTGTTGAATACGTCACAAAGCCTTTATTACAAACTTTTGGAGTGAGCTCAAGGTAGGCTTCCTGAACACACCAATCTGTAAAAAATGGGATGTTTTGAGCAGAATTTAAATATGATAAAGTTGCAAAATGGAATAGGAGCATCATGGCTTAGCTGATATTAGAGAAGGCATAATTAGCAAAAAATTCCAGCATCATTGTTCATAAGTGTCGAGTCCAGTGTATGATGATAAGACAGAAAACATTATGGTTACAAGTAATGCCTTGAGAGATTAGTGGTCATAAGACAACAGCGGGCTATCGAAACTGCAGCTTAAACAAGTGATGTCTGCAACAACAAGAACAAGAAAGACATCATACAAATTTTTGGTTACCGTTACATTAGCTATCAAAATCTTAGTTCTTCAAAATCCAATGAAAACATAATATTGGAAACACACTGGTGGATTTCATAGCCACACAAAACTTAACAGAGATTATAGGGTTCCATCAACTTGTGCCAGAATGTTCTTAGTTATTTATGACATATTCATCTCCTATTCAGGGATTCAGCAGTTAGAAGGATTGATAAGATATTACTAAAGGAGCTGTGAAAAGGTTTGAGGCGGTGAAAAAGGATATGGATTTCGCTAATGTGAGAGAGGAGCCTGCCCTTAATATAGCTGAATGGAAGTTAGATTCATGTAGAGGACCCCAAAATTTTAGGATAAAGGTGTTATTGTTGTTTATTTTGACTTGTTGATCATCTCCTACTCAGAAGTTTTGTAATCCATTGTTCATGTAGAAGAAAATGGGATAGTTCGAAACAATTCAGTTGCTTTCTGCCAAATGCAGCGGATAAGTACCACATAATGGTTGTGTTTGTGGATGTTTGTGCATGTATAAATTCCATCATTCTTACGTTGATGAAAGCTATGAGAAGCATGCAACATACCAAAAGCAAAGTCGACAAGTTGAGCAGCAACAGCTACAGCAGAACCACTAGATGATCCGCCAGGGACCTGTGTTGGCACCTCTGGATTGATTGGGGTTCCATAATGCAAGTTCTCTCCTGTGATACTGTAACGACAATCAACGAGGAATTATAACATAAATTTCTTCAAGTACATCAGATGTATGCATGACAAATATAGTTACTTACTACAATGCACGGGCTTATTTACATTTAACAAAAATTTGTAGCCATTAAATCACCAACCAACTATTAACCTAACAAAAATAAACTTTTAGAAATGTTCCCTTGCTTACCAACTCACCACCCTGTGTATCGCATTAATGTACCAGCTTTGTGTGGATCAAACTAGGGTCCACTAGTCACTGAACGGATAGGGATGCTGGTAAATATTACTTTCTTATATCATTTCAGCAACAAGCCAATAAAGTATGCTATTGACACATCATATGACATAATGCCAACTCCCATACATCATAAACAAATTAATTTATGTATAGAACTGCTTATGAAGTTATTCGGACCATTACTTATGTCCTTACATACATGTGCTACTGTAAACTTCAAGTAGTAGTATAAACTATAAAGCAAACATCTATTAAACTTATAAGCTTTCCCTAGTAGTACAATACAGTTGAATCTTTACAGTAACATAAATTAAATGCCAATGAGTCATGATTGATGTTGGAAAATTGATTTGCAAAAAAATAGAATAGGTTTTCATTTCGTGATTTTTTGAATTGGGCAACTCAACAAATCAATTATCGAAAAATGCAGAAAGTTGATTCCTTCTTTTAGTCCCACATCGGAAAAAAGAGATTCTTTCCTTTTATGCATAATAACATTTAATGAAGATCATTTGTTCAACTTAAGCCAAGTCAGGCCTATGAGCCACACGCAGGTGCACACCGCACAGAACTCGGCTCGGGCTCTCGGAAATAGAGCCCAACGGGCTCTGGCTTGTGGCTGGCTGCTTGCCTACTTTTCTTTTTTTGAATTAGTCTATTTTTTTTATTTTACTTCTTATTGGACTTGTCTTGTTTACCTTTCTTCCTCCACCTTCCCTTTTACCAAGTCCACGACCATCTTGCATTACTTGTTCTTCCCTTTGACAAGTCAGTCCAGTTGCCCGACATAAAAGGAGTTGGTTACACGGGTTGCATTACTTGTTCTTCCCTTTGCCAAGTCAGTTCAGTTGCTCGACATAAATGGAGTTGGTTACATGGGACCTCAACTATAAATAGTATAAATAGTTGACGTCAGGTAACTCAATTTAAAACACACTCTTCTGAGATCTTCTTGTATTCTTACATTCTTTTGATATTTTCTTACACTGCTGATTTCCGAGTTCGTGATGATTGTTATTGCAATCGTTGTCCAAATCGGTTGTCTGGGTGCCTATGCATATTGCGAGGGCCAGACTACATCGAATTTAGGAATCAGCCTGGTGTCGGATCTTGGAGGAGCAAGCACCAATTGACACCCTACCGGAGGATGGTGCATTTCCTTTGGGGCAGCGACTTGCGCACTTCACCACAAGGCATGATTCCTTAAATTGTTCAGTCTGTTTATTATATCTCGTTTTATTACAACACGTAGTTAGAATAATCGTTAGAACAATCAAACTATATAACGCAACAATATATCTCACAAATTTCTTGCGTGTTCCCTTGGTAATAATTAGACAAGAATTTAGTTGTAATTATTACACTAACTGTTATTAGACCTTTGTCTTAATTAAGACACTATTTGCAAGAATTCGTTCAACTATGTTTTATTTAAAAATTACTGTTACATTTTATGTTTGAATAAAATTATATTTGACATAAGCCCCTTGTTTCTTCATCAGTTCCATAGAATTATTACTCTTAAAATTTTATATTTTGGAAAAAATTCAAAATTCTTTATCAAAAAAATACATATTTTGGAAGAAAATTTCTAAGAATCTAAAGGGACTAGTAGGTTTTATATTATTATTTCAAAAGTATTCTTTTGAAACCTAATTGTTAGAAATAATTTCCAAAAACTTTTATTCATTAAAAAATTATTCTCCAAAAGCAAAATGAATATGTTTTCTAGTTTGATCTTTGGGTTAATATATTTCTCATAAACGCGGTTGCCACTTATTTGCTAGTATGGTTTAATGAACATGTTCTTTATATAGAATTATGGTTGTCATTTCTAGTTATTCTAAATCTAGATTATTCAAAGATGCAGTTAATCAAAACTTTGTTCATGGCTCCTAACACCAATGACGAATCCTCAGGAATCAAACCTAAGAAATTCGACAAAAGTGGATTTAAATGTTGGCAAGTCCAAGAGGAGTATTGGTTGAATACCCTGGGTTTTCTACCGGATACTTTCCATCCGAATATCGTTGATTCAAATCATGCATCTGTTTCCACTTCCTTTATTCAACGTTTCTATAACCTCTAGAACCAGAACCTTCATTAGAAGACCGGCAAATCTTAAACCAAGCTGAGATTAAATACCATTTTGTACAAATAGAATCCTCAGTCTTATCTGATAACTTGTATGAGATGTTTCTACTTTCTATAATATCCTACTGCCAAGGAGTTATGGGATGCATTAGGAGCTCGTTACAACCTGGATAATGCAGGTATTGAGCGCTTCACCATGTCCAACCTCAAAAATTCAAATTGGATCCTACAAAACCTATGAAACCCAGTTGCATCACCTAGATGAGATGTTTGCTAAGATTAGGACAGGTGGATCTATCATTTTAGAGAACTATCTACTTTTTGTCCTAGTTGATCTTATTTGTAATATTGGACTGTGCTTTGGAACAAATACATTATTGATCCTTCTAAGTTTACCTATCTAGAAGTCTAGAACTCTATTCGGATTACCAAGAGAAACAAATGAACAAGATTTCCAAGGACTTCACATTTAGGATAAACATGACTGAATCCAAATCCCGTAATCCTCATTTCAAAGCTAAAGGAAAAACCTTTAAGAAAACCAACCATCATGGTTACCAAGGACATCCAAACCATCACCAGAACAATCGTCCAAACCAATACCATAACCAACATCATCAACCTAGCCATCCTCCAAACCGTCCCAAGCCTAACCAGGAAAGGGAAGGGTGCTATGTTTGTGGCCGCACTAATCATATGGCGACCAGATGCTTCTACAAGAAGACTGAACTGATCAGAGATGGACAATCATTTGGACGTCCACAGATGAATATGATCTAAGCACCTCCTCTCCCTATCTTCAGGTTAGACTTGAACTATAGTGTCCTTTTAACCGTTTTTTCTGACTGATGGCTTGATTCTAGAGCAAATGTTCGTGTGTGTTTTGGCCGCTTTCGTGTGCCACCTTTCATGACCTCGGTGGAGGAAGCATGATCATTGGGGTACATCCACACTATGTTGTACTGGACGCTAGGCGAGGTGAGGCGATAGAACAGCAGTACCAGCAGAAGCAGAAGTACCAGCAGCTTAAGCAGCAGCAACAACTTTTTTTTTCTTTTTTGGAGCAGTAGCAGCAACAATAGGCTAGGCTCCCGCCCAGGTCTTCCCCGGTCGACCCTAGGCGCCCGCCTAGGCACGCCTAGGCACCCATTTCCAAATACGAAAAATATTTTTCCAGGTCGAAGAATGTAACAACATAGCATCCACAGCATGAATACACGATCGAGGACGCGTTGACCTCAGGATGACATCCGAGAAGACACTATCTTGCATGATGTATTGTTTGTGCCGAACATCCACAGGAATCTCGTTAGTGGATCCTTGTTGGTGCAAAAAGGCTTTAAGATAGTGTTGGAGTCCAATAAGATTGTAATAACCAAGAATGATATATTTATTGGTAAAGGATATGTTTCTGTTGTGCTCTTTAAGCTCAATGTCGTTGATTTTGAAATTAATGAAATTTATTGTGGCCGAGTAAGGAGCTCTATATAAATAAATAAAAAATCTCTATACTTTCTCCCCTCATTCCTATAATGATGTGCTCTAGGTGACGTATAGGTTGAGACTTTATGTCCTTAATGGCTGCCAAAGACATTCTTTGCGAGATATTGTGTCAGAAACTATCTCTGGAGGCGTCACCTATGTGGGGGTAGTCGTGAGGCCGCAACTATAGAATATAAGCTAAACCCTAGTAGCCCCCATGAAAATCAAGGTTAAGTGCATTGCCATAACAAGAGTACCACCATAACCAAATAGACAATCTTTTTATGCATATTTAATTTACTGGTTATAAGGGCCTAATTCAAGACTTTTAGCGCATTGGTATATCCAATGAATTGAATATGTACTAAGTGCAGGTTCAAGGTATATATTCTACCTATACCAATTGTATAAGAAATATTTGGACAAAGTGTTTTATGTATGCATGTTTTTTGCTTGGGAATTGTTGGAAACTTGATTTGCAAAAACTATAATATGTTTTGATTTCGTGATTTTTGGATTGGGCAACTCGACAAATCAATTATTAAAAAAAAGCAAAACATGATTCATAATTTGTCCCGTATCAGAAAAAAGATTCTTTCCTTTTATGTATAATAATCAAGGTTTGTAGTATCGAAATCAGTATCGGACCCTTCCTATGAGCATCGGTATCAGCAATATCAACGGTTTCAGATCATAGTATTAGATTTTTTTGGTATCAGAAAGCAAAGAATTATTAATAAATTATTACAATTTTAGAAGAAAAAAATATTTTATACATTTAAGCATAATTTAAGTATTTTCTATGTTGTTTCTTAGTTAGTTTTGAAATTGAATGAAATAGTAATCACCCTTACCGATTGGTTTACCTGCGATAGATAAGTTTTTTTTTTCTTTTACATAGCTTTTACAACCTTACTTTACTTTTACATCCATGTTGATTAGTCTTTTTCCTTCAATCTTCTTTGTTGAATTGACTGAAAAGAGACCCTCCAATGTTGGTATCAGTCAGTATCGGTCGGTATCGGATCGGGATATGCCAAACTTTATCAGTATCGGATTGGTATCGGACGATAATGCAAACTATGATAATAGCATTTAATGAAGATTATTTGTTCAGCTTAAGTCAAGCCATGCCTGATTTTTTTCCTCATTTTCATAAAACTATTCCTCTTACAAATTTCATATTTTGGAGAGAAAAATCAACACACTTTATTCGAGAAATACATGTTTTGGAAGAAAAAGTTCTAACAATTAATTCAATCAAAGATACACTGACCCGAAAGCGAATTCATCCATTATTGTTCTCCCCACACACTTCGCCCCGTTCTTCAGAACCAGCGTCACTGCCACGGCAGTCCGTGTCGCTTCCTCGTGCATCTTTCTCCAATCTGGGTTCCCGAAGCCAGATTTATAACCCTTGACATCAAAACTACATTAACAAAATAAAATCAATGAACAGAAGAAGAAGAAGAAGAAGAAGAGAAGAAGAAGAAGAAGAAGAAAGGAAAAATCAAGCAATTAAGAAAATAAACGAAACAAAAATACGGGATCACTTTAAAAAAATGAAATATTCAATAAAGAAATTAAAAAATAGAAGGAAATAAGCTAATAAAAAGGAAATAAATAACCACATGTTTGGTTTAGTAAAAAAATCAGAGAGATCAAAGGGTCAAATTGGGGGGAAACAATGCTAACAGTGCATAATATCCTCTGTAAAGAAATGGAGCAACAATTAAGAAGATAAATATTTGGGGGTGTTTGTTATTTTCACTTATAAGTAGAATCACTTACAAGTGGCAATTACAAGTGGTTCAAAATATTGTTTGTTTTTGCCACTTATAAATGACTCAGTTGTTTGATGTAATTCAAAATTTTATCAATATACTCGTGTTCAAAACATTTATATAATTGTTATAGCTAAACAAAGCTATTTTTATGCGCACATGATACCATCAAATTTATTCATATGGATTATTAAACCCAAGGTAATATTGAAATTTAAATTGTTAAACATAATTTTTTAAGATATTTTTTAGATGCCCGGCGTAATGCTCAGAACTTTGTGCACGCTACGTTGCATGTCTTTTGGGCCCACTGTCCCCAACTCCCACCAAATAAATGGAAGAAATAATATGTCCCTTGGTTCGATCCACCGATCTTTCGCCACCCAGCCAGAGCCAGGGTTTTATACCTCTCCCCTGTAACCACAAGGGTCACTCGAGTTCGGCAGAGTCTTTAAACACATAATTTAAGTTGTGAAACATTAATAACATATAAATTTGGAAACATTTTTTGAGGAGGCAAAATGTTGCTTCTAAAATTTAAGCCACCAAAAAGTGATTGTCACTTACAAGTGAGCAAAAAAAAAAACGCTTATATGCTGCAACTGCTAAAATTTTCCACTTACAAGTGGTTGTCACAAACACCCCCTTAATAAACTGTTTCGAACAAATAGTATAAAAGAAAATAATAAATAGAAGGAAAAAATCGGAAATCAAGGTAAAATAAAGAAAAGAAATATTTAAAAAGAAGTTTAAAAAATATATTAGGAAAAAGTCCCAAAAATGCAAAAAAAAATTATCGAAAAAGGAAAAAAATCAAGTAAATAGCGATCTCTAATGAAATAGTGATGAAAGAATAAGCAGATAGAAAAGGGAATAGAAAGTGGACATACTTGTCAGAGACGGCGAAGGTGAGGCCGGCGAGATCGAGCCTGGCGGCGGGAGGCGGCGGCTGAGGGGAAGGGGGGATCTCGAATCGTTCTAAAAACGCGCCGAAGTCTTCGGGAACGGACTTGATCAACCGGCGGCGACGGCGGCGGGTGGTCTCGGCAACGATCAGCACGCCGGCGACGGTGATCCCGACGACGATCCAGAGCTTCGGTCGGGAGGAAGTGAGATTGGAGAGGCTAGAGCAGGCTTTGGCAGCCATTTTTGTTGTTGTTGTTGTTGTTGATTCTAAGAGGGATGAAGTTAGAGAGGGGTTTTGTGAGGGTTTTGGACAGAGCAAAGAGAGGAGGAAATTAGTTTTTTTTCTTGAGGAAGGGGTCTGAGAGAAAGACTAGTGTGAAAGCACGTGAGCTGTACGTGTGTCTGATTTTGAGAAAATATTGACTGCATTGTCCATTGGGCCGTAGGCGATCTTCAAAATGGGGCCTAAATAAGAACCAGTAACGTCAATGTATATTATACATATTCTTATTTAAGCAATCAAAATACCGTCTATCTTAACTACTTGAATTAAAAATATTTAGTTATAATTAACTTATTTTCAATAGTTAAATAATTAGTTAAAATAATTAATAAAATATTTATAAACACTTAGATGGTTCAATTTTGAGTCGTTTACAAACCAACTTATATTAGTAGAGATTTAGGAACCTTTATAAAACTTAGGATCTTTGTTAATTTTGGTGATCAAAATTTAGATGTATTTTGTAAAATTTAGTGGACCTTTGTAAAATTTGGGACCCTAAACACATGTCCACATTGCCTAGACTAGGAGTCAGTTTTGATCATTTATATTATGATTTTGGATTAATTTTGTTAAAGCTTTGCAATACATCATTAAACAATTTAAACTGTTTTGTATGATTAGAAAATATAAAGAAAATAAGGCATTATTTGATGGTAAAATAACTAAAGGATTTGTGTATCATGTTAAAAGCAATGAGAAAATATGTTTGCTAACATCAACCTATCGAGAAAATTTTCAAAAAATAGTTTAATTTTGGAAGAACTTT
The DNA here is from genome assembly GCA_036927795.1 of Iris macrosiphon. NCBI lineage: Eukaryota > Viridiplantae > Streptophyta > Magnoliopsida > Asparagales > Iridaceae > Iris > Iris macrosiphon. The sequence continues at coordinate 6,754,609 of JAYESA010000013.1, forward strand.
TGAAAGTAGATAGAAGACGTACTTCTAAAAGGTATATTTTGACTTTTCATTAAAAAGCAACAATAAACGCAACCCAGGCTTCACAATATTGCTTGTTCTGCAAAATATTGTGATAGATAATTTTGCTTAACACAATCACAACCAAGAAATTTAAATATCAAAAGGAGTATGAGTTATATTTTTTTGAGGATTTTAGTTCACATGCATGACACAGGATTAAATTTTCCAGTTCCTTGGCTAAGATCCAAAGTTAAAAGGGTAGGAACTTGGAGAAGTTTAGTTTAGTTTGAGAGGGAATGGTAGGTACGATGTTTGGTTAAATTGGAAATATATAGTCCGAAGAATTCATTTTTTTTCATTTTCTTGCTTGATTCAAACAGTTATATGAATTTTAATTTGTTTAGTTTCTCATAACTACCATTTTATTTAATTTCATGATATTATTATTATCTAAATTCGGTTGATGTCATTAAGAATATTACCGTCCAAAAAAAATTATAATTAATGCACCAAACCAATATTTTCAGAAAAGCAAATATATTTTAATGAGGTACTTGAGGTTTATTTTTCCACATATATGGAAAACTAAAACCCACATTTTTTTCTCAATTTTGAATCCCAGACCTTAAGTCCCACCTCCTTTTTTTTTTTGTTCACAGATGTGAAAAACTGAAACCCCACATTTTCTCTCAATTTCCAATTCCAGACTTAGAGAAGGAATCAAAACTAATTCTCAGGCGTCTAAGGCGTCTAAAACTTAAACCATACAAAGCCTTAGAGGGCTTAGGGTCTCCTTTATCCCTCCCACCCACTCACCAGCAGCTCCTTTATTCCCCCTCCCAGCAGCTCCTTTAACCTGTATTGGGGTGCTTTATTCTCCCCTTTAGATAGATTTTTCTCCCTACTTTCCCTATCAACATCTACCAATAATAGTACAACAACAACAACAACAACAACAATGACACTAATAAATACATAGATTTTGAAGCAATGACAAAACCAAGATTTATATTTACATTAAGTCCTTGATGACTCATTCATTGATTTTACACCAAATCAATAAGCCAAATTCTACTTTGCAAAAAGGAAATGAAAATAACCAGTCACTTCTTGAATTAGCCATCTCCCAAATAAATAATTAAAGAAAGACAAGATCACACTTCCAATCACTATACCAAACAAATAATCCCCAATACCCATCACGTGGGTCGGCCTCACCACGTGGCAGTGGTGAAACCTTGTTTCCTCCAATGACAGCATGAGACACCATTGCCACGTGATGAGGCCGGCCCAAAATAACTTCTCCATCACTTGCACCTAAAAACACCACTACCTCCACTTGTCTACTACACCAAAGGAATCATACAATACCAACATCAGATGAAAACAGAACATTTACAAAGGTTGCTACTACAGCATGTCCAACTTCCTTATCTTGCACGAGTCCAAAGCGATTTCTTCGGATATGAATCTTCCATTCCCATAATGTGAGAACTTCTCTACACCTTGAACCGAACGACGATGCATGAGATGTCATCTTTACTATCTCTAGTCAATGCTTCAGCTGTAATCTGCCGAGCCGCCACTTGTGGGTCCTTGACCCTTCTTGCAAGATCAACTGCCTCCTCATTGCTCATGACCTGGATCGTGGAAGGTAATGCGATTAGATACAATGAATTTTATTTTATTTAACTTCCAATGAGATATAGGCAATAATTTGCAACCTTCCAAATCCCATCACTGGCGAGTATGAGAAGTTCAGTATCTGCATTGGTGTCTTCAGCTCGGATATCTGGGTCTGATCGGAGGTGAGACTTCAGACTCTTGTCACCAAAAGCTCTGGAAACAGCTAGTTGGCCATTCACTCTTGGCACATCCCCTGATAATTATACATAATTAGATCTGGTACTCGTAAAAGAAAAAGGCATTTAAGAATCTTGACAAGGCAAAGCATATATATAAGAACCCAATCCTAGCACAAATCTAATCATTGATAATAGGTTGCCCACCTAGTGATTCACTCAAAACATTCGTAATTTACAATGTCAAGAGTGCCTGGATACCAATATACAATTATTTCAAGAGTTCCTTTCCTGCATAATAAGTGTTCTACAAGAAGATGACACAAGGGAACAAGTAGACCGGACAAAATCTAGAAGTTATTAGATAATACGAGGAAAAGTGTATAATCTACAAGTTATCAATCACCAAGTGGTGTCAGCCGCAAGGATATCTGAATCGTGTATTCTTTTTGTTTCAGACCTCACCTCAAAATCCAAACTAGCCCATCCAATAAGCTTTAAGTAATCTATGGTAGATGGATAGTTGAGATTTGAAAGAGATCCTCTGGTAAGCAATGATCGTTGAAATTACAGTGAGAAGGAAACTGGAAAGGAGTACAACCAGGACTAGATAAGCCTGTGTTGCACAAATATCGACACGATACGTATACTGGATATCAAGATTTCAAATAGCTACAAAACACGAATACAGGTTGTTACGGATACAGACACCATTTTGCTGTTGTCTGTGCAACATAGGATATAGCACAACCTCAAATCAACGTAACCCATCAGAAATCAGTCCACTCCAAACTTTTCTACCTTGGAGATTTCAGAAGTTACTGGTTCCTATGCCAAACACCTTCCAATCAACGCACAACCTTTGAACCTAGCTATTGCTAAGGAGTGCACAGAGGATTAAACATCGACTGTTAGCCGGTGCATTCCACCACTTTGCTCTCTTCTTCACATTCCACTATTAACTTATGTTCTTGCTCCAAGTATAACAAGCCAGATTATGAATTTGTTTAAATAAATGCCGACCATAAGGTCAGTCTAATTTCACTTGAAGACTTTCACAATGAAATGGGTTTCAATTGGTCTCTTTCCTTTTAGCTGGTACTAAATTTAGTGAAGTAATGGCAAGAGAGGACCTGCTAAAATACCTAAAAAGAGTGACCAGATCAAAAGCTTTCTGCTGTTGCAAAGGAGGAGAATTTGACATGAAATGCAATAGTTGATCTCAGTCATTATTAGGTTGAGCTGAGACAGCAGTTATTGGTTCATCTGCACTGGTGGTCTTCTCCCCTTGTTCAAAGGTTACTTCATGGAGGAAAATTAGAGGCTTATGATAACAAGATCCCAATAGCCTTAATCTGTTTAATATCCGTATAGTTAATAACAAGATTATTGTGACAAAATTGAGGGTAAGCACGAATTAAAAATGTGTTTCGTGTCTTATCGGTGGCATAATTGAAGACAACCAACAATAACAACAAAATCTTTATCCCAATTTTTTTTTGGATCGGCTGTTTGAATCCTCTTCTTCCATTCGGCTCAGTTAAGGGTCGTGGCCTCTTTAACGCTAACAAGATCCATATGCTTTTTTAACACTTCAACCATGTTTGTCTAGATCTACTTCTAGTCCTAGCGGGTCCATTAACTACTATATTATCGCTCCTCCTTACGGGAGCATCTATTGGTCTATTGGTCTGCGTTGCACATGTCAAAACCATCTAAGTCGATTTTCTCTCATCTTATCCACAATCGGAGTCACCTCTAACTTTCCACAAATAGACTCATTTATTATCCTATCATTTAATGTATTGCACTCGTCCATATTAGCATTCTCGTTTCGGCTACACTAATTTTCTGGACATGTTGTTTCTTAATTGTCCAACACTCTTATCCATAAAACATGATGTCTTATAGAATTTTCTTTTCAACTTCAAAGTTATCTTGCAATCACAAAGTACTCCAGAACCACTCCTTCATTTCAATCATCATCTCTTAATTATATGCATGACCTCTTTCTCAATCTCTCCATCATGGTGAATGATTGATCCAAAATAACGAAAGGTATCACTCTTAGGTATAAAATCGAGAACCTCCACCTATAGAAATTATCCATATATTATGGTGGCAAGTTTGGTCAGGTTTTTATGAATCATAAGTGGTTTGATATGATATTGTAGTCACAAACAACTGCGAAGGCTAATGAAGCCAAAGATGGGGATGTGAATCACACAATGTGAATATGTTGTATGGATGGAAGAATTTGTGTGCCTATAGTTGGAGGTGGAGGATATGTGCTTCAGACAGAAGCTATCAGAAAGAAGGCTGGGGATGGATTAGACCATGCTTGATTGTGAGCAGGATAACGTTATGGTAGGAGCACACGTACTAACCCGTGAGAAGTTTCAATTCTTAACGCTCGGTGAAATCCTAACCCCTGCAATGTGACCAGTCTTATTTTTGGTATTCCATAGTTATTGATTAAAAGAAACAATGTAGTAACTCCGGATGAAATCCTACTTTTGTACAATGTCCTACATTTGTAGGATGTGGAAGAAACGGAAGACTAAGTTAAGATCAAGGACTGAAACAAAAGACCACATTTTGATTTCTAACTGTTCAAGCTTTATGCTCATGTATGTAAATTACGTGTGTTTTGGGAGATAAAGACTCTATAGGAAGAGTTGTAGTATGTAGCCGTATAATTAGAACTCGACCCTATCTAAAGTTAGTAATAGCTTAAATTTACTTCCATTGCTCCATCCTAGAAATTACGGACTAATAGCGGGTACAGATAACGGAGTATTCGTAAGTTGCGTAGCCTAAGATGCTTGTGACGTACTTAGCTCGTCATATTCCGGGAGTGGGACGTGACAAAATTATTAGTTCATAAGTATTCAAGGGAGAGTTCTACTAAGGAATTAAGGACGACGAATTAAAAAGTTAATAACACAAAGTTTGAGGTGGAGAAGTTTAACGACAGAAAACTTCTCGATGTTGCAAAAAAATCTTAAGAAAATTCTTGTACAAGAATGATTGTTCAAGGTCATTGTCAGTAAGGAAAAAATATATCGATATGACAGATGATGCATGGAACGACACGAATAATAAGGCATAATACACGTAAGTGTTTTGTCTGGCAGACAAGGTGATATAAACGTTATGAAAGAAACTTCTACATTATGAAGGAAGGTGTTCGCCATTAAAATGAGTTTGGAAAACTTTTGTTCAACAACAAACAAAAAAGTACAAAGAAATCATAGGCAGAAAATCTAAGTACAATATTTTTTGATCTGGATAATATGACGATGGAGATCGAGTACTGCAGCGACTCCTTTACTCCATTGACGGTCCGACGAGCGAATGAGGATGCTCTCTTCTCTTTTCTCTCTTGAGCTTGTGTGCACGTACGTAGCTCGCCTGGAAGGATATGGTCTCTGAAGCAGAAAAGCTAGCCCTTTGGAATGTCCAAGTTTTTCCTATTTATAGCCATCATGCTGATGGACTATAGGTGTCGCATATACTTCTGTTTGGTGGCCGCAGGGGGCTCTTTCAACAGAATGTGGTTGTAACTGTAGCCGCATACTATGGACAGACTGCCATGCGGCTTCGGCTGGGATCTGCTATTTGATAAGATCTCGGAGTTGTTTCCAACTCCCCCGTATGCGTGACTGGTCAGCTGGACACGTAATCAGCACTAACTGTGTGAAGATCTTTTTGGTTGCAATGGACAGATCTTGCAATCTGAAAGCCGCATAACACCTTGGTCGCATATGTGCTATCCTTTGGCCTTGGTCTTATGGACACTTTGGCTGCATGGCGTTGTGGCCGCATACAAACTCTCGTCTGGCCTGTCGAATGGACACTTTAGCCGCATGATGACGAGACCGCATAGGACCGTAGCCGCATATAATGGAACACGTGGCATGGCAAGTCTGACGAAGTCATTTATGCACTGATGTGACTTTTCGTCTTTTTATGAGTCGCCTCTCTCACGATTCTCGAAGCACTCTGGGTGATGAGTGGTGTGTCAGGCATTGGCTGTTTTGTCAGAAAATCTCATGCGACTCCTTACTTCGTAGTTGTTCAGGCCGCATGAATTTTGCTATGCAGCTTCCTCTTTGGCTGTTCAGGTCGCATGGGCTCTATGTGGCTCATCTGCATGATTTTCATGCTTCTACAAGATCTCCTTTAAAGTTTCTAAACTTTGTAAGTTTTTTAAGTTCAGAATACTTTGAACAGAAGCATGGAGGAGATAAAGGCAGGAACTGCAACGGCGCGTCTGTGAAGTGTCCTTCCGCTTGGCGCATGGGGATGCTTGAGGGAGTAGTGGCGCATGACACTACTAGCCCATGCGGACACTAGTTACTTAGTGGCGCATGGCACTGCTAGCGCATAGGAATACTAGTTACTTAGTGGCGCATGGCACTGATAGCGCATGGGAACACTAGTTATGAAACGGTCGACGCATGACACTGGATCATTATGGCGCTGGGGGCTTGATCACTACAGCGAATGGCCTTTGATTACTGTTGGCGCATGGTAGAGATTTTCTATGCTTCTACAGAAGGGACCCAAATTCTACACCATCTGAACAGCTTCAATAAGATGGTAAACAGTCTTCTTGAAGTAAACTTAAAGGAGAAGGACCAAACGCTTTTGCTCCTATCTTCGCTCATATTTTCGCTCCAATTGTCGTATGACCACTTGGTAACAATGATCCTTTGTGGGAAGGAGACTCTCGAGATGGAGAGATTACAACTACCCTTCTCAATAATGATATTATAAGAATGTCGAATCCATCAGAGGAGTCACATGGGTTGATTGCCAATGAAAGGAAAAAGTCGAAGAATAAAGATGGAGGCAAAAGAAGAGAGAAAAATCCAAATCATCAAGGCAGGGATAATGATGCATGCAACTTTTGCCAGCAGTCAAGTCACATGAAGAAGCAATGTCCAAAGTACAAGCAGTCGTTAAAAAATAACGATAAAAATGCCACTTCAAGCAATTCTAGTCTGTCAGTATTGTGACGGAAGCTGAGGAGGTGTTGTAGTGTTACAATACATAGAGGAACAATGTTTTTACATAAGCTTGGATACTTAAATCGGGTGTTCATACCATGTGTCCGGAAAGGGAATAGTTCAACACCTACAAGGAGTTCAGTGGTGGCATTGTCCTCATAGATAATAAATATGTTTGATGGTGTGATGCGGACAATCGTGAACATGAGACACATTTCGAATTAAAGAAAAACCTAAGTTCTTTGGACGTATTGGACAAGTCAGGCTGCAAGTTTGTTGGTCACAAAATTCAGTTTTAAAGATAATTAAAGGTCCCCTTGTGGCCATGAAGGGACCTCGAATATCGTCAAACTTGTATCGGATGGACAAAAACACTGTTATTGGTTGTGCAACTGTCGTTACAAAGAAACAGGTGGAGGATACAAGTACAACAAAACTGTGGCATATGTGTCTTGGCCACATGAGTAAGAGGTCTTTCTGAGTTGCACAAAAGAGGGTTGCTAAAAAGATTAAAGGAGTGCAAGTTAGATGTATGCAAGTATTACACGATGAGAAAACAATATAAAGTTGGTTTCATGCAGGTGGTGCACAAGATGAAAGGACTTATCGACCATATCTACTCAGACATATAGGGCCATCACCAGTTGATTAAAGAGAGGTGCTCAGTACTACGTCATTTTCATAGATGACTTTTTACGGGAGGTGCCTCAAACACAAGTCAAAAGTGTTTGCCAGATTCAAGGAATGCAAAACTGTTGTGGAGAAGCAAAAGAGGCGAACAATGAAGTATTTGTGGACAGATAATGGAGGTGAGTACACCTCGACCGAATTCATGATTATTGTAAGGAGCAGGACATACATAGGCACTGGACAGTTCCAGGACGTCCACCGTAGAACGGGATAGCGGAACACGTGAACAAGACATTATTAATAAGGGCCTCAAGAGTATACGGTTACAGACAAGCCTTACGGAAGACTTCTGGACAGAGATGGTAAATCATACGTGCTATTTGGTTACCAAATCACCATCTCCAGTTATATATTTTCCGATTCCTGAAGAGGTATGAAAAGGAGGAGTCATCAGCTATAATTCTTTGTGTTTTTTAGTGACATGCCTATTCACTTGTGAATCAGAAGGACATTACCAAGCTTGAGTCAAAATCAAAACAGTATGTTTTCTTGGAATTCAAACATGGAGTCAAAGCCTATATTATGGAATCCAAAAACTGAAAGGTGTTCACTAACCGAGATATGATCTTCGACGAGATTTCCATGTTGAAAGATGTGGAAAAGTGTCTGAGGAGGCCAATGGCACATTATGTGACAATGATTTGGTAGAGATTCCAGGCACTCAAGAGGATAGGGATACCGAAGCACAATTATAGTCGATTGATGCGGAGGTAGACGAGTAGATTATGGATATGGAGGATGGGGACCAATCCTAACAGGACCCACAAATAGTAGCATTAAGAAGATCAAGACGTCCACATAAGGCACCATTCAGATATTGTTTTGAAAACATGGTTTCATTTGCTCTAATCACGGAAACATGAGATCTAGTGTTTATGAAGATACCACGGGACAAGAGGACAGGAATTGATGGATGGTGGTCATGACAGATGAGATTGAGTCACTTCGGAAGAACGGAATGTGGAACTTGGTTGAGCTACCTAAAGAAAAAAAAAAGGTTATTGGCTACAAGTGGATATCAGGAAAAATAATAATAACCAATACAAGCCAAGATTAGTAACGTCTATTCGAGTTATGCTCAAAAGAAGGAAATTGACTACAACAAAATTTTCTTCCCGGTAGTCAAGAATACGTCTATTCGAATTTTATTGGGCACTGGTAGCATCTCAAGATTTAGAGTTAGAGCAATTGAATGTGAAAATAGCCTCTCTGCATGGTGAGTTGGAAGAGACAATCTTCATAAGGCAACCCAAAAGTTTTATAAAGCTCGGCAAGGAGGATATGTCGTCTCTTTATAGGTTGAAGCAACTCTCAGACAGTGGTATAAGCTCTTTGATTCATATATAATGAAGACCAATTTCTCTCGATGTGAGTGTGACAATTGCGTGTGTTAAATTGGCTCAAGGATGATTTCTATATCTCCTCTTATATGTTGATGACATGTTGATCGATTCTAAAAGTGTGACGGAAATAACAGCGCTTAAAGCTTCATTGAGTACAGAATTTGACATAAAAAAAAATTAGGTTGAGCAAAAAGAATCATTTGGGATAGACGTTTATTGAGATAGGAAGAATGGAAAGATATGACTATCCCAAAAGAAATATGTTGAGAAGGTGTTGGAGAGATTCAGCATAAAAGATTAAAGACAGGTGAGTACCCCTATTGTCAGACATTTCAAGTTATCCTTCAGAAGTATCCAAAGACACATGTATGTTATAGTATGCACTTAGCCGGATTTATCTTACGCGGCTAGTTTAGTTAGTCGGTACATGACAAATTCAAGGAAGCTCCATTGGAAAGTGATAAAGTAGATACTATGATATCTAAAAAGAAGGATCTCGGTCTATTGTTTCACAAGTCAGAAGATAGATTGAGTCAACTGTAGGGATATGTGGATGCAGATTATATTGGTGACTTGGATAAAAGAAAAGCAACGACAGACTATATATACACACTTGGAGGTTCTCAAATCAGTTGGAAGTCGACCCATTAAGATATTATGGCTATATGATGTAATACATGTCTTGATTAACTCTAATTTATGTCTCTACGTTGTGCAGGTTATGAAAATCAGTAAAATGAACGAGAATCAATGACAAGTTATAAAGAATGACTAGTTAAGCAGAAGATTTAAAGTTCAATGTTGGGATCTCAATGGCTTTTTTTTTAAGAAGCACAATCATAGCTGCAAATCTTGTATTCATGATTCATTAGAAAATTAATGTAATAAATTATACTCAATTTTAGTTCCAAATTTAATATCAGTTCTTTAGCAAATATAGTGTCCTTTATCAAACAGATACGTTCCTCACAATCAAAGCAGGATAACAGCCATGAATGATTGAAAATATTAGAGAGATTTTGTTATCCTAACAGTGATGATTTCGCAAATATTAGAGAAGTTGAAATGGTGCACCTGGATCTTTAGATAGAAAGAAGAAGGTTGGTTGTCGGATCTGCGATCGACGGTAGACGGACGGCCTGACGACGGACGGACTAGCGACGGACGGCTGACGGCCTGGCGACGGAAGGCCTGACGGCGTGCAGCCCGAAAGCGAATGGCCTGCTGCACCAAGGGAGGAAGGCAGACGACCGAGACGGGAGACAGGACAGCGGGGAGCTGCTGGTACCTCCTGGGTCGGACGGCGGACGGCTTGGCGACGAGGTTGGGACGAGGAGGAAGTCGAAGACGCTCGACGGACGACCACCCTAGGGTTTCACACACCCAGGGAGGAAGAGGGGATTGGGTTTCACACACCCAGGGAGGAAGGGGGAATTATGTTTCACACTCTAATCTCAAAAAAAAAATAGCTCGCAAGAGTTTTTTTCTCACAATTTGTCATTGATTATTTGATGATCTCATATGAAAATAAAAACCTATATATAGGCATACAAAATAGCAAAGTGCTAACCCACAGGCAATGTGGGACTAAAGATGTGAACAAAAAAGAAACAAACTCTCCTCAAGTAATGTGGGACTAAAATAAACCTAATAAAATGTTAACTTAAACTCAAAACCATATAAGCAATGATGGGTCTTTTCCGAGATGCTTCATGCGCCTGTACACGTGTCGAAAATCTCGTGCATGCGGTATGATGTCCTCATCAGTATATCAATTACGAAGTCAGAACACATGGCAGCAATAGAAGCATTAAAGAAAGTCATGTGGTTAAAAGGTTTTAGTTGGCGAGTTCAAAAGCATGTTGTGTGGCTCGTGTTCAACAAAGGAGAGCGACAGGTGTCACCCAAGACAATACAGGGGAGAAGTCGAAGATGTGCATGGCTCTTTTTTGGAGTCTCAGAAATAAAAAAGTCCCGACTTTGTATGTCGCATTTTTCAACATCTAGTGCGAACAAAAGTATGCACTAAACTAACATACAGGGTTCCTAAACCGGTATATCAGGTTTTCCAACGCATAGTGGATACTTTTTACTCACTATAACCGGAATTCCGATTCCAAACCTAATTCCAGTTCGGACGATTTCAGCACACATGGCTATTTTTGGTAAGGTTTTCCATATATGCTCCAAACTTTATGAAGTTATAAGAGAGTATATACTAGGGTTTTTCTAATCTATAAAGAAAAGTAAGGGAATATATAGGAAGAAGGTGGTGATGTCGTTGGAGATCTCGTAAGAAAGAGTGTGTACTATCCGGTATTAAATTGTACGAATTCTTGTAAGATTTTTCTCCCCATATTCAATAAAGATATTCTCCTATTGCCCCATAGAATAAGCCAAATCAATGAACCACGTTAGATTGTGTGTTCTTGTGTTTTGCTATTGTTTGGTATTTTTATCCTTTTTTATTTGTCGCTAAAGAGATTTCTCGATTTTTATGTGTTCGTTAGACAATATAATGTAGTAAGAACTTTGTGATCTATGTCGAGGTGGAGTTTTAATGTCTTGGCACTTATGAGTGTAATCCATACTGAATCTAAACTACTGGATCTGAACTGTTCTTCCATTTTTGGGGTTCTTCTCTATGAAAATAACTAGGTTTTAACTCTTAAGGGGCAATCCCCAAATCATCCCCAAAGGCACCTCCCAATTCATAAAGAATGTTGTTATTTCTTTGTTATTCTCATTTTTTTAACAATTATGACACTCAGAGGGTCCAACTGTTTCAAGTTTTTATGCAATTCAGTATCTGGTATATTTGTGAGAAATACATCGGTAACGAAATAATTAAAGTATGACCGACACTATTATAAATACAAGTCTCTTCATATGCTCTATATCTAGAAAAATGTTATATGGTGGATGTATTCATTACCCCTAAGCTGCATACAAGCATATGTAAATCTACATCACGTAGATACTCAAATTGTGGCGTTGAAGCCGCAAAGGTAATCTATGAGATACTTGGACTCTTCGATACTTCAAGGATACTAGTCAGATACACATCCTTGAGCATCCTATATACTAAAAGACTAGTTATTGCATCTAAGGTGTATCAATGACATAAAGGAACAAGAACAACATTGTTTACTAAGACGACGACGAAATAATGCTTGGAAGATATAGGATATAAAGAATCTTGATATATCTATGTTACTCTTGTTTTTTAACAATTATAACAGCCAACCAAGTCAGCCCTCTCTTTTTTTTTTGTTGAGGAGTAGATTAGTTATTTTGTTTTTAACACATTTATTATGTATTTTCCTAGGATCAGTGATGCATTTTCAAATGCTTTGTATTTCCTATAGATATTGGCCAGGAGTCGTAATAAAATTTCATATCGTTCTATTCACAATGTAGCATTCACATTCAACATGGTATGAGATTCCTAGGCTCTCTCATTTCTCCTCTTCCTCCTTCATCCTATAAGTATGTGGCGATTTTCAGACTTAATGAATACTTCTTTGGCGATGCTCGTTGTCATATCTTTAACTGCTACTTCAGGCACATACTTTTTGGGATTCTTTCGGTAGTTGGAGCCTGACTTTCTTCTGGACTTCTCCAATATGCTAAGTCATGTTCTTCTATTGGTCTATTTCTATAATTTCTTTGGTATTCGGAACCCGGCATGCTTTGGTTTTCTTCCAAGATTTCTCGTCTTTTTGTGTCCCGACGTATCTAAGATATTCTCTTCCTCGATTTTTTGCTTTTCTGAGCACGACAAATTTCAGATATTTTCTTCCGGGATTATCATTTCGGAGTCCGAGCCTACTTGATATGTTTCTTTTTACAAGATTTCTCATTTTGGAACCCCGATGTACATGAGATGTTTCTTTCCGAGATTTTTCCAGTTGTCAAGCCCTGACTTTCATTCAAATTCTTATGGAACTTTTTCGTTTGTGAATCTCCACCTTTCTATGGTTCTTTGTGAGGGTTTTTTCAGTCTCGGAGCCCCAGCCTTCTTCAAATGGTTTCTTGCATAATTTCTTTAGTGACGAAGCTCCAATCTACTTTATCATATTATCTCCATTTCTTTGTTTTCGACTCTTTCCAAGCTGGGCTCGCTTCACCAAGTTCCTACTTGCGAAGGCGCGTTGAAGAGTAGATTAGTTATATTATATTCATCACATTTATTATGTATTTTTCCAGAGTTAGTGATTTTTTTCCATATGCTTTGTATTTGCTATAAATATTGCCATGAGCCCTAATATATGACATTCTATTCAGCCTCTACTTTCAACATATACAATTCACTATTTCTTATGATTATGATAAATTAATGGTACCAAAACAATTAAAGTATGATTGATAGTATTATAAATGCAAGTCTCTTCATGTACCCTATATGTAGAAAATGTTATAATGGACGATGTAATCATAAGCCCTAAGATAAATACAAGCATACATAAATCTACATTGCATAGATACTAGAGTGGTAGTGTTGTAGCAGTGTCGGAAATTATTGGATACTCGGACCCTCACTTCAAGGATACTAGAAATGATTTACTGCTTGGAAGATACGAATTCTGAATGCAATTTTACCTTAGTTTTCTCTCTTTTAATAATGATTGCCCTGCAAAGAAACCAACATTAGGAAGTATCCAGCAAACTGAGAAATCGTTATGAGGTTTCCCTACAGTTCATCCTAGACCTTCCCTATTCAAGATCATCCCTACTCTAGGAAGAATTTTATCTAGTATTATGTTTACCACAAGTCATAGTGTTTCCCTGTGGTCTTGAAACTAATCTTAATAGCAATATCTAAAGTCAGCTTTGACAGTGACTGGTCACTTGAAATATTAATAGCATATTACTGCTACATAAGCTATTGGTATATATGCAATCCACCACCCCTTTGTCTGTTTTTTAACAAGCACCAAGGATATCAACCATTCTCAAATTTTGATAGCTCTAGCAAAGGAAGGAACACACTATGTGTTTTTTGTGTGTATATAAGTACAATGTAAAGCAGAAACTAGCATTTTGGTGGAGGAATACAGGTGACACTGGTAATATGTTGTTGGTTTTTCTGTGATTTGTTTTTCTTACTTGAACCCTAGCCACCTTAAGAGTGTAATATGTATTAACAAGTTACAAAGAGTATTGACACATTTATCGAATCTGATAGCTTCAAAAATAAAACATCCATGGAAATAAAAAGTGCAGCAGACTTGATTGCTGTTGTTGCGCTACAAATAAATCATGTAATTATCATTAATCACCCAACCCTAGATACATATCATTCCACATTATAGATCTTTTCCTCCATTACATAGAACTTTCTGAAACATTATGTGAACTTCACTGAAGCTTTTTTCTTTAATGGTAGGAAAATAGTGTTCTGCAAAAAGATATTTCCAGTATTTTATCAGCTGAATCTAATCAATGTCATCCCCGCAAAAGAAATAGAGTGAGCAGGCATATATGACATCTTGACCCTCAAGGAAAACATGTAACAAAAAATTTGGCCAAGAGTGCTATGGCAAAACCTGGCATGTTGGAGACGAAGCCACCTCTTGTTTCAATACTTCCACGCTCAGTGTTTGGTTCATGATCAATTGTCATTTGGATAACCTCTCCACCTTTCACAAGAACTGCTCGTGAATCACCAACATTTGCTATCCACAACTTTGTAGCATTTATTAATATGGCTGTAACCGCAGTTGACCCGCCACGTCCCAAATCTGGACTGTGAGAAAGAATTGTGTTGTCAGTCTTGTCATAAGCCTTTGAAATAGCTCGATCTGGATGTGTCCAAAACTCTTCCTGTAACAGAAAAACCACATATGAGTCTACTTTCTACGAGTGAATTATTTTTTTATCGAACTCATAATTTTTTTTTTCTAACTCATAAATATAATCATATCACTAACCTCTTTTAGTATATTGGCAAACAGATGTTTCTGTAAGTAGGCTGGCACACTGTTGCCCAAATGTCCATCAAATACGGCAAACAAACCAAGTTCTTGTCCCTTCGTGTGAATGAATTTTGCGATGTGGTAATCCTCCATTGGATGATTTGCCTTCCCTTTTACTAGGCTGAATCCATAGGTAACCTTTGTGTGACCCTGAGAGTTTCTACCCTTACCAGCACTAGATGAGGAATTACCTGCCAACTAAATAGCACAGCTACCTTCAGTAAAAAGTAAGTCTAGGAACTTCTACTTATTCTTATCAACTATTGTACTGAATCTTAGTAGTTAGCAGACACACAAATTGACCAATATGAATCAAGTAAAACCAAGTTCCTCGTATAATGCATTAAATGATCTACATGACTTTGATGCTTATGCATATCGAAGATTGCAGTAAATGGTACAGTTGCGCTACAAGGGTGTCAAGAAGCAACACATCATCAATTATAGCATGACTTAAAAAGTACCACATCTAATAGATACAGGATTGAGGAACTTAATAGCATTCTAATCATTCAAATATTCTCCAGATATTTGCTGAATTAACAAGATTGTGAAGCCTCTCTAATTAGTTGGAATACTGAATAATAGATACACCCTCTTGCCAACTATAATTTACTGCAATTACTTCAGAATAAAATTTCATCCGTGCCATGTATCAATTTAGACAAACATAATCCTTAAGCCAACTATCTTAAACTCTCTTGATTCACAAACAGTGAAGCCACAAATAATATGAAAACATAACCCTCGATCCTCAAAACACTCCAAAGTCTGGTTTACTGGCATACTTTTAAAAACTTAAAAAGGTATCAGGCAACCTAAGTTATACTCACGGCAGCGTAATATTAGTACATTAAAAGAAATACCGCTGTCCATATCCAACTCTACAACAAAAACCACCTATGTTGCACAAATATGGATACGGATACGAAAAGGACACAATACAGATACGGGATACAGATAATTTTAGATAGGTTCAATATAGTCATATGCTGCTCAAATACGAACATTGATGCGGGTACGGGCACGATAAGGGCATTATTTCCCCGTGTCCGTGCAGCATAGACAACAAAAAAGTCTTTATGCCAATTTTTGCATTCGGCTGCTGAATACTTTCCTCCATTCAGTTCCATTAAGGGCCATGTCCTCTATACCACTAAGGGTCTGCTTGGCAATTATGAGAGTAGCGGTCATAAGGTGTTTTTAGAGTACCAGTTATGAACGGTTATGAGAGGTCCGGTTTTGAATGGTTTTAAGCAGCGGCTTTTAAACCAATCCAATCCATGCTTGGTAACGAGCGATTTTGAAAGACTTTTACAAGAATAAATGAAATAAAACTAATAAAATCGTTCAAAACCCATCGATTTGGAGTGTTTATAAAGCCACCCAAAATTACATTACACCGGTTTTGGGAGGGGAGGGGGGGGGGGATTTGAGCCGACCAAAACCAGTGCATCATAAAAATTACCAAGCACTGGTTTTCATAAACGGTCGGTTCAAAATTACCCCAAAACCGATGAAAATACCGTTACCAAGCAAACCCTGACAAAATCAGTATCCTTCTTTAAAACTTCAATCAACATCGGTGTAGGCCTACCTCTAGTGCTCGGCTTCTTCAAGTACTATCTAATGGCTCCTTAGCAGAGCATCTATTCGTCTGTGTTGCACAAGTCCAAACCACCTAAGACGATTTTCTCACATCTTATCTTACCCCCAATCAGCGCCATCGCCATCTCCATCTTCCAACCAATAAAGAAGGATGTTCCAAGTGCAGAGACTGTCCGAAAGATGAAATCTAGAGTTTTGTTGCAGTGCGGACGGACTTTAACATGGTAACAGACGCTCAAATCTCGAAGCGAGCGCATTCTAAGCCTACCAAACAAAGAGAGACCATAACGCTGCGCGAATCTTACTCTTGGTTCATAAAAATATAGAATCTTACTATCAAACTAATTAGTAGAACTCAAATTTGGTCGAAATAACTACAAACTAACAAAAAGATTAGAGATTTGAGCATGACCAACTCTCACCTGCGAACAGGAAGGCCTGAAGCAGCGCCCCAAATTCATAATAACCTACAAATATTTCCACAACCACTCCAACTCCACTAGACCACCACCACCACCATCTGCTGCTATTCCCAGAACCAAGATTGGATTTTGAGAGCGACCCCTTCAAAAAATCCGATCTTTCCTCGAGGGAAACCCACGCCCAAGGGGTTCAAAGCAAAAGAATCGAAGAATCGCCAAAACCGAAGCCAACCATGGGAAACTCCACAGAAGACGGGCAGTCTGAGAAAGAGAGAATTCAGGAAGATGAGAGAGAATAAATCTTTGTTGTTATTAGGAGTCGTGGTCGAAGAAAGAATAGTATTTACTTTCTCTCTCTCCTTCTCTCTCTCTCTCTCTCTCTCTGAGTATGGAGGTGAGAGAATGGAACAAAAATGACTGCCGGATGCAGAGACTTTCTTTTTGTTGACTTTGGGTGTTGGTTCAAAAGAGAAATTATTGGGAGATGCTCCCAACCAAGCTCTATGATGGTTTTTCCATTTAAATCCCTTAAAACTTTTATTTTTGTTCCTATGATTCATATTACATCCTCTATAATTGAATACCCGGTAAATTAATAACTTTAGATTAAATAATATAGACATAATATGATGGACTAATAATTTATTAAATTATTAAAATAATTATTATAAATTTGATATCTGCCATATTTAATATATAAATCGATAATTATATGATGTACCTAGGGTTTATTATTTGATAATGAACTATATATTTGTTTTTGTTTTTTTTTTAGCTTTTCCAACACGATCAAAAATTATGGTATAATTTTATTATTAATAATATTATTATATAGATTTTATATCATCAATGTTTTGAGATTTTTTTTTTCACAAAACGAGTTTCAAAGTAGGACTACCATCACCAATTTCATCATCTTAAACATTTTTCATTACGTTCTTGATTATTTGTTCATCAATCAATATCTATGAAGTTGTGTCATTTTTTTCAATAAAATAGTTCAAGAAGTTCTCGAGTGTATTCCATTGCCATAATTTGGCTATTTTTTACATATTTTTTTCTCGATCTTGTGACTTTTATGTTATCCTTTACCAATCTCTATGGCCTAGTGACCAACATAAATGGTCACAATTCTGGCGTTCTCCACCTTCCTAGCCCCTCTTACTACCCAAATATTAAGAACTAATTAGTATATTGTAAAAGCAAAAAAAAGAAAAAAAAATGCATGCTTTTGTTTGTTAAGACATGAATTAGTTTGCCAAAAGAAAATATTTACAAGCTATGATGGAGACAAAGACCTAGAGAAAAAAATATGATTTGTATAAAATTTTGAATAAAAATTTGGACACTAAAGTTTAAAATAAAGTGAACAATTAACTATAATAAATTTATTACAAAATTATAATAGAAATAAAAATAATTATTATTATGAATGTTGGAATGACATGTTGATGACGTCGGAGGGCGAATAAGAAAATAAAATAGAGATATCCGCTATAGGTTTGGTCATATCTCCATACAAGCTCAAACATAGATTTCTTATTTTTTTTTAATTATTCGATCATTAATTTAAAACTTACAAACTATTTATAAATTTTCAAGGAAAAAAAATAAATCAATCTCAAAATACTTAATCCTAAGATAACTCATAACGGATAAACACAGATAAAATTAATCTCTATCTAATATATAGAGATTAATTTTATCTGCTTTATCATTTATGATTAAGTTATCTTAAGGATAAATCTTTAGAGATTGGCTTTATCTTGGGAGCATATAAGTAATTTATATGTTTATAATTATTGATCAAAGAATTGATTTATCTGTTTTATAAGTTACGATTTAATAGTTATTTTATAGGATAAGTCTTTAGAAATTAGCTTTACTTTTCTAAAAAAAAAAATTAATAGCCTATAAATAATTTATAATTTCGTAATTTTTTTTTATCAAAGAATTGATGGAAAACAAATTTAGATTTTGTATGGTGGGCTGAGAAAATTTTAAACTGGATCTCTCTACCTTATTTTCTTTTCCGCTCCAACGTTGACGTTATTCCTAATTATTATATTTTTATATTTCTATTATAATTTTTATAATAAATTTATAGTAGTTAATTGTTCATATTTTATTTAAATCTTTCGCGACCAAATTTTCATAAGTCCTAAATTTCATACAAATCATATTTCTTTCCTATAGTAACCTAGGGTGTAGCCTAGTTGTAAGGTTATGGGACATTACCGAGTAGGTCCGGACATCGAGCCCCGGCATCGGTTAAGGGGTGGGAGGGGGTTTCGTGTAGAAAAAAAAAAATTCTTTCCTATGTCTTCTTCCGCGTCAACTTGATATCAAAACTAAAAATTGATTTTGAAAAAAAAAATTATATGTAGTTGAGACCCATACAAAAAAAATTACACATAATTTTTTGTAACAAATTTGTGCGATGATCGATGATACATATGATAAGATATATATCGAAATAAAAAATAAAGTTGTTCCATAATTTTTTTCAATCATAATAAGGCAAAAACTATTGCCAACAATTATCATATATCCTTACAAAATTTGTTAGTAGAATCTATTGGTTTGTCGTATACGAGTCACTAGTTAGATCCAAGTCTGAATCTAGGTCTAGGTTTAAACCGTTAATAATTTTTGACCTTTATACATCATTTTTGGAAGAATTAAATAGGTCAGGGATGAAACCAATGAATTTAAAGAATCTATTAAGTCTTCTAAATATTTTAAACATGTCCCAATAATCAAATCCGTAAACAATTTATATTATATGTTTGTTACAAATAATTACAATATTATGCATGAAATAATAATTATTTGTAGTGACAGTTATTTTGATTTTAAATTCGTGAATATTTTTTATTATATACTAGTAAATGCACGGACTTTGCACGTAAAATAAAATTTTCTAATATTATTATAAAATAGTTTAAATATTTAAATATATTTTAATTATAATTTATTATAGATATATTTCTATTCTTTATAAAAAGTCTTAAAAATGCTAGTCGTCTAAGTTAAAAATTAAAAATTAAAACTAATTATTTAACTACATATTATTATATAACTATAATCAAATACTTCTTCTAGCTCATGTGGTTAAGGTATGAGGCATTCTTCTTGGTTGGTCAAGTTTGATTCCCCAAACGACTTAGTCGACTCACTTTTGAGCCGTTTTGAAGCGTTGTTCTAAGAGTATATATTTGTTACAAATAATTGCAATAGTTTGTATGAAATAATAGTTGTTTGTAGTGACAATATTTTTCTTTTGTTGACGCATCGAGACAACCACAAGTTATTGAGCTGCTTGATGATAGGTCCATGTTGGACATTATGCTTCTTCCACTTTCACTTTCACTTTCACAACTGTCAGTGCCACCATAAATTTTATCATATTGTCAAAAGCCTCAATGTTGACTACCTTGTTGAACCAGAGGTCGATTTGGAGAACATCACCCAATATGTCATGCCAAATGATTAGATTCCTTAGATCCTTTAGCCTTTTGCTAGTGATGGGGTGAGATTCTACTACCTTCAGAGTAGTTTGATATAGCCCCGAGGAGAATAACTTGCACTTTTTCTCTAATGTGAGCTTATTGCTTCGAACATTAGAGGTGATACAAATATACTCTTTACTATCATCTTTCATGGTTTCAACATGAAACCCGTTCATTCAAATATCTCTAAAGCTGAGTAGATTTCTATTAGATCTACTAGAGAATAATGCATTTTTAATGACTAAGTGTGTTCCATTTGGTAACACAACATCGGCCTTACCATAACCTTATATAGTTTGTACGGGTCCAGCAATGGTGGTCATCTTGGCAGTGTTTGAGGCATATGCTGTGAAAAACTTTCTAGTTTTTAATATAATGTGAGTTGTTGCACTATCTATCAAGCATATGCCATCATCATTGTCCATACCTTTCAAAAACAAAAATTAATAATATATTAATATACTACTAAATGGTTAAACTTGGTATATTAGCAATTATTACAACTTGATATAAATTTAAATGAAACCGCTTCAAAGAAAGTAAACTACCTAGACTATTGATCATATAATAACCAATTTATTCAAAGTGGAAAGTAAATAAACTTAGATAAGCATACAATAACTATTCATTGACTTCGCCTATCATGGCGTTGAACTGGTCTTCCGAAATTGCGTTTTCATCCTTATCTTGGAAGAAATTATTAAAATCTATGTGTGTTGTACCCTCCATTAGATTAGTCTCCACACCCTTTGAGGCTTCATACTCGTCCATTTTCTTTTGTGAGGTGCGACAGTTTCGCATTCAATGACCAGCTCTTCCACAACATTTGCAAATATCAGTTGAGCAGCTGGATTGAGAATTTGGGCATTGTTTCTTCGAGGATTAAATCCCTTATTTTTGAACTGTGTATCGTTCCTTGGACTTTAATTTTAGCCATTTCTTTGGCTTCCACGACGTTCATGCCCTCTACCTCTGTGATTTCCTCTGTCACGCCCCGATCTCCCGCAGGCAATCGGTCGTTCCCGCTAGGCGGGAATCACCCTCGCCAGCGCTCCCGCGGAACGATCGCTTAACCCATCCGGGCGTGATGCCGCACGAGCGTGATCCACACCCGTGCAAGGCCATGGTTCATAGGCTGGCGGCAAGAGTTCTAAGCCACAGAGTCGCACAGATTGTCCGAGTGCAGCGGAGTCATGAACGCATAGGCGATCAGTATCAGGTTCACTGAGTCGACAATTATAGCGGAAGCATTGAAACACAAGTTGAAGTAAAGCAAGCTCTTTTATTGATATAAACTTGTGTTACAGGCGGCGTATAGCCGAGATTACAAGTCGCTCAAGCCTCTCTCTCTGAAACAGTAAAAGCGTGCCAAGTGGCTTACAACTGTGGAATGACTTGTACAGGCGATGGTCAGGCTATGTTCCAACATTATGTCTTGTATATGTGCTTCTGTTTCGGACGCACCGTTGCTTCGGAGTGATGTCCACGCCTTAGCACGCACGTTGGAGGCATCCGCACCGCACGAGGTTCTCCCGCACCCTACACACAAACTGGTGGATTATCAGTACATTGAATGCACTGGTGGGGAAGCTACTCGCCCGCTCGACAAATCCAAACACGTAATACAGGTTCCGTGCACAACCATTAAGTTATCTTTCTAGTTGCCTTAGGATCAGTTTCATGCAAACATTGAATAGCTTATCGTGTCGGGCAGTGCGTCGTGCAACATGAGAGGAAACACGGCGAGACTTACCAACTTACCTTCTCCTTCCCTGTCCAAGGCAAACATTGAGGCAAACATTGTCAATTCAAGCACGGCAAGTATAAACATTCAGGGGCATAGCATATGCAAACACGAGGGTCGTTGAACGGGACAATATTCGGTGTGCTCAGTTGTTCTTTGGTGCGATGCAATGACTCGCACGCGGATAGCCGCTAAACGAGGATGACTTATCTATATGAACATGAGTCGCTGGCAAAGCCATAAAGGACTAATCCCAGACGAGAGTGGAACGCAACGAGAGCACACGATGCGCTACGAACCATCTCGCCCGTACACGATGGATTGTACATGAAGTAGTCCAAGGCCAAGATGGAATGCAACAAAGTACACGATGCGCTACAAACCATCTTGTTCGTACACGATGGACTACACACGTGATGTGGTCCCGGGAAAGTGGAATGCAACGAAAGTACACGAGGTGCTACAAACCACTCGCCCGAACACGAGGGACCACACGTGAAGTTCTATCCGGATCGGATCGGCCCCAGTGCCCCGGTGACCATCCGTAGAACTATACCTCGTTTTCGAGTTGTCCGCGACATGCACTTTCTTTTGGGTCTTTCAATTATCACGAGATACACGAGAACACGAGAACACGAGTGCACAAGAACACGAGAACACGAGTGCACTGGAACACGAGTACACGAGTACACGAGATACTTGGATCTTGTTTTCTGTACAGTGAATAACTTGCCAAGATCAATCAGGCATGGAACGACTACTTAGTAGTCTCCCGGGGGTTTGGATGAAAACAAGGTAACATTCAAGCAGACAGGCATGCATTGTATAAATACAATATTTACGTTGGCTCGGGCCCGAAGGTAAGCCGAGAAGCGAGATCGTTAGGGACTTTCCCGAGTAACACGTTCTAGGGCAGCATGCGAGGGTCTGAGCATATGTACATAAAAGCAGTGTTTCATTTCCATGTTCTAGCATAAGCAATACAAGTTGGGATTATTCCCTTAGCTAGGTGCGTTGAATTTATTAGCATACAGGGGGTGATTCACCTAGCGACTAGCATGAATATTCCAGATTCTATGTGTGCTGGCTAAGCAAAGACAAGTTCACCGTAGCCACCCACCTTAGCGATGATTCGCCTCGGTAGAGCGATATGCCTGAGCGAGCCTCTAAAAGCCTAAGCTGAATTCCTGTAGGGACAAGTCTGGATATCCTTTGCTTCTTGATCGAGGCAAAGCGGGTCGGGACAGTTGCACTATTGCCGTTTGAAACGGCAGTCCGCTTGAGCGGAACGGGGTGTTACATCCTCGACCCCTAGTATTAGTCACATTTTTTCGAGCACTAGTCGCATTCACTTCAGCGGAAATTAGTTCAGACCCAGTTGGTCTACTAGTGTAGTTTTTGATTAATAACTCATTATTTTTCTTGGCCACGAGTAAGACATCAATGAGTTCGGAATACTTCTTAAATTTTCTCTCTATATGTCTGTTGTAGGGTCATATTAGTCGCAGAAAATATGGTGAATATTTTTTCTAGCATGGAATGCTCTGTCACTTCTTCACCACATAACTTCAATCATGAAGTAATCCTGAACATAGCTGAATTATAGGCTGCAACTGTCTTATAATCTTGGAAACGTAGATTGAGCCATTCATGGAGTGCACATGGTAGTCTGACCATTTTTTGATGATCATATCTTCCAGCTAGAGAATTCTATAGCACCAAGGGGTCCTTGACTGTTAAGTACTCAGCCTTGAGATCATCATGAATATGATGTCTTAGGAAAATTAAAGCCTTCGCTTTGTCTTATGCAGATATTGGCTTATCAGCCACAATTGCGTCATCTAAACTTTTTGTTTGAAGGTGCAATTCAGCATCCAATCTCCAGTTGAGAAAGTTCTGGCTTTCTAAGTTTAGAGGCTTGAAATCATGCTTTGTGAGGCTCGACATATTGTCGTATAAGATCAATAATAACAAGTTAACATAAGAACTTGATAAATCACCAAACAATTCATGTTCATGGTGTATGCTTCAAACAATGATATTTCAGAAGTCTATTTATACCAAACAAAATTTGTTCATGGTATGTTTCGAACAATGATGTTTCAGAAGTCGTAGGTAAATACCAAACACTAGATGTTCATGGTATGCTTCGAACAATGATTATGTTCAAGAAGTCTTTCAAAAATATCACATATGGAAGATGTTTCAGAAGTCTTATATATACAGACCAAACAATTCATGTTCATGGTCATCAGATCTCTGATGGTTTTGATCTGAATGTATTAACATATATACAAATATCACATATGAAAGATGTTTCAGAAGTCTTATATATATAGACCAAACAATTCATGTTCATGGTCATCAGATCTCTGATGGTTTTGATCTGAATGTATTAACATATATAAAAATATCACATATGGAAGATGTTTCAGAAGTCTTATATATATAGACCAAACAATTCATGTTCATGGTCATCAGAGAAAGAAATAAATAAAGAATAACTCCAGCGTTCTCTCTGAGAGATCTATATGCGATTAACATTGGAGTTCTATCAGAGTTAACTAAAAGAAGTGAGATGAATGGATAAAAAATATTCTTTTTTTTCCTAGCGGTATGCCAAGAGATGTATAAACATCAACATCAGGCTGCGCCTAGGGTATGCATATGCAGAAAAAAATAAACATAAATAACCATACATATTACCGAAGTGGAGAATCCGCAAATGACGATTTCACTGAGATGCTCTCGCTTATTTTCTCCCGTTAGAGCTTCATGCTGATAACGTATTAGAATAAACGTAGAAGAAGGAAGAAAATATGTGAGAAGATCTCTTATTAGTGTAATCACATAGTGGGAGGCAAAGACCTTATTTATACAACCCAATGAAGGTGTAATACTAATCTCTAAACAATGTGGGACTAAAATACAAAGTGGGGATTCAACTCTTTAGTAACCCACGTTATAACACTTGTTAGTTTCTGGTTCAAATGGTGTTGTTTTATGAAGGTTTATTTGGTACTTTGAGTTCATCCCTATAGGAATAATGTTTGTATATGGACATTTATTTCTACAATTTCTATCTTCTATATGAAATCAAGTGTTAGTCTTTAAGAGGCGTTTCGTTCAAGTTTTGGAGGCTTGAAAATGGATTTTAGATTTTTTACCCTTGTTTGATATGTCTAGGATTAGGAATTAGGGAATAATATGAGGGGCTTCATATTTTCATTGTTGTGTGAAAGTAATTTTCAAGGTCCCCCTTGGGAATAGTTTTTTTTCTTAGAAATGTTATTTGAATATTTTATTTGGATAATAACACCCTCATTTTACTTTTAAAAATTTATCTTCTATCAAAAATATGTAAATCTAAGTAATAGAAGAATGAAAGAGTATTTATGGAAAACTAAATAAATTAAGATTAATTTTTCATATTCCCAACCTAACATAACCAAACATGGGTTGAAAATGTTGAATTCATTTTTCATGAAAAATGAATAGAAAAAGAATTTCTAGGAATACAAAACCTTCATCCAAATGTCGAAGAATATAATTTATAATTATCTGCTTGAAGCCTATTGCAAATTGACCTGATAGATTTATAGGTACTATCTTATATAAGCTGATCTTATATAACTTTTCAGGTTGCTTGGTTGTTCAAGGAAGCTGATCAGTTGTCACCTGAGGATGCAGATGATCATACCTTACTTGGTTCCTAACAACTTGAAGTGCAATAGTATTTTTTCCTCATGGTTTTGGCTTTCCTTTTCAGATTATTGCTTCCTAGTAAACTTTTTTTAAAAATTCATAGTATATCTTTGGAAGAGATGAAAGCAATTATATTTGGTAAAAAATTATCAATAAGTAAACATTACCAAATTTTAGGCATAAATAATTTACAAATAAAATTCTGTCAAATTATCGAATTTACAAAGAAAATTCTACCAATTTTTTGGAATAAATTTTTAGAACATTATAGTAACTATTAGTTAGGCCACCCTACTCCAAAATTCTGACTTCTCTCTTGATTATACCTCTCATCGGTAACCACAAGAGTCACTCGAGTTCGGTTATTATTGTTTTTATAATAAGCGAAGGAAATATGAAGCTTTTATGCAAATAACAAAAAAAAAATACAATCTAAAGTAAAGACAGATTTCAGGGACTCTTATGTGCAAAAATACACTTGCGAGTTATAGTGGACAATGGTTGACTTGGTATGGCATGGGCCCCACCATTGGCATTTTTCTTCTTTCCTTTTGTCGAGGCAGTAGCTTGGTAGAGCCATGTGAGCCAGTTTGCTTGGTAAGAATCAATAGCAAAAATCATGGCTTTCAAAATGGGTTGGGACCATTTTGTGAAAAAGTTCTGCATGTTTTATCCTTCACCTCGACAATTATATATGTACTAATAATATATATATACACATGCATAATATACATATTTTATATTATTTAGAAAAAATAATAATAGACTTTTAATTTTCGTATTTTGTGCCAAAGTTCTGCATGTTTGATCCTTCATCTCTTCATTTATATATGTATTATTTTATTATGTCCGCGGGACCGTGGTCTGTTGGTTACGATAGGGACTTCCGTTAGGATGAGCACGATTCAAATTCTCGCTTGGAAATCTAGTTCCTAATTGGTTGAAAAGAATATATATATTATATATATATATATGTATATATATTATTTTATCAAATATTGTAAAGTAGAGAATATCAACAATGTTTTCCATCTCAGGAGGTTTGATTGTTTAAATATTTTCATATTCAATTATATTAAAGATAAGATAATATAATACATATTGAAAAATGTTTAAAATTGAACTGTCCAAACCTTTTGTAAATCCTTCACTATCTAACTAAACAAATTACAAAAATAATAACTCCAAAATTAACTCTCTTTTTTCTTCCGCATAACCGAAAACCGTCTTTTTTATTCATATATATCCATACAAAATTATAATTAAAATATAAACAAATCTATAATAAATTATTATTAAAATATAAACATATATAACATATTTGAATTTAAATATATTTAAACTATTTTTAACAATATCAAATTGAAAAAAAATATTTTACGTGTTATATTAACATCGTGTCTTCTATAATACATGATAATATACATTTTTTTATTATTAATTATGTGAAAAATATATATCTTCTATAATATAAAGCGGCTTCTAGACGGCTCAAAAGTGAGCCGTCTAAGTCGTAAGTAAATACTCAACCAGTTAAATTTAGAAAAAATAATTACAGAAGATAAATAAGAACTTACCAACTTTCATCCTATCCATAAAAATGTTAATAAATACCCAACCAAAAAAAAACTAATGGAAGATTAAAAAAAAAAATCTAATGGAAGATTAAAAAAATCTAAAACAAACTTCATTCTCATGATCCGTGGGGTTGTTTGGTTCGCGGAAGTAGAGGGAAGTGAAAAATTAGGAAGCGAGCCTGCGTCGCATTGCGTACGCGCGTCATGCGTACACATATTTTATGAGTTATTCGTTTGGATGGTTGCTGTAAGTGGGTTGGAAAGTTAACTTTTTGTAGTTCCTGTATTTGGTTTGTAATGAAGTGGTAGTCAGGGCCGGTCCTGGCCCAGGGCGACCGCCCATGACCCATAAATTGGGAGGGCCCCCCCAAAAAAAAAAATTTCCTAATATAATGTAGGATTACTTATAGCAGTTTTTTGATATTTACGGTACTTTAAGAAAGGAGGGAGAGGTAGCAGAATTTTAGGCGTTGGTTTTAATTCTAAGATAAAAATGGAAAGATTTTGAAAAGATTTTCAAATTTAAATCACCTAAAAAAGAGGAGAGACGTAGGTGGAATTTTAAGAGTCATTTTAATTTCCAAGATAAAATTGAAAGATTTCCAAAGATTCAAAGATTTCCAAATTTAAAATAAAACAATGGTTATAATTCTTTTGTTTCTTATAGTTATAGTATATAATCTTAAATCTATTGGTACAACCGCAGAAAGCATAACCGAAGATTTTGTTGGTATTTTTCACTTTGCTTTGGGAGTTTTAGTCCCACATTGAAAAACCACCGATGTGTATATCTCAATATATAGATTTGCTTAGTATTGATATATGCACATGGGGTGGTGGCCCATGTGGGTTGACTTTCCTAGAGGGATTAAGTGTGGCCCACGTTGGTATTTTTCACCACATTTGGAAAGTTTTTCTTAGGAGCTAAGCCCCAAAGGGGCTTAGCGACTCGGACTCGTGCTCAAGAGCGCAAAGTGACGATTTGTTGGCGCGCTTTGTGTGCCCATGCGGACATGTGTTCATGCGACCAGGTGTCCATGCGGACAGGTGTCCATGCGGACAGGGCCAATGCGGTCAGGTGTCCATGCAAACAGGTGCGCATGCGGCCAGGGGCCATGCAGTTAGGTGCGCATGCGGTTAGGGGCGCATGATGTTCGGTGCGCATGCGGCCTGGAGCTATGCGGCCAACAAGTTAGCTTGAGCGAGTCAAGTGTGGAGGGGACATGGACTGTTGTTGGTGGCTCGGTGCGGCGCAGTCTGCTCTGCTCAGTACAACGCGCAGGCGGCTCGTGGCTCTCTGTGCCACGCGACTGCAGCTTTCGGCGCCTGACAGCGCTGTCTACTCTGTGTAGTACAACGGCGCAGGCGGCTCATACGGCCTGATAATTTTCTCAGGCCGCATGGAAGCTAAAATCCTCTTTATATAGAGGCTCTCCTCTTTCATTTAGTGCGTTAGAAAAATTGAGAAAGAGAGAGAAAAATTGAGAGCACCAGCAGGACCTGCGTTAGTTTTTAGCATCCTTCCAAAGGAATCTTCCGAGTGATCCGAAGGTGACCAAGAGCGTTTCAGAATTTCTCGTGTGAACTTGCTGGATCCTGGGGGCAGATCGTTGTATAGCGTGAATCTTGTCTTGAGCTCTGGTGGTTTTGATCACCCCAGCAAGAGTTTTCTTCTTTGTATTTTTGTTCTTGTTCCCGTGCTTCTCGGTATAGCGTCTGCGAACGTAAAGAGAAAAACGGTTTTCTGATTCTTGTTCTATTTGTATTTTCTTTGGGTTGTCCGTTTGTAACTTGTTCCTTGTTTAGTGCTCTGTGGGATTGTGTGTAACTGAAGAGGAACTCTTGTGTGAATCTCAGTGCATCGACTTCTCTTCTGAAATTTGTAGAGACGAACTCTTGTGTGAGTCTCTACTTTGTGTCTACCTCTTCTTCTTTGATTTGACTTCGGGACTAATATATATATATATATATATATATATATATATATATAGAGAGAGAGAGAGAGAGAGAGAGAGAGAGAGGATCGATGAAACACGAGAAGAAGAGATGTGAACAAATGAACGAATGTGAACTTCTTCTAGTTAGATTAAAACTTTCTTTAGCCAGATTTAAAATTTTTTTTCCTCTGTTATAGTTTTTGTTTGTGTACTAATACTATTTCGGTTGTTTAACAATTTTTTTTTATTGTGTTCCATTAGTGTTTTTTTGTTTTGTTTAGAGTTTATATTAAAGTTTAGGACTATAGGAACATATCTTTATATTTTAGATTTTTGTTTATCAGATCTTTATTTTTTAGAGTTTTTGTTTATGTACAATTTTGGTTATTTATTAGAGGATCTTTATTCTAGGAACATATCCTTGTGTCTCATGATGTGAAAAAAAATGATGAATACTTATGATTATGTTCTATTAGAGTTTTTGTTTGTGTACAATTTTGATTCTTTAACAAATTTTCTTTAAGAATATGGAACTAATTGCTTTAAAAAATTAAAGCAATATAGCTGGAAGCCTGGAAACCTTTTTTTTGTGTTATGATACACTATCTCGTACTTTAGAGATTATTTTTGTGTTATGGTCATTAAAAATTTGTATTAAATCCAAAATTTGCAAGTAGTAGAGAATCTGAGAATGAATGGTTCGTTCCCAGGTCCAAGTAGTATCAGAGTCAAATTTTTTTTTTTTTTATTGTTCTGTGAACATTTTTTTTATTGCAAGTAGTAGTCTAGTAGAAAATGAAATTATGAATGGTTTGTTCCTCCAGATGTATATGTTAACTAGAGGAATTATATATATATATATATATTATCAATAATTCTGTATTATGACATGTAGAGGGAAGTTTGTTTGTAGTTCTATTTAATTCTATCATTTCTGTAATCGACATTCAACTTTATTAGATTATTTAGTTTAATGGGTTTTTTTCGTACTAATTTGCTCTCCTCCTGCCAACATCCCTCTGCAGGGAATACCCTCTTTTCACTGAGCTTTTGGCTAATCAGTAAGCACAGTCACATGATCACATCCATCTAGCCCTACATCTGCCTTCCATTGATCCCACATCGCAGCACCCACTCTCAACAATCTAAAAGCCTCTCATCTGCTATTTCTGCGATTCTTTGTATCGCTTCCAAGTCTTTTGCCTCGAACGCATACAGAAGGGTTTGAGAGAATCTTTGTGTTCTTGATCTATTTGATGTAATGTAACATGCTTATCTTTTCGTCAACCAGCAGAATCTCCATATGGATCTTCACAAGTAAAGTACTAACAGAGCGACATACTTCTCCTACCCAGTTGACCGTGTGATCATCAAATGTGTTGTGTGTTGGTTGATTCAGCTGGATGGGATGAGTTTCTGAGGGGCAATAACCTTGAATCTAAAAACTTTTGGGTTTGGATTTGGGGTTGAGGGAAATTCCTTTCAAACCGGGGGTTTCAGAATTCACATAAGATGTTTAAATATGTAAGTAGGTTTCAAACCAAACCCTATAAGCTTTCTCATGTGATACTTTGTAGGTTATATTTGGTAAGTTGGTAGCTGGAGGGCTTTCCCAAAACTTGATATATGTTATATGTAAATAGGTTTCGGGTTTCTTATCAGATTTCGGGTTCAATTGAGGCTATACCAAGTTCTAACAGTATAGGATTTGTTTGGAATTCTATCCATATAATTCTAGAATAACCAGATTATCGGTTACCATTGACAGCCCTAAGTAGTCGTAGTTATTGCGGCCACTGATGTCGATTTTATCATAATGGCTCACTTCATAGTTCGTATGTTCTCTTCTTAGTTCACATTTGCTGAAAAGAGAAACTGGGTTTGGCTTATTGATTTTGAATTAGTCCTAGTTGGGCTAGTTCAAGAATACGAGAGATGTCTAGAAATTGTGAGAAATTTAATTTCCTTCTCTTTGGAATGCTCCAAGCAGAGTAACTAGTGTATCCAGAGTCAAGTGGAAAAAGGTGGATGGATCATAAATAACCAGACATAAGTGACCTTTTGGAAAGCAAAAGTTAGTACTTCAAGATCCAAGGAGGCAAGGACAAGAGGAAAAACAACAACATCATCAATGTTCTACTTGTTAAAGGGATGGGCAATTTCTTCACTCAGTAGTCTTCCTCAAGTGGCCTAATTTTATGCAAAGGAATGACTTGTTATTTCATACTCTAAAGTCTGGTAATTAACGTGGATGCAACTTCAAATAATGAAGTTTCTGGTCACACGTATGAGGATTATAAATCTATAGGAAGTAACCTTAAGTATAGTAGGAACAACCTGCATGCAACAACGTCTCATTGGTTGCATCAAGAAATTGTGTTTGGATTATCAAATTTGGATTAGTACAATGTAGGTTGACTGTAAGAAGTATCTAGTAGGAGGTTGGATCTAGGAAAAGAGGTGAAAAGGAGAAGAAAGCCATGATTAAATCAGATTAAACTTGGGAGAAGTGATAAAATTGCTTGCGAGATTGAGCAAGGCAAGGCAACAACAGATTGTAAAATAACGCATCATGATCTAGTGTCGAAGGTCTAGTTTATAATTAGTAGCCATGAATTTTCCTCCTGTAATTTTCGATATTCTCCTTGTATCTCAACCTGTTGAGCTACATCTCTGGATCCATACTGGCAAGAACAAGCTATCTATTGAGTTTGTCGTTGGTGGTTTACAGGTTCTAATAAATAAGAAACACTTTTACCATTTTATGATATATGAGAACACAGTCTTAGAGAACTAGAAAGTATGTTTTTATTTAGGAAGAAAAACTTCAAGTATCCATCATTTCAAGTGATTTGGTATCAGTATCTGTAGTACATGAAGAATAATTTACATATAATTTTCTTCTTCTTCCATATTATTGGCTATTGAGCATGAGCTTAACTTTGTAAGTAATACTATAAGACCATATGCTGGGTGATGCATGTGTATGTATATTAATCTTTGAGGTAGGGAGAGGAACTAAGTGCTACTGGTCACAGAAGCTTTCTGATATCATGTGGTTAAATCGCATTTTCAAAGAATCATATTAATCTTCGAGGTAGGGAGAGGAACTAGGTGCTTTTGGTCACAGAAACTTCCTTTCTGATATCATGTGGTGACAGGAGGATCATCACAAGGATCTAGACATAACTTCTCAAGGAAAGCAAGACATAAAACTAGTTTAGGCTATGAATCACCTCTACCAAATTTCTAATCATGTGTCAGAAACTCATCGACGAAAGAAAATATTGATTTGACTTCAAATTGAATGCAACATGATGGAAGGATTTAGCCCAGTTCTGAATCTTATGCTTCAATTTATGAACTTATTAGGTCGTTCGGATTTGAAATTAAAAAGAAATGAGTTAATTGGTGCGATGAGGAAGTATCTGTGATTATATTTTGGATTGTATTATTGGCTAGTTAACCAACATTGTCTTCGGGTTGTATTTTTGGCTAGTTAACAAAATTCATTAGCTGCCACCATCTCTGCCACTACTCTACTAAGTCTTTGGGTCTCGAAAGCGTCAACAACACACGTGCGTATGCACGCGCACGTGCGGCTGCGTGAATGTACGCTGATGGTGCATGTTGTGGGCTTGCGGTTGGGTGCACATGCAAGCAGCAGCACCCAAAACATGCATGGGTTCCAGTCAAAAGAAGAGAAAAATGGATAGGAGGGGATGTGAAAGAGAGTTGGACAATTAAGGCCCATCTCTGGATTTGCTGGGGAGAGACTAGTCCCAGGAGTGGGAGAAAACCATGCCAAGGACAAATGGAGGAAGGGAGAGATTTCAATGTTCTTAAAAAAATGAGAAGAGGGAAAGCTTCCCTACAGAGAGACCCATCTTTATCTTCATACAAGGAATTTAATTTGGGTTGGGGTGATTGGGAACACAGAGATGTTATATTCCATTACTTTGCAGAGATTCTCATCCAACATGATGGGCCACAGTGAGGCAGGATTATATTATCAAGTTCATGCAACCATTCCATTTCTTTTCATTCTATCTATGGAATATTGTTGGGGGGCATTGGCATATAATTGAAGAGAGAATCCAAGAGTTGAGTCATGGGGGAACATGCCAAGCTCCCCCATTCGCTTCCTTCTCTTTTATATTCCTGCATATCTCTCTCTCTCTCTCATGGGCAGACCAATGCAGCAGAAAAGAAATGGACTGGGGAAGGTTTAACAAGTGTATGCAGGGCACATGACCCAATGACAGTTTCAAAGGAGACAACATTGGAGGGCTAACACAGAAATAATAAATTAGTAGAGAAGATACAAATGTGTTTCCCTTGAGGTGTGATACCATTAGGTGATATTAAAACTGGGCTCATGCTCTAGGCATGGAAGATTTAGTGTCAGATCTCAGGATTATATCCTTGACGTATCCTTGTACATGTTCCGTATTGATTTATTGGATGGCGACAGGATTCCTTCTATCCCTTTGCGACCCAATCAAGATTCGGATGTATCTTGGGTTTTCTGTCTATGATTCAAGCTTACCCAGCTTTGTACTTTAAAACTTGCGCAAGCCGATCTCAAGCTCGCTTATATTATAGATAGCCGAACTTGACCTCAAAATTTAGTCTCGTCTTTAGCTCAAGCTTGACTCTTCGTCTTTAGCTCAAGCTTGACCTCAAATTTTGCCCTCTAACTCAAAAAACTTTTTCTTTTGGATACCAAGGCTCTCCTTCCCCTTTCAAGATGAAGGTCAAATGGAAAGTGAAAGGCATATATGCTTTTTCTCCTTCCTTCTCTGTTTCCCACTAATGAGATTGGAGGGGAGGAGCACAGAGCTGTTCATCACTAAGGCAAGTAAGAGGCCAGGAAGGACTCTCCCACAATTAGTTAGTCCCAAGCAGTTACAGCATGTGCATGATGGCTGAAGTAGCCACATATATGCCAATGTTGGATCCAGTCCTTCTGGCAATGCCCTCATAGTAGAAAGCAGACATCATCACCTTTCCAAGCCACCAGGGATCACTGACTTACTTACTGGAAGTGTATCTGTTGAGATCTTGCACATAAGGTGGTAATTGTGAGTGTGGTGTTGGTGTGGGTGTGTGGTAGGGGAGATCATTAGGTGTTACATGACAACCTGGTATTGAAAGTGACCACCAAGATTATGTCCGATTCCTAAGAATTGAAAAGTCGCTACTAAATGTCATGTCTTACAAGCCTAAGTTGTACTTGTACAAGGCACAAATTTGTACATTAGCAGCGGAACTATAAAGCAGAAAACCAAATAACAAAAATAATATAAAAACATCATCTCTTTTATTCATAACTTACAGCAACTACAAAAGCTTTCAATAGCCAACTGAATATGCTAACTTGACTTACAACTTTTAAACTGAAAAGAATTACATTAACTTCGTTTCATACATTATCCCTTTATACAAGAAAATCATACGCCTTCAGATCTTCAGTTTCCAAATGATGAAAAGTCTTCTACCGCCTCCGAAAGTCCAACAGAACATCTAGTACATGCGGAGGTAGGAGTGAGTTCATTGGGAAATGCTGGCAAAACCACACTCAACTGAAAGCAAACACTAAGTAATCATGTGAGAAAATATTTTTTTAATAATGTGGTCTTTCTATTTTTTACGTACTTCCATTTTACGTTAATACTTAATCAAAAGTCTTACTTTTTTTCGATACTTAATCAAAAACCATACTTTCTCCTTATTCACTTCTTATGGACATGAAAGCAACATTACACTTAAACCAAATTCTTTCTTATTAACATGATAACAAAATTACACTTAAACCAAATTCTTTCTTATTAACATGATAGTAGCATTACACTTAAACCAAATTCCTTCTTATTACATGATAGTAGTGATAGCAGCATCTCGTTGTTACAAAATATTTCGTAACTTATCCATAGTTAAACAATAAAAAGACAATTCCTATTCCTGCAAGGCAACATTTTCGTACTTTCCTTATTTTTAAAAGCCATTGACGTATCGAAGATGGCTGTCACCTGTCGTGAAACCTTATTCTTTTGGAACCGAAAAAAAAAAGTTAAGCGGAAGGGGAGAACTCATACTTATAGGTATCAAAAATTCGTCCATGTATCAAATTGTTAGGCCTGCAAAACAAATTTTATTAACATGCGACATAACTACATGATGATTTATGGATGACTCCCATAATTAAAAGTTGGGACGTATAAGTCCATCTTTCTAATAGACATGACACCTCCATGATCATGAGGACACCCACATGATCGTGAGGACGTACAAGCCTTAGGGTGTCCCAACTCTCCTAGGCCGATACGATTTCAGTGTTCCGACAATCGTTGGAGAGACTAAACCTTATGCACAAGCTGTCCAAGACTAATGCACGATATGCAACTTCTATCAGATAAAATAATATGATAAAATAACTAGACGCTAAATAAACATTTCTTTCTTCTTTCTTTCAGACGGCCGAACGGTAAACCATAGAGTTGTAGCTCTGTTCTTCCTTTCTTTTATTCTGACGATCATGTCGTGTTCTTTCTTTCTTTCGTATCATTAACCGGGATTTGAGTAGTAGACGGCACCCCCTCTGGGTTTTTTCATATTCCGACAAAAACTTTATTTCTTAAAAAGTGGTAGGTAACATCGATGAAGCTACTGCGAAAGCTATGAACTTAGAAGTGGAGAGCAAATTGAAGAAATGACCTTAAATCTTTCTGACAAACAATGCATGATTTTTTTATACACTTCTATTTTTACAACATACAATAAAGAAACATAAAATCATCCATCCCAACAATTATTTCAATTGTATTAACAATCTATAACTTAAACATATAATTCTTCTCTTTTAACAACATACGATACATCGTCTATGAAATCGTTCTTTCTTTCTTTAACAAGTATAGCAACGGTTTATTATTAATACATGATCTATGCAATCATTATTTCTCTTTTAATCAAGTATAGCAGCAGTTCTTTTCATTGTATTCGGTCTATAACTTATTCAATACAATCATCTTCTTAAAGGCGTACCGATTTCATGTAATTATCATTCTAGTGATTACAAACGGTATTCTTAGAAGCAAAACATATATCCGTCATTATTAATCGTGAAGGAATCAGAAATCGAAGTCTTGTCCACCCACCTAAAAACAATATAATGCCAACAGCTGGAAGCGAGGCATTACAAAGATCTGGACCATTAGGTTCAATATGTTTATTCATAATATAGGCACTTAATTGTCGGTTTTTCTATGATGGCCCTCGTGCATTGCAATCCGGCAAACCTGTCCTAGAGGTAGGATGCCGGCGGTTGCGGAAATGATTAAGGGATAGGCGATTGAGTAAGGTGTCACTCAACTCATTAACCTTTATCACTCGGCTCATTAACCTTTTGCATGTTCTTCCTTATAAGTGGCATTAAACAGCTTTTACTTAGACTGCTGTTCTAGACTGTGGGCATGTTCAGATGTTATGTTTGTATTATGATCTGAATTATTGGCATGAAGTAGTTGGTTGCTGAGGACCCATTAATGGTACCTCTTGTTGGTTTTGTTATTCTCAAAAGTTCAATTCCTCTTCCTTTCTTTAGTCCCACATCGAATGGGACAAAGCCTTCCTATGTACATATATTACTTTCTCTTCTTTGCTCTATTAAGTTGTTGTGTGGGGAACCCCTTGGGCCACACGCGCGCGCCGCCGGCTCGGCTCGGTTCGGTTCGGTTCGGCGCGCGTAACAGGTGCGGGTACGCGCCCACATCTGCGGGCGCCGAATGCCGATCCGATTTCCTCTTCGGGTTCAGGCTGGGACCCTAAACGTTACAAAATTAATTTCTGAACGTTTTGAACCGTTACATTGTTTCTGAACCGGTTTTGTGTCCAGGTTCATTATTCATTTTCTCTTGTG
Organism: Iris macrosiphon; assembly: GCA_036927795.1. Taxonomy (NCBI): domain Eukaryota; kingdom Viridiplantae; phylum Streptophyta; class Magnoliopsida; order Asparagales; family Iridaceae; genus Iris; species Iris macrosiphon. Next base: position 6,791,863 of record JAYESA010000013.1, read on the forward strand.
TAACGTCTGAATTAATAGAAATTAATTCAGACCGTTACACAACAGTGTTATATATTCAAGCTGTTTTCTTTGTAAAATTCATTCAGAAAAAAGTTCTTTCCACCAACCTTTGCTGCCAAAATTCTGTTCGTTGTCTCCAAGCTCTGGGCAGAGCTAAGTCCTAGTCGTTCTCTCCAAGTCGTGTGCGGCAACGAGATACCGGTAGTGCGGGGGTTTTACCACTAGGAGCTTCGGGAACGTCTGCACACAGATCCCGAATAAACTCTTAGGGCAGTGCTTCGTGCACGACTTCCCCAGAGGCCGGTAACATTGTTTAAATTTTATTTTTTGTATTCTTAAATTTTTCAGTAAGTAAATGGAAAATAATTCTAACACCTCTGGCACATCCAATCTAGTTTTGCTCTTCTTTCTTGTTTAGTTGGGACATTTTTTCAGTCTAGTAAATTTGCTATGCGGGTAGGTTGGGGAATGGAGGAGAACTACAACAGAGCAATATGACACTTTCCAAGACCAGGAATGAATATGGACAGAGAACTGAATAGAACCCCAAAGACTCACTTTGTTACTTCCATTCATGACAGGAAAGAATTGAATAGAAGAAGAAAAACAAAAAAAGAGAGAGCAAACACTATTTATTTTCCCTCCACTAGAGAAAAAGAAAGGAAGAAATCCGCTCGTAGATCTCTTAGAGATCCATACACAAGTTCCTCCAGTTGTTCACCTGTCATCTTAGTCTCTTTTTGCCTTCTTCCCCACACACCTATTGACAAGCAGAGCCAAAATGTAAACACAGTGATACTACTTGCTAGAATCATCTTTCTTTAGTGAGCTCAATCAAACTTACTGAGTATGGTTTTGCAGGAGGAGATGACTGCAAAAAATCCAAGTGCAAGCGCATCACTGATGCTGCTGGCTTTGCCTGCAAGTGCCAATGGGCGAGACGTTTGATAATTCGATAGGAAGAGTGAGAAGAGAAGAGAAGCATGGTAGGGAAGAAAGCTTGCAATGTACCTTGAAATGGGTTGCAGAGAAGCCGCACGATAACTCCTCTCTAGTTAACTTCGTTTTCTTGTTAGTGGCGGCCGTCGTGGTGGCAGTGGTGCAGCTGGTCTGCATATGACAACTATCAATGCTTAGCTTATCTTAGCTTATAATGAGGAAAAACGTCACACAAAAATATGTCCATGGCCATTTTTTACTTTGACAATATATTCATATATTTGTTTTTCATATGTTGGATTTTTCATATATTAGATTTCCATATTTGCATTTTTAATATATAACAAGGCGACATAAGTTTGGATTTTCATATAGAAAAAATCCAAGAAACCAGATAATACCTTAGAGAAAATTTACAACCTCAAAGACAAGAATTTAAGTGGTTCGGCTAAGATATCTACATCTACGGATGAGAGGGTGATTCAGTCCCACTCCGAAGAAGAAAAGAAATTAAAAAGACAGTGTCTTGCCTTGGAGAAGCTGAAGAAAGGGGAGCTGGCGGTGTCGTTGAGGAGGAGAGAGGTATCTGCCTCAACCCTCCTCTTCTTGCCGGCATTGTCCGCGCATGAGCAAACACATTCACTTCTGCAGTAGCAGCAGTACCGTTCATGATCCTCCTCCTGGAAATGTGGTGGTCCTGATGAAGCATCAGAGACCATGGAGAGGTCTTCTTCTTCTTCTTCTTCTTCTTCTTCACTGGAGGTAGCTTTGTGGTAGGGAAAAGAGTTGAGTTCTTCGTATGACTGGTCCAAGTACATGGTCCAGCCAGATTGGCAGCCACTGCTGCATTCTGAGGTCTTCTCTTCCTCCTCCTCCTTCTCCTCCTCCTCCTCCTTTCTCTCAGCCATTCTGATCATCACTTGGTCACTAACTAGGAACAATGGAAAGGAAGAAGAGCTATAGAAGCCTCTCTTATGTTACTTTCTCCTATCTAGAGAAATAAAACGAATAGAAACCCCCTCCTACTAAATCCCACACATGTTTTGTCCTTTAGTCTTGCCATCCATTACGCACCTCCTTGATTTCCTCGGTGTCAGATGAAATTTAAAAAAAAAAAAAGAAAAAAAATGCCAGTTGGGCACTGGGCTCTCTTTTCTTCAGTTGTTGGTGAGTGTTTGAGAAAAAAACACAGGGTCGGATCATCGACCATGGCAGTTAGCCGTTCGGTCTTGACCATTTTGAACCGTCGAATGGCCAACCGCTAATGGACCGCATTGAGCTGTTCAGTCTGTGTGTGTCTGGTTACTGAATGGCTCTTTTGTTAATTTTACTCGGTTATAAAGCTGAAGGATTCTTTTTACTGTCTCCGAGGGACTGTCTGGTTCCGCGAAGTGGATCAAACTGAAAAAAAAAAAAAAAAAATTTCTAGAAATTGATATTTTGTGTACGTATTTTGGTGGAAGTGGACGAAATAGATTTTTTTTTTTCGGTTGGGTGCTTTGAAGAAGTGAATGTTAGAAGTGAAAAATTCTAAAATTTGGTGTTTTATTGATTGTTGAAGTTAGCGAAAAATTGTAAATTCTTGTTGAAGTGACATAAATAGTAAAAATAAATAAATTTGGGATTTAAAGTAGAGAGGATGTGGCTCTCTGACCAAATGCACGAAATGGAAATGCGGATTTTTCATTTCCACGTTCCACTTCGAAAGAGAAAAATTCTGATTGTCAAAATTTCGATTTTGGAATATACAAGATTTACTGTTTATGTCAAATTACTATAAATTTTGCCCACAAATTCTCTAATAAAATACGTGAAGTTAATATTTTGACCATTTTCTTATTTCAAATTTGCGAACCAAACAGACTCCTAGTCCAAGTCCAACCTAGTCCAATAGAGATGAAGTTGGTTTTGTTCATTTTGGTTCGACGAACACGAGTGTAGACCGTAATGGTCCTTGTAGGTTTTATTGGCGATACGACCGGATGGACATAATGAGAGAGAGAGAGAGAGAGAGAGAGAGAACGGCTTCACATGCATTACAGCGAGGCACTGTGTACTCTCTATACCTTCATTATTTTCGATCAAATCCCGTGAGCAGACTGAAGAGAAATGGGGGGGAGAGAGGTGCTGCATCAATGAGATATGAGGTCCCTATGTGTTCTTGCTCTCTTCTGATACATTAATCACACGTGCCGGCCATGACCCCTCCGTCCGTGTACCCAACAATATACTGTTACATCAGGTACGTACACATTCAAGGCTAATCACATGCTCTCTTTTATTACTTACAAGCTGAGTTTTATACTTGTTACATATCATCCTCTAGTAGATGACATTCTCTATATTTTTTATTTCACAAGAATGCGACACATATGCTATTGCCACAGATTGCTTATTACTATTGTGCATATTTTTATATCAATTTTTAGTCAGAGTATGTGTGATAGATATTCCGTAGGATCTACTTACTCATCAAGTGGCATTGTAGGTCTTAAGTCAAGATTCTCCCTCGCTTGAATCCACCTTGTTTTGGAATTTGGCAGAAGATATTAGGTTCGACAATCGATCATCATGTATATGTGATTCTTTGGTCGATCTTGTTTGTTCTCCTTAGCCGACTCCATTACGATGGTAGAAGGCATTACCCAATCGGCCAAGCTTTACGTTCGCAAATAATCTTAACCTTAGGTTCTTTGCCAAGCAAATACAGTTCACCTTACATTAAGGTCTCGTTTGGTTCGTGAAAAAGAAAGAAGAGAAAATAAATTTTTTGTTCTTACCTTTTATTTAGAAATTATAATTTTTATGGATTTTTTTTCGGTGTTTGAAAATGCAAAAAAATATTTGAAAGAAAAAATGATTACTTAAATGTGGAAAAGTGAATTCTTAGTTGGATGGAGATAACTATTTTTCTCCCTAATTTTATTTCTATTAGAAATCACTTTCATTTTCTCCTCAATTTCTTCGGCATCCAAACATAAAAAATAGTGAGTTTTCTTTTCCAACCCCATAATTTCATGAACCAAACTAGGCCTAAGTATACTAGATTTGTACATGCTAGAACTATGGCCGGGCAAGGTTCACTACTTGTGTATATATTGGAATAACTTATAAATTGCTCTATGATAACGTCTCGGTCTAGATTATGCCATTGGTTACGAGACAAGGTATGTAATTCATAGTTGTTTTAAGGATTATATTAACATGTGTCATAAGAACATATAATAATATATTAATAAATGTGTATTTTACTTGAGTAGTCTCATTAGTACATTTATCAATGCATATTTCACTTAAAATATATATTGATAAATGTAAAATATGTATTTATAAATGTGTTACTGGGAGCATTGGACAAAACTCCTAAAGCATGCAATTAGAGAAGTAGGGACTAAAGACATGAATTAAAGTAAAGATTCGAGACACGTTACACGGTGTCCTTTTAAAATAGAATTTTATCCCCACAAATATTGCAGTGGGTTTCTGGCGATCTATTCCCGAAATACAACGAATCATTCCGATCCACAACACCGTGCACCCGATGGCGAATCCCACGAACGACAGTCCTTGTCCGAAAAAAGAGTTGGACGAAGGAGGAGTGGAGGAGGAGAATGGTTCTGGTTGGTTTGTCTCTTCAGTGCGAATATATATATATATATATATATATATATATATATATATATATATATATATATATATATATATTCTGTAAAATAGATAAACTATTTTTAAATAAGTCATCTGAATCGTGTCAAGGATATCCGTTTTCAACTAATCTCGTAACGAGAGTACGCGCGTGAGATCGGATCTGCTAAAGACCATCAACCGAAACAAAATTTAAAAAATAATAAAATAAAAATAAGAATTATTAAGTGTGCCACTAATAAATATATAAAAAATGCATATTAAATCGTACAACCGTTCACATGTTGGATGAGATTTAGCCAGTTCCTTCCTAACAAAATCTAATTACCCACTAAAAAAGGTAAACCATTATATACAAAGAAGAATAACTTTTCCTTAACAATGTAGAACTAAGAAAAAAATGTCTTTATTGAATCACATGTAAGTTGTTTCACAAGCAACAAATCCAAAACAGGGAGTACCCACGTAGAGTTATAAGCGCCTATTCTCAGCCGCGGGGTGTGCATGGTACCACCTCTATGTAACAAAGAGTAAAAGAGTGTATTGCTTCCTCTTTCTATGTTGTAGTGTTGTACATAGTTTCACAGTTTTGCTCAATACCGAGACAAACACACATTTGGCTTCCCCATAGTCAACATTGCCATCAGGGAACATGTGCCCATACACACATGCCTCCAGGCTCCAGCTACGGGTGTCGACAAATGTATTTTTGTCATCTCTTTCCATTTTTTTTCTATCTTTGGAAGAAAATATTTTTAGTAGGGTCCAGATATTTTTTTTTCTCTCATATTTCTCTCCTCATATTTCTCTCATACCTTTCCAAAACATCATTACTTTTCATTTTCCTTCCATTTTACTCTCTACTTTTCCTTTTCCTCATTTTCCTCCCTTCCCAAACAATAAGATAGTGATATGTTTGGGGAAGGTTGTGCACACCCATTTCGTTCATAGCATGTAACAGTATTAGAGCATCTACAGTGTCACGCACCGGTCTCCCGCAGGACTCGGCCGTCCCCGCCGGACGCGAACCACCGCGTCAGCACTCCCGCGGGACGATCGTTTCCATCAGGACGTGATGTCGTGCGAGCCTGGGGTTGCGTCCGCACAAGGCAACATCGTTAAAGTTTGTGGCTATCATCGAATCGATCAAGTACGCAGCGGAGGGACAGTGTTGCAAACAATAATCCATCTGAGTATACGGGACAAATCTCAAGGCACGAGGTTCTCTGAATACAATGTCATCGTTCCATACATTATGTCCCTCTATACAAAAGTAGCTCAAAACAATCAATACGGCTCAAGACATCGAAACCAGATTTTCGGGTCCTGGGGATGAGGCACGACGATCGCTTCCTCAGACGATCCAGTACCTGCGAACAAGCAAACAGTTGGTGGGTCAGCACTTTGGAGAAAGTACTGATGAGTCTAAAATCAACGAACAGAAGCAGCATTCACTAAAACCAACACTAAGTAATTATGTTATTAAACATTACATTACTAGTGATCTTTCTAGTTTTACCTAGGTTCGTTACATGCAGTACAGGAACATAGTCATATTACTTCTTTTGAAAATATCTTTAAAAAAATAGAGTTCATGTTCGATTCATTCAAGCAAACAAGGCAAACAGTTCAAGCACGATGTACCAATCAGGGTGTGCGCAGCGTATCTCATGAGCTAAACTGAAAGACTCTAGGGACAATGCAGCATCTAGGAACTATCCTTCTATCAAGCAAACAAGATGAACTATCTATATGATTTCGGTCCCCGAGAAACTCAGGATCAGTAGCAATAATCCAGCTAACTAATGACTCTGTTATCTGATGTTATTAGCAGCTGTGACTCATGGTTGCTCTTCACTAACATAATAGCAGTCGGGACCAAGGTTCAGCTCTGCACTAATAGCCATTGTCCGACCGATGGGAATGTATGAAACACTATCAGATAAACTCTATGATGCACATGATCATGAATGTCACGACCCGCACCCGGATATTCGGGCACGAGTGCGTGGGCACGTCCAGCCTACGCCGCAGTGTCGGCGGTAGTACGCTGTCTAGGTCATTTTCTGGGATTTATTAAAATCTATCTCATCCACGATAATAAACAGGCAAGAATAATCACAGGAATAAGAATGCTAAGATTTCATAATATTTAATCTGTGACAACCAATCCACAGTTAATACAAGCCGGAAGATAAATCGGGGACAAACCCGAGTATTAAGCTGAAAGGAAATACTAGCTAACTGGATGCTACTCCTCAAGGTAGTCTCCTGAGTGGGAACCGGCTCCTCAATGTGTCACCTGCTAACTCATAGGGGCCATAATAGGTAGGGGCAAAGTCCTCATCATCGCCTAAAACAACGGATCCAGTCAGGAAAGGAGCAAAGTACACAATGTACAACAAGATTTAAACTAAATATTTATGACAAGTAAGAAAAGAACTGACTAAGTATCATGTTGAGAATATGCAAAAAGAAGCAACAATAACTAAGAGTTAAAAAGCTATAAATAGGGTTATGAGTAAAACCGGAATAAATGAGACAAGTAAATGAAACTACAACAAGACAACAGGAACTGCAACAAGACAAGAAACTATGTGTGTGAACTTGTGTATTTAGAATACCTAGTTGGCATGTAGGGGTCTATAAGGTTAAACCGGCCGTCATAGACGGCTATTAAACAGGAAAAATCGAGATCCGGCTGATGGACAGTCTTGTACCAACAGCGGCAAGGGGCAGGGTAAACTACATGCCTTTTAGTATTCTCCCACCCGACACGAAAAGTAAGACATGAAATCCAATATTCAAGACATGAAATCCAGATTCTAACACTACGTGTAAACATCCAATGGTACTAGTAGAGCAAGGAATTAATTATCACAATATAAAGATTAAACTTGAAGTGCAGGTACTTGCCTGATGTTTGGATCCAATTATAGTTTGGTGTCTCGGAGAAATTTCCAGAAATGAGTCCGGATGCTGAAATAAACATTACCATCATGCTCAGAAGATATCAAATAGCTAGAAACGCCTGTCCTTGGGTCCAATTTGAAGACAAGGACAAAAACGACAGTTTCGGGTCAAAACGGGGTCCGCCGGTGGGCCCGCTTTGCACCGAAAAACGTGTCAGGGTCAAAGGTCTCCAAATTCACCAAACTTAGTGTCAACAGGTCAGGAACGCTGATACGAACCCAACGGAACTTCCAGATTTGGATTCCGATGAGCCGAACACAAAATCGCCCGTCGAGCGGGGCTTGTGGGGCCCACGACACGCGATTTCGTCAACGTTCTCAGAATTGAACCAAACTTGACCCACAGGACCAACGTATCGCTACGAGTCCGATGGCGCAAGTTTCGTCTCGATCTGACGAGTGTACAAGAAGTTAGGGCAAATTGCAGAAAAGTCGGATACGGGGCGATGTCCGCGGATACGCGTTGATTCCGGTGTGCACGCACACCCGAATCAGCTTTCGCGAAAACTCACACGTCCGTATCGACGCTGCGCACGTATCTGTGAAAACCGCACGCGACCAAGTCGTCCCGTTTGGCGGGGCGTACTCAGTTCCGGGGTGAAACAGGGTCTGGTTTTTTCCTTTTTTGGATCGCGGTGTGCGATCACCACAGGACGCGATGTCCCGAACAGTTTGTCCGGACACCGAGAGGGTCATACAGGCTTCACAACGCAATTTGCGGAATTGGAAACAGAGCTACGAGGCGAAAGTTACACGTACCTGAAGGGGACCCGAAAATTCAGGGTCGAGTCGTGTCCGACTCGTGTCGGACACGGAAATTGGGAATTAGGGCTAGGGTTCAGGTGGATTTCGGCCGTGGACGGCGGGGACTGGCCGGAGAGGCGTCGGCGAGGGCGGGGGACGGTTCGCCGAGGGGCGGCGCGGCGTCCACGGGGGCGGCGGTGGCTCAGGGCGGCCGGTCAGCGGCGGTGGGAGCTGCTCGTGCTGCTGCTGCGGTTGCTGTGGGGAGCCGGAGAGGGGAACGGCGGAGACGGTCGGCTGAGGGGCTCAGCTGCGGGGGCCGGAGGGTGGAGGAGGAAGCCGGTCGGGGCGGAGCTGGGGCGAGGCGTCCGGTGGCGAGGTGGGGGCGAGTGGGTCAAAGGGGACGGCCGGGGTCGGGGTTTATATAGGGAGGAGAGAGGGGAGCTGGGGCCGAGGGAAGCGGTGGGGTGGCGGAGAAAGCGGCGGCGTGGCGAGGCGTGGGAGCGGGACGCGCGGCGCTGCCCGCGGCGGCCGGCGCTGGACGCGGGGACGTGGGGGCTGGGGGAGACCGGGCTGGCGGGTCGGGCTGCGGCGGGTCGGGTTCGGTTGAACCCGACCCGACCCGACCCGATAGGGTAGGGTCTGGGCTGAGGGAGCGGCTGGGCCGGGCCGCGGCCCAATGGGCCAGGGCGGCCCGCGGTAAAAATAAAAAATAAAAATAATATTAATAATAAATAAATAAATAGATAATTAATTTAAATAATTAATTAAATAGTTATTAGGCATTTAAAAATATGTCTGAGGCCCAGAAAAATCCAGAAAAATTACCCTAAGTCCAATTTTTCATTTTACACCCAAAAATATTATTTTTATGATATTTTAATATTATTTATTGCCAATTAAAAGTCATTTATTAATTGAAAACCTTGATTTTAATTACAGAAAATTCCCAGAAAATTCCAAAAAATTGGAAAAAAAATCCAAGATTTAATAATTTGAAAATTCAGGGGGTTTACAACGAATAAGCAGGCTATATATATACTCTTCGTGATTGTTACCCCTTGTCGAACGGTTATCCCTGCAGCAGACATACAAGTTAGCAACAATTTGCATATATATATATATATATATATATATATATATATATATATATATATATATATATATATAAGGTTCTCTTTTCTTGTCCGTCTTTGCATCGAACAGATAGGTATGTGAGAAAGCTAGCCTAGCATGCTCCCTAACTACCTGAATGCAGCCATCTCCATGAACAAGCTTTCTTTAACTCAAACTCTTCCTAACAGAAGCACCGCCTCCCATATAATAACCATGCCCCCCTAGATCCCGTAGGACCGGAACATCAGGACGCACTATTAGTCTCACCCCATCAATCTCCATCCACCATTCTAATAGCCATGCCCCTCTAGATCCCGTATGACCGGAACATCGGGATGCACTATTAGTCTCCAACTTGTCATTTAGCCTCCATCTCCCGCAAGCTCCTCGATAACAAGCATATCACAATCATAACATAACGTGACAATACAAACTTTTAATCCATCTATCTCTTATCTAATAGCCGCACCCCCTAGATCCCGTAGGACTGGAACATCAGGATGGGCTACTAGTCTCTTCTCTAACAAGACAAGCCATTTACTCTTATAACAAAACAAGCATACATTCGATCAAGCTTTTGCATCCAAGACCAGCAATTATATATACACAACGACAAGCAAGAATATGAACAATCTTTAATTTAAGCAAGCATGGCACAGGTCTATTTATCTCTTCAAGTTAGCATGCAGTTCTACTCTTTCTTTAGCATGACAAGGTTCGTTCGATAGCGGTGTCAGTGTAACTAGCATGCAACATTCATTTCTATACTTAGCATGTCAATGGTTCTATCCCTTTTTAGGCAAGCAAGTTCTCGTTCTATCATTCTCAAGGCGAACATTATCTTTTTAAGGAAACAAGTATTTCAAAAACTCATATTCATTATTAAGGCGTGCAAGAATCTGAGAACAAAGTTCTGTCCACTCACCTAGATCTGTCATCTCCTGGTTCAACAAGGAGCTCTTAAGGAAGATATCATTTTTGAGTTAGCAAACCGATATCTCTTGTACATAGTGCCAACGCGGAGTGGGGCACTACATACAGTAGGGATACTCCAAACACATAATTCAAATTATTAAAATTATGTAAATTATTTTTTTTGGAGTGTCTCCATGATATTGACATACAATGGTACACTCCAAATAAACGTTCCAAATTAATCTCCTCATTTCCTTCATCCTTTTTCTTTTTTATTTTTCTTCCCTATTTGGTAATACTTTTCCTCTTTCTTTTTCCTCTTTATTTTTCTTTCATGTTTGGTTACTTTTGGTGGGCCCATCAATTAATATAGAGGAGTTAGGACACGCTCCAAATCTGAAGTGTCTAGTAGCTTTCTAGAAAATTTTAAGTATGCACAAGTGTCCACTGCAACCTTCAAGTGCTACAAAATTTGACTAAATTCAAAATATAGCACTTGAAACCTTTCCCACTATATATGCTCTTACGGGGACCATGATCCTAGTGACCGATACGTTGTAGAATCTAGTTATGTGGATCAATACGAGCCGAGATGCATGTAGGTGCAAGAATGAAGAGAGCATTAAAAACACTAAGGGTCTGCTTGGCAATTTTGGGAGTAGCGGTTATGAGGTATTTTTAGAGTAGCAGTTACGTGCGATTTTGAGTAGTTTTAAGTAGTGACTTTTAAACCAATCCAATTCATACTTGGTAAGGAGCGGTTTAAATTTTTTTTTTTTTACAAGAATAAATAAAATAAAGTAATAAAACCGCTCAAAATCTACTGATTTTTGGTGTTTATAAAGTCACCCAAAATTATATTACACCGGTTTTGAGAAATTTTTGAGCCGACCAAAACCAGTGCCTCATAAAATTACCAAGCAGGGGTTTTCATAAACGGTCGGTTCAAAAATATCCCAAAATCGGTGAAAATACCGTTACCAAGTAGACCCTAAAAAGAAAGTGGCAGATAATAGCTAGGCTTCTTGAACATATATACCAATTTAGGTATGTTGTTTTGAAGGCGAAAGAAGGGAAAGAAGATGAGAGTTTTTCTAATTCTTTTAATTTAAATCCATATAGAGGTTGTCTTCTTCTTTTCCTTTAATTAGGTCTTGTCCCTACGCCACCACAATACTAGTGACCCAAATGCATAGAAGCTAGCAAGTAATGTCGACCGATACGAGCCATGTCGAAGATGCATTGTAGGCAGGACCGATGTCAAATCCGTTTTCAGACTTGATATTTCTTGAATTTCTAATATTCAAATTTATTTTCTGATAATGCATATTTCTTCTGTATTTGCATGATGCTTCCCGTTATTTATATTTTTTATGTTGTCTGGAGAGACTACCCAAGACTAGTAGATATCCATTGGCATTGCCATAGACCCGGTTTAGGACTTGCATGTAGACTGGACACCTATTTTGGTTCATCTTGATTGAACCCATGGCTAAACCATCCCCCTCTTCCCTTATATATATGAGTATTTTCTCTCTCCTCCCTTTCATTCTTTATTTCACTCTTTCTGCTTCATTATTCTTTCTTCTTCCTCTCTTTCTAGATCGGACCCCAACCCTAGAAGAGGTTGTGATCACTTGGACCGTGAGAGGTAGAAGCTAATAAGCCACTCCAGGCAAGTACATCTTGCTCAAATAATAAAGCCATAAAGTTTCAAATTTTATTTATATTGTGTAATTTAAAATATGTTTGATAAAAATATTCTCCGTGATATTTTCATCTAATTTAGTTCTTGGAGTTTTGGGTTTTGATGGATGATTTGGAGTTGATCCGAGTTTCAAGATTTGGATTTTTCATGGGGTTCACTTTTATTTTTCTGGGATTTGATCTCCCAAAAGTTTGTGTTTTACAAAACTAATTAACTCATAGTATAGAGCACCATATTTTATATAACTTTGTTTTGGCCGTGCTTGATTTCGAGTCCAACTAAGTTTAGTTGTCACATCAGTTTTCTGATTTGGTATTTCTTGAATTTCTGATATTCAATTTATTTTCTGATAATGTATTTTTGTTGTATTTGCATGATGCTTCATATCATTTATATTTTTTCTGTTGTCTGGAGAGACTACCTGAGACCAGTATAATACCCATTGGCATTGTCATAGACCCGGTTTAGGACCCACATGTAGACTGGACACCTGGTTTAGTTTATTTTGATTGAACCCAAAACTAAACCACCCCCTTTCCCCTTATATATATGAGTGTTCTCTCTCTCTCCTCCCTTTCATTCTTCATTTTACTCCTTCTGCTTCATTTCCTTTTTTCTTCCTCTCTCCCTAGACCGAACCCTAACCCTAGAAAATGTTGTGATCACTTGGACCGTGAGAGGTAGAGGCTAAGAAGCCACTCCAGGCAAATACATCTTACTCAAATGATAAAGCCATAAATTTTTGAATTTTATTTATATTATGTAATTTAAAATATGTTTGATAGAAAATATTCGCCTTGATGTTCTCATCTAATTTAGTTCTTGGAGTTTTGAATTTTGATGGATGATTTGGAGTAGATCTGAGTTTCAAGATTTGGATTTTTCATGGGTTCACTTTTATTTTTCTGGGGTTTGATCTCCCAAAACTTTGTATTTTACAAAACTAATTAGCTCATAGTGTACGCACCATATTTTATATAACTTTATTTTTTGTCGTGCTTGATTTTGAGTCCAACTAGGTTCAGTTGTCACACCTGTTTCCTGATTTGGTTTTTCTTGAATTTCTGATATTCAATTTATTTTCTGATAATGTATTTCTACTGTATTTGTATGATGCTTCCTGTCATTTATATTTTTTCTATTGTCTAGAGAGACTACCTGAGACCAGTAGAATACCCATTGGTATTGCCATAGACCCGGTTTAGGACCCGCATGTAGACAGAACACCTTGTTTAGTTCATTTTGGCTGGACCCAAAACTAAACCATCCCCATCTCCCTTATATATTTGAGTGTTTTCTCTCTCCCCCCTTTCATTCTTCATTTCACTCTTTTTGCTTTATTTTCTTTCTTCTTCTTCTCTCCCTAGACCGAATCCTAACCCTAGAAGATGTTGCGATCACTTGGACCGTGAGAGGGAGAGGCTAATAAGCCACTCCAGGCAAGTACATCTTGCTCAAATGATAAAGCCATAATTTTTTTAATTTTATTTATATTGTGTAATTTAAAATATGTTTGATAGGAAATATTTGCCTTGATGTTCTCATCTAATTTAGTTCTTGGAGTTTTGGATTTTGATGGATGATTTGGAGTAGATCTGATTTTCAAGATTTGGATTTTTAATGGGTTCACTTTTGTTTTCCTGGGGTTTGATCTCCCAAAACTTTGTGGTTTACAAAACTAATTAGCTCATAGTGTAGAGCACCATATTTTATGTAACTTTAATTTTGGTCGTGCTTGATTACGAGTCCAACTAAGTTCAGTTGTCACACCCGTTTCCTGATTTGGTATTTTTTGAATTTCTGATATTCAATTTATTTTCAGATAATGTATTTCTGCTATATTTGCATGATGCTTCCTGTCATTTATATTTTTTCTATTGTCTGAAGAGACTACCTGAGACCAGTAGAATACCCATTGGCATTGTCAAAGACCTGATTTAGGACTCGCATGTAGACTGGACACCTGGTTTGGTTTATTTTGGCTGAACCCAAACTAAATCATCCCCCCTTATATATATGAGTATTTTCTCTCTCCTCCCTTTCATTCTTCATTTTACTTTTTCTGCTTTATTTTCTTTCTTCTTCCTCTCTTCCTAGACCGAACCCTAACCCTAGAAGAGGTTATGATCACTTTGACCGTGAGAGGTAGAGGCTAAGAAGCCACTCAAGGCAAGTATATTTTGCTCAATGATAAAGCCATGAATTTTTAGATTTTATTTATGTTGTGTAATTTAAAATATGTTTGATAGAAAATGTTCACCTTGATGTTCTCATCTAATTTTGTTCTTAGAGTTTTGGGTTTTGACGGATGATTTGGAGTAGATCCGAGTTTCAAGATTTGTAGTTTTTATGGGTTCACTTTTATTTTCCTGGGTTTTGATCTACTAAAAATTTGTATTTTACAAAACTAATTATCTCATAGTGTAGAGCACCATATTTTATGTAACTTTACTTTTGGCCGTGCTTGATTTCGAGTCCAGCTAAGTTTAGTGCTTAAACTTGATAAAATACGTATACAAAAATGGCTGACTGGAGAAGAAGAAAAGTGTTCTGTGAAGAGTATGCAAGAGAACCCATTTGGCGTAGAAATACGTATGTTTCACTTTGGGCACATTTGTGTGATGTTCCAACTCTTCGTGCCTACTAATCATACTGCACTTCGTCTCCTAGCAAAAGTGCGTCAGTCATACTCCTTGAGTCAGTGACGCATTTTCGAGAGAAAAACCAGTTGTCGCACTTTGGTGCGTATTCAATCAAAGTTCTCTCTGGAAAACTAAGACTATGCTTCAATTTTAGTTAGAGTGTATACTTCTTTTATAAATTGTGCTATGTATATAGAACAAACATCTATGCGATACATTGATTAGTAAGACTATACAAAACCGTTTATGTTATGGAACTTGTATCGTGCTCGTATGTCCTTAATTTGCATGAATTGATTGAAAACTTAATGGACGCCGTTGATCACGGACAACTTATGCACAAGGTCTTGGGTTTCTACGGACGGTCGTCGGGGAACTAGGACCGATCCGATCCGATCCGATCCGGGCGAAAAAATTAGTATAGTCGTTTGTCATGGACAAAGTGCTATGTAGCGGGGCTCGCCACTTGCGTTGCATATTGTTCTCATCTCGAGACTATAACTCGTCCCTTGTGGCATTATGCCAGTGATCCCTTCGTATATTTAAACCTGTGCAAGCTAACTTGTATCTTCGTGGCAGGGAAGGACATTGTAAGTATTGTGCAGGTGGTTCAGATGGGCAGGTAAAAGTCACCGAACGGTGGCAAGTTCATTTCAGTAGTTTATATATATATACTTCTTGCTTGTAAAATGAACTAAGGCAAGATAGAAAGACCACAATAAAATGTATGCTTCATATAAACAACGTGTTGATTGGTATAGTTGGATTAGCTCGCCTTCACCAGTATATTTTGATGTACTGACCCTCGTTGAAACAGGTTCCCCGCATCAAGGAGATCCTGCGATGAGCTGAAGTCACTGCCCAATCCAGTCCAGCTGTGGGCGCGTCCTGATTGTGCCATCTTTTGAAGCATTTTGAAGCAAGGAGCTAGCAACCCAAACTCAATACAGCTCCGTGGGAAAGCCATTATCCCGCCTGGAGGTCTCTCATTTTGAAGTTTTAGTAAAGGATGTAATGTACATGATAGTTATCTTATTTTGTGTCAATTTTTGTAAGCCCGTGCGGCAACCTTCTGACTCGTTCAAGAGTTTGTAATAGATGTTCATTATCAATAAAGAAAACTTTTTCATGCTTCAACTTGTGTTTCAATTTATCTGCGTACTCTGAATATGTGCTCGTTATGCAAAAATATCTTATCCTTGTGCGGTGCACAACCTAGGCCTGCACGACGTCACGCTCGGGGGACGACTATCGATTCCACAGGATCGGGGCGTGACAGAGGATGCAGGCATCACATCTTCAGATGGGCGAGCAAGTGGAGCATAGTACTAGGAGGTTATTATCTGTCATGGATACTTGCGACGCTCGACTGACAGAGTTGGAGCAACGACGTCCTCCTGGTCCGCCTTCATCGTCATCTACATCGACTCCTGCATCGGGTTCTGTGACGCTTACATAGGAGCAGTTTGACGCGCTATTATCTCAGATTCGACGCGACTCCTCCTCCTGATTAGTAGTAGTTTTTTTTCGACATGTGTATTGGCCCATTCATGGGAGTTTGTACTTATTATTTGTACACTTTTATTGTGTGACTTATTTGTATATTTTTATTGTGTGACTACATTCGGGCCTTAGAGCTTTTTATTGATTTATTTCATCATTGTTGTTGTGTGATTGTACCGGTGTTGAGAGTTCCACCGAAGGGGTCAGCAAACCCAGAAAATTTAACGGAGGGTTGCTCAAGGTCTGTCTATTTATTTGAAATGTGATCATACTGCAGGCATGTTATACTGTGATATTGCAGGCATTCGTTTATTTTTATTTTTTATTTTTCAATCTTAGCGACGTTCAGCGACGTTTAGTGACGTCCATAGGATTCGCTAATTGTCATTAAACGTCGCTAAATATTGCTGACGTGGCAATTTTGGCCATGTCAGCTTTTCGGCGCTGATTATGTCGCAAGTTGTCGCTAAATTTAACGACAATTACCGACTAAAATAAAATGTTACAAATTTGGCGACCTGCGACGCTAAAAGTCGTCATTCTTGTGACTTTGTAACGTCGCTAAATTACGTCGCGACAACGACGTTTTTCGACGTCGTTTTGATCAGCGACTAAATCAAAACGTCGCTAAATACGTCGCTACTTAGTATTAGCGACGTAATTTAGCCATTTGGTGACTCTTTCTTGCGTCGCTAATTTGCCTTATTCTGGTAGTGTTCTGTAAGGTGTGGTTGCCCATGTCAGTCCTCGTATTTATCCAGTATTCTGGAAGAGGGGCGTGTCGACAATCAGCCCAGGGTTTTGGATTTTCTTTGCCGAAGCTAAATTTGGTTGTCTCTTGCCTTTGACTCCAAAAGAAGATATCAAAAAATTGATGGCGAGTGGGGTTGGCAGCGATGTCGAAGTCTCCGGTTCTGACGGTGTCGTGGAACTCAGATTCCTAGTTCCTCTCCTTGCACTACTCGAGGTCTCTCTAGTGGGAACTCAAAATATAGATCTGGTGGATTGCTAGTTCAACTGACATAGAGATATTGTGATGGACCGCAAAGACTCTATTGCCGGAGATGTGAGAACTGAGGGATCGAAGAGGTTGCTCTAAACAGGAGAATTATCCAAGTCCAATGGCTTATTCGACTTACTCCAGGATAAGCTCTGATTGTAGCTGCATGAATGATCATGATAGAAGCATTACAAAAAGGAACCATATGATAGGCTTCTTGAAGAATTCAAGTTGTTGGTTTCTTGTTTTAAAAGGAGGAGGAGGGAAAGAAAGAGAAATGATTTTTTTTCCCCAGGTCTCTCTTTTAAAGTGGGGCAGTTGAGCATCTTTTGCAAATTATATCATGGGGCATCTGCTGTGCTAGCATCATCAGAAGGATTTTGCCTGAGCCTATCATGAGACCAAGAGCAGGCCCCTTGCTTCGTTTTCTTTTACTTTCTGATCTCTGTAACACAACTCCCCCCACATGCATGAGGGGGTTTCGGGTTTTTTTTCGAAACGAGAAACTATTCAGTGAGTCAGACTCATCGTACATTTTAATTTTTTTCACTTGATAGTATGAAAATAAATGTATGCAGTAGCAGCTTGGAACAGTCATCCTCATCTCCATACCATCAAGTAGAGGAAAAACAAGATGAATAATTTCTCGAAACTAAACATCGCAACCATAACTCGGCACACCAACATTTCTTAGGAGTCTGACACTGCATATGTTATGACATCACTATATAACGCAGACGCAGTCGAAACAAAGAAAAATAAGGTATCAGAAGTTCATTATTGAATTGTAATTCGGTTTTATGGATAAATTCATCTGATAAATTTTTTAAAAGTTCATCAGTGATATCTTTTCGTTGTCTTGTTAAGAGTTTGGACGATCTAAGTTTAATTTCCTATATGTTTTGTCTTGTTAGATGTGCCGGATGATGTTGGATTTTCTTATCGTGGCATGTTGGTTACGATAGGAGGGCTTCCGTTGAGATGAGCGCAGTTCAATTTTTTTTTTTTTTAGAAATTTAGTTCATAATCCGGTGGAAAAAATATATCTAAAAAAAAAAAAAAAAAAAAAAAAAAAATAGATGTTGAATTTTCTTGCGTGGCAGATGTTACATGGTACAGAAACAATCAAACAAAGCTCTTCTTTGTGGTCGGCTGGCAGATGTTACATGGTAAAAAAACTTAAACTTGCATGTGTTTCATTTTTGGAGAATGATATTGTTCTTAATAAATTATGTTTATATAACTAAAAGTGAAAGTAAATTACTTTGAAGAAGCCTATTTTGAGAGGGGAAAAAAAACCGTAAAAATTGCTTGTTTTGTACAAATGAATGTGACTGATTATGGTGAAATCTGTTGACTACATGTGCTTATTAAAAAGTGTATAAATTACTTATTTTTGAAGTGTTCTCAGGATATTGAGACATAATGGTACATTCTAAATAAACATTTTAAATTAATCTCCTCTCTTTTTTTTTCTTAATTTTTCTGTTCTATTTGGTAAGATTTTTCTTCTCTTTTCTTTCTTTATATATTTTTTTTCTATTTGGTTACTTTTGGTGGGTCCAACAATTAATACAGAGGAACTAGAAGACGCTGCAAATCTGAAGTGTCTCATAACATTCTAGCAATTTTCAAGTATGCACAAGTGTCCACTGCAGCCTTCAAGTGCTATAAAATTTGACTAAAGTCAAAATATTGCACTTAAAACGTCTTCCACTGTGGATATGTTATCGTTCCTTAGGCTGTTGTCTATTTTTCTGGAAGCACTTGGTCCAATTAAACTCTCGGGATGACCTTCTCTAAATTAAGACCTAGTTTGGTTCTCGGAAGGGAAAAATCAATTCCCTTGTCTTTTTTCATGGGGATGGAAAATTATAATTTGCCAATTGATTTTTTTCTTCTTCAAGTGTTTGATTGGTACAGAAAAAAAAAAGAAAAAAAATATATAATGTTTCAATAATATCCTTTCATATTAAAATAAAAATAACATCATGGAAACCCAAATAGACAATAATATATTTGAGTAGGGCTATTGTTGTCCTAAAATTTTGTAATAAATGTTGGAAAAAGAGAAAGAAAAATCAATCACATGGATTCTGAGATGATCCATCTCCTCCCTATTTTTCTCATTGTCACGAAAATAGTTTTCAAGTTTGTTGCTACCAAACAAAGTAAATGAATAAGTTTCATTTTTCGATTCCTTAAATCCGTGAACCAAATATGGCCTAGGAGCATAACAATCGCCCAACTCAAATGTTAATGTTACAAGAGTGCTGAGCAGACGTGAAGCTTAAATTAAGGCACATTTTAAAGAACTTGTAATCAACCATGGTCGGCTCTTAGCTCACGGGGTCTGAGACAAACTTTCGAAATGGATCCCCTATACATAATATTAAAAAAATTAAGTAATAAAAATAAATACAACAAGAAAAGTGTTGCCATCCAAAATTGAACCAATGATCTCTAGTAGTCTAACATGATAATCATTACTGTCCAATCTGCTCTGGGTCAGGACCGCCTCTGTAGTCAACTATCAAGAGTCTAATCATGTGTGGGATCCAGACCAAATGCCCAACAGGTAATGTGATCCTTATCAATTGCTTCCAAACAAAACATATTTATTTGAAATATGAATTGCTGTTGTAGGCTTGTGGCTCATGGCATAGGGGCACTTGCATTTGTTTGTCCAGTATCCACTGCAATTAAACTCTCTAGTGCATTATTGCAGGTGGTTTTCTATGAAAAAGTAGTTGTACCTCCATGCATTAAATCACATTTTATTTGCATGTAAAAAGAAACAATAATGCTAAGTTTACTACCAAATGCTTACAACCTTCTTACAACTCTCTCTCCCCCCTGCTAGGTGGGCCACCTCCGGGCCCATCTCTTCCTCCAATAAACGGCTGCCACGTGACATTTTTGCCACGTGGCGGCCACCCGAACAGCCAGTGGGTCCCACCTCTTCTCCCTCCTCCAATGGATAACCTTCACGTGGACGCCACGTGGAGGTTGTAAGAGAGTTGTAGGCATTTAGTTGTAGTCATAGCACTGCCGTAAAAATTGAATGTCATCTTCGTGCCCATCCAAGCCTTCCTCCATTAGAATGGAAGGCCTATGAAGCTTTAGAAAAACCTCTCCCTAGAATTTGACAAAGTTTATATGTTGGACCATAGGGTGCTAAACCTGATCTTCTAGTCTACGCTATCTAGTCTTCCATAATCTAAGATTTGCCTACTCAAAACGCTCTTGAACTGTTGTAGTGTTAGCTTGTTGGAGCAACATATAAATTTTTATGTAATTCAATAATAGATAATTTTAGTCCCACATCAGATAGAAAAGAGTACCCTCTTTTGTTTAAAGTGTTAAATCTACCTTATTAGGTAAGTAGATTTTGTTAGAAATGAGCTTAAGTCCGTCCAATCTGCGAGCGGATGCACAATTTAATGCACACTTTTTATGCATTTATTACTTAGCATTTAAAACACTTGTGCGCCGTATATTGGACCAGGGGTAAAACGGTATTTCTCTAAAACTCTTTTCTATTTTTTTTTTATTTTTTTTTTTAATTTCGGTTGATTGGTCTTTTGCAGACATGTTCTGATCACGTCGTTTGATTGTTGGTATTCCGCAGACCTGTTCGGCCACATTATCACGTTTCAGGATTAGTGGGATGGAATAATATACACGATCCAAAGATCTAATTGAAAAACAGATTATCTGTTTAATCTTTTTCTCTCGGGAAAAAAAAAAAAAAAAAAAAAACCGATTCACACATAAAGAAAGAGACAGCCAGAACCCAAAACCTCCGAACAGGTCGTGATCGTCCGTTGGATTCGCCACCGAGTGCACGATGTAGCGGATTGCTAAGATTCGTTGTATCTCGGAAATACGTTGCCAGGAACCTACTGCATTGTTCAAAGGGGACGAAAAAATATATTCTAAAGATAACGTTATAACGTGTCTCGAATCCTCTATTTTTAATTTCTATCTTTAATTTATGCAACTTCTGATTGTATGTTTGAGAGAGAGAGAGAGAGAGAGAGAGAGAGAGAAAATCCATACTTGAACTAGTGATCGATAATACTAATTTGAACTTTGAATTTATCGATGGCCTCATGAGGCTAGTCGAAAAAAAAGAGAGGCCGGGGGCCAAGAGAAGGACCTGACTATGGTTGTTTGGTGTCTAATTGTCTTTAAAGTGGGTGCCTAATTGTCCTTAAAGTGGGTGATGGAGCCCTCCCTCGCTCGTCACCCTGCTCTTCTTGAGCCCTGAATTGCGACACCTCGTCCTGCACTCACATGTGCCGGTGCCAGCCTGTTCGCATTGCATAGCGGACTATGCTATGACTACAATCAAATGCCTACAACTTTTTTATAACCGTCACGTGACGGCCGTTCATTAGAAAAGAAGAAAGAGATAAAATTCGGTGGCTGTCTCGATGGTCATCACATGGTCGAAACGTCATGTAACAGTCGTTTATTGGAAGAGATGTGAAACCGAAAATAACCCTCATTTGGTGGTAAACTTAGCATCATTGTAGCATAGCATAGCAGGACCTATGTATGGTACGGAGTGGCCCGGGACGACGGAATGGAATGACGACAAATTGTGGCATATATGTGGAGCCCCATAGTCTTAATAGCCTGGAAACACACACATGACATGACTTGCTGAACCTCAATATAAATAATTTCATCATAAAATTTGTTGTTGAGATGGTTGAAGAATAGAAGAACAGTAGTAGCGTTGTTCGATGTCATAAAATTTTAAAGAAGAGAAAAAGTGCATTATGGTAGACTGTGAACAAACTATTAGCCAGAAATTGGTCAGTATGTGTCCAAGCAAAGCGACTGAGGACAAGGGAAAGGTCAAGATGTATTGTGGGTCCGGACCGGACCAACCCGGATCGAATTTGACCCGTTTTGGGTCTGATTGGACTAGTTCGGTCAAACTATCCAAGCTGGGTTGTACATGTTTTTGACCAAATTAATTAAGTCTAATTCTGACCAACGGTCCGGGTAGAACCGGATTAGATATCGACCATCCCTTAAAAGTTTTTTCTGGAAATTTGAAATTGATTTAGGTTGGAATTCAATTAGACTAGTATTTGATCCAAATTAATCTGATCTGATTATTGTACTTATTATAACTCACAAATTATTATTATTATTATATGTAATATATAATGAATAAATATAATTATGTAAAATTAGTCCTCGACAAAAATATTAACAAAAACATAACTTGTTGTCTTGAATACAACCACTGTGAACAGATAATATAAAGACATACAAACAAAAACTTATATATATGATAATTGCGACTCCCTAATATTAATAGTTAAATAAATTAAAATAAATTTTTTTTTTTTTTTTGGTAAGATGTAAATTATGCACTAACTCCATCATTCATGTACTGTGGCGATTGTCTTACTTAAAATGGTTAATACAATGATAAATATGCCTAAATAGCTTTCTCCTGCCACTTTTTGGTATTCGTTTTATTCGAGTTCTACATTTTGACTAGAGTAAAATTTTTCTTATAAATCTGCTAAAGTATTATCAAATATTGGTCGGATTGTAATTGCAAGACTCCTTCTCCTCCATTGTCTTGCGATTGTGCCGGTTGAAGTTGCGGACCTTACAATTGCTGCAGTGGTTGTTGTTTATTATCTATGACATTTAGATTGATTAGTGGATACTCGAATTAGAGCCTATATATGAAGTAAATAAGAGAGTATGAGAAAATTTTGAATTATCAATTTATGATAAGAATAAATAAAATAAATTATATTTATAGAATTTTGAGTGATTAAACGGACCAAAATAATCAAAATAACTTTATTAATATAGCCGTTTATGGCTGTTATGGAAGTATTTTGGTTATTTCCAGTGATAATATGTCATTCTCTAGCGTCCATGAACGAGTAAAACATTGGAGTATTTTGGACAAAATACCAACCATATTATCACTTAAATAAGAAAACTGAAACAATCATAAGTTCGTAAACTGCTTTACCCAAGTTCAGACCTGGTATGGACTTTGACCGGAGTCAAAATCTTGGCACGTCGTATATTTTCATATATTTGTGTGTTCTTTCCTTCGTACACCTTCTATTTTTTTTTTTTTTTCCGATGTCCGACCTAATGTATGAAATTTTGTACACATTACGTTGTATGTCATTTTAATTCACTACTCTCAATTTTTATACACACACTCACATCTTCCTCGGGGTTTAATCTGGAGACCATCTGCCTAACCAGAGAGGTTATACATCCCCTCGCTTACCACAAGAGCCAGCTGAGTTCGGTAACTTGAGTACTTTGTTAACAAGGGAATTGTTGAAGTCCAGTCTAAATTTGGTAAAATTTGAGTCCAAATATAGTCAAAGATTTGATTTGATGTAATTTAAAATTTTACATTAATTTGATTAATTTTTAAATTTGTATCAAATATTTAATTTGACCATATTTCGACGTTCATAATTGTGATAGGATATAATCTACACCGTTGGTTGTTGGTGGACGACCAGAGCTGATAGTGGGCTACTTTTAGGGTTTTCTAAACCCTAAAATTAGGTTTCTCATCCTATTTATATGAGGTGAGGGTAGAGACACAAAGAAATAGCACAAGTTAGAGATTCTGGATGCTAGTCCACATGAAGTCTAAAAGAAAGCCGTACTTTGCTCTTAGGACTCGCCATCCAAGATTGAAGAATTGCTCTTAGGACTCGTCATCCAAGATAGAATAAGGAGGATATCTGATTGAGGACTTGTCACCTTCGATCAGGAAAATTGCTACGAGATTTGGTGAGTGATTTCAATTATAATCTCTCCCCTTACTTCTTGAGTGTGGTGAGGGGGTTGAACCTATTAGGACAAATGGTTCAACATTGGTTCTTTGTCACTTTTGAAATATCATTTGAGTTATATAGATTGAGATTTGTCTATGTGACGTAGTCACCGTCATATACGTTGTCTTTATCTGTGCTTGGTGTTCGTTAAATTGGTTGGTTATCTTATGTGGGTTGGCAACGCTTCCGCGCGTCCAGCATGAATCCAATTTCTAAGGGATATTTTAGCAAATGTCCCCAAACAAAATGTTTAAACTAGCATATACCCTAAATTTTAAAAAAATTAACAAATATTCCCATTCTTTTTACGGAGCAATTAAAATTTTAAGATATGCCCCAATTTTTTTAAACGAATTTTTTATTTTTTACACTTAATGAGGGTATTTGCTAAAAAAAATTTAAAGTGGGAGTATATGCTAGTTTTAATATTTTCGGTAAGAGCATTTGCGAAAATATTTCAATTTATAATATTCTATTATGTATTAATTTTTTTTTTAGATGTATGACGATACGAACGAAAATTTATGCACGATGTCTTACATATCATTTGTACCCACTGTTCCCACACCTCCCCGCGGTCTGATCCCAATTTGCTAAAATATTCCAATTTCTAATATTATGTTTTAATTCGGATTGAATTTAGGTCGATGGATGGATTTGAATCCAACCTCTAATCAAGTTTAGATCACCATCCTAGGACTTGTTTATTGAACTATGCCACTGCAGTGTTATGAAGGCTAAAATATTAGCCTTCAATACATTTTCTTATTCAGCCTAGCTTGTCATACAACATATTGCTTACTACATTTCCTATTAGGCCCAGCCCATCTAGAGCTTGGGCTAACGGGCTCTTCATTGCAATAGCCCTACCAATCAGAAAACTTTGAAAACCCGTTGGCCAGAAAAATGGAGGATCGATACACAAATATAAAAAGTTTGTATCCATTTTATTTTTTTTATTTTTAGGAAAAGAGTTGAGCAAAGAGAAGATCGAAGAAAGAGTTTGGAAGTCAGTTCCACAATCCAAAAAATCGGTGCAATTTCGGTTTTTAAAATACTCAAATTTCTTATTCGATTTTGGTTTTGGGTTTTGATTTTGATTTCGGTCCAAAACTGAAAATCGAATAACACTTGTGCAATTATATAAATACCCTCACTTATATGCATATTTTGAGACTAAAAATATGTATATTTTGAAAACAACAATTTTATGTATGTGTTTTGAAACGGAACTTTGATAATTTAATAACTAGTCCAACTTTGGACGTAACTTTGAAGTACAACAAGTGTGTATATAAAAATTACAATTTTTAATATAATTTAACCACGTTTACAAAATTTATTTCGATCCATTAAACAATAAAATATTCCAACCGAATAAACCGAATCCATTATTTGATTCAATTTCGATTTTGGCTAATTTTGGTTCAATTTCGGTTTTGGCTAATTTTGGTTCAATTTCAGTTTTGAGTTTTTAGAATCTCGGTTTATTCGGTTTAAATATTTTGGTTTAAATATTTCGGTTCGGTTAAAACCGATTAAACCGAATGCTCACCCCTGTTGGTGTGTGAATTCCACGTAACCGAAGAAGATTAATCAATGGAAAGAGAGTACCATACATTTTTTCTAGCACCCCAAGCGTTCTGGTATTTTTGGTACCTTAACTTTCTACTACTCGATTTGGCACCATAATTGTATAAATTGCTCTTTTGAAGGACATCGGGACCACTTACAAAAATATCTGACGATAAAAATATTCAAATTACGCTTTTGTACTACAAAATTTTCTTTTGAAGTGGTTTTGATATGCTTCAAAATTGACGAAATGTGTTTAAAAATAATAATTTATAAAGTTTTTGTTTTTTGAGATGCCAGACGTAATCCGCAACAACAACAACAAGAATTGCCTGAGCCAATTAGCTATTATCGACCGTGCTCGGTACTTTGTACACGCTATGTTGCATGTCTTTTTGGACCCACTGCCTCCAACTTCCATCAAATAAATAGAAGTAATAATACGACTCCGTTGCTAGATCCACTGATCTTCCGCCACCCTGTCAAAATCTTATACATCTTTCTGATAATCACAAAGGTCACTCGAGTTCGATAATAATTTATAAAATTAAAATGCTAAAATCAACGGTGAAAAATTAAGATAACAAAAATATATCCCCCACCCCTCCCCCCTAAGAATGTGTGGATGGAGCCCAACTATCATGGTTATAGATTTTTTTTTTTTTTTTTTTATCGATTGATTCAATTATTCATTCAGTTCATAAATAGCAAGGGGGAACTATACTCCATGACCATTAAAGTTTGGGGCAGCTGTGCTGAGCACATCAGTTCTCGAGTAAAACTTTGATACAAATGACTTTATCAAAATTTTGATATCGCTATTGTAATCTTCTGTCATGTGTCAAAGTTTTTATATATATATATATATATATATATATATATATATAATTTATTTTACGAAGGGAGAGGTGGGGTCTATTTTTTTACACATGACCAAATATTTCAGTGGTTGTATTGAGTTCGTCATTCCAGTCAGGACTGCAAGTAATGATTCGAGGAGGGTCAAGATTCATCTACTCCTGCATAATCTCGACTGAGAACTCAAATTTCGCCAAGAAATGATGCAAAGTATGCAACCTTGAAAACTGACATTGGCCATTAAAATCTTTTGAGTACTTAGTATGAACGGAAACAGAAGAGTAACGAGTATCTTTGGGTTGTTAGCAGAGGAGTAGCTAGCTGGTCCCGAGGGGCCACAGCGACACGATTTTGGGATATTTAGCTCGATGCTAACTTCGTGCGAGATCGTAGCTCAGAATTTCGTGTGGAACGATTTTTTTTTTTTTTTTTTTTTTTTTTAACTTGGTAAACTCTTTGTCCTTCGTGTTAAATTTTGTTGATATTCGACATTATTTGACAAGTTGTTTTGAGATTCGAAGTAGAGTTACATAAAGATTTTTGTTTTAATTAAAAATCGTGGGTTGAGTATTGTCTTCTTGATTTAGATGACTCCGGCATGAAGCGATTGTACAATCATTGTCGACGTGTGAAAATTGACAAAACTAGAACTCGTCGACTGTACACGCTGAATTTAGTCCATATCCGTCTAATTTCATTGTATATATGTGTTTTGGAAATTTGCAATTATATTATATGCGCTCTTCGGATAGTAACGAGATTTGTAAAATTGTGATGTACATCATCAAACTTTTTCCACAGCGATTGTCGACCAGATCGTCATTTTACGTCAGCCAACACAGGTTGTGAGGAAATCTTAATTGGGGTTTTTTTTTTTATAGCAAATTGGGTCCTCATAAAATCTCCATCTGCCCTACCATGCTTTCCGAAGTGTTCCACTGACATCTTTCATGTGGGCAGGTGAAACTATGAGAGGTATCATTGAAAGAAAATGACTCGACTTCATTTCCGACACACAATATATATATATATATATATATATATATATATATATATATATATATATATATATATGCCAATTATTTCTGGAACAATATTGTTACTTATCCGAGACCAAGTGCACTTCTTCACTGGTTGACATAAATTCTCGATCTAGAACACACCATGTCGTCCCTGTCACCTGTGCTCCAGGATGGGCCGATGCGCATGTGACAGGGACGACTGGGTGTGTTCAGATTATATGGTTACTAATTTTTTGGTTACTAAATATATATACATATAAATTATATGTATGTCAGATTTCGAATTCTTTGGATAATCCCGCACATGAATCCGAGGCCAACCGAATTTCGAACGGCTCAAATATTTTTATCTGAACCAGAGTATCGTTAACTCTAACCCAATCCAATAAAGGGCTTATCTGATCAGACTTGGATTTAGTCGTTTGAGTTGCACCCTCTAATTTCTAGGAGAGGAGAGAATTATAATAGAGAATTAAGGGATGAAATGAATTAGTAACTCATGAGTTACTCGAAGATTTTTGCTGCATTTATACTACTGTTTTTCTAAATTCTGCAGAGAGATCAAGAATGGATCTAGTATTTGCTAAATCGAGAAAAATATTCAGATACCAAGTTGCATCTGGAACAGATGCAACAACCTGTTTACCTAGAATCACTATAACATGATTAAACACATGATTCGTATCCTACTTCTAACCAATATTATTCTACTTGTAATATAATCACTTGAATATGCCAAGATTCCCAAATGATCATAACCATCTTTACTAACCAACCATCATCACTTTCACTTGAGCAACAGACAGAGTCAAAAGCACAACAACATATCCCCCCAGGAAAAGTAGAGAGCTAGCATACCTCTATCTACAACACAATATGCTGCTTCAGTCCTCTCTCTCTCTCTCTCTCTCTCTGCGATCCTCTCAAACTAATCTGCCGCTGCCGGAAAATCGAACGGCAGCGGCCTGACCCGAGACGAATTGAACAGGCTCTCGTGGCGGAACCCGTAGGCCCTGAGCACCTGATCGTCCGCAAAGTTGAGCGCCCTCTGCATCCCTTCCCAGCATTTCTCCCCGGAGTACACCTTGTTGTGATCCCCGCTGCAGGTCTGACACCCCGCGAAATGCGTAACGAAAGGCCTCCGCCATCCGTCCACCCCCGCCCGCATCCCTTCCTTCTCCAAGTACTCCTCCCTCATCCTCCCATAGGCCGCCGCCGCCCCCTCCGCTCGCCTCCTCCTCAGCCCCTTCACCTTCGTCTCCATATCCGTATACATCTTCGAAATCGTCTCCAGCTTGTCGACAATCTCGACCCAGTACCCCTCGAAGTAGTACTCGTTCTCGAGGTACACCTTGTCCCCCCACGCGCCCTTCTCCTTGAGGAGGAGGTAGATTATCCCGGTCTGGTCGTCGGACTCCGGGTACAGCTTGTCCTTGAACAGGGTCCTCTGCGTCCTGCCCCACAGCTCGTACTCCGGCGACTGCGGGCCCATGCGGGCCCAGCGGTCGATGAAGTCGAGGGACCACTGGCAGTTGCGGATCAGGAACACGCCCGCGTTGAGGCTGGTCCAGCTCCTCGCCTCGACCAGGTGCGGCCAGCCGTGCAGGATCAGGTTGTAGCCTTCGTACTTGGCCAGAGGAGGCTCGAACTCCATGTCCGTGAATGCGGCATCGGAGTCGACCCACCTGTCCGACACGTTGGATGGATGGATGGACGATAAATAAGACACATATCTATTCGAATGGTCCATTTGATTCTAAAAGTGTCCCACTCGAAATGGATATGTAGTAATGATCCTTTTGAAAGCAATTACACAGTCATGATCACTTACTTACGATAGTGTACCAGTGCCTAGCGCTTTTTCACAACAGTGTACGTTATTGGTATGTTATGATGATAATGAGGAGGAGGAGGGAGGAGGGAGTAGGGAGTAGTACCAGATCCATTCAGCTTCGGGGTGGGCGAGCATGGCGGAGCGGACGACGGGGATCTTGGCCCAGAAGGAGAACATCTGGGGGTGAAGCAGGGCCATGTTGTAGAAGAGCTGGATGCCGTGGATGCGGCAGTAGTCGGCCTTGTTCTTGTAGAACCTCAGCAACAAGTGGTCGCCTATCGGGTTCCGGCAGGGGCCGGGCTGGGACCCGGACACCATCAGAATCCTGTCCTCCGCCGGCTGTCCGGACCTCGGGTGGTGGTGGTGGAGCCACTGCCGGCGCTTCTCGTCCCAGTTCTTCATGGGTTTCTTCTCTGCGTCTTCTTGTAGCGTGTAGGAGAAGGACGGGTCGTCGTAGAAGGACGGGGCGGAGGAGAGTTCGGACTCGGAGTATGGGTGTGGGGTGGAGTGGCAGCGAGGAGGGGTTTGGGTTTGGGTTTGGTGGAGGGGGATGGAGGTGGGGTTGGAGGAGTGGGAGAGGAAGGCGATGAAGAGGAGGACGGCGACGGTGGCGCCGGTGGCGAAGAGGAGGAGGGTGGAGGAAGTGCGGTTGGCCATTGGTGAACAACGAGGAGGAGAAGAAGAAGAGGAAGAGAAGGGGCTCATTTCTGTAGGGGGGGTTTTAAGTGGAGGTTTTGGTTTGGCGTATTAGTGGCGGAGATGGCGATGAAGGGGGAAAAGAAGAGCTATGGAAAAGAATGGAGTCCTTCTTTTCCTTGCTTTGTTTGGCACTAGTCTCAAAATGAATGAACTAGTATATAGGAAGTGGGGTGTTTATAAAATAATTTTTGGGTTATTATTTTTTATTTTTTTATTTTATCGAAATATTTTGTTCACGCTGCATTGTATGTATTTTTTGTCTATTGTCTTCAACTTCTATCATTTTAGAAATCCTATCATTTATAAATGGAAGGAATAATACGTCGAAGTGGCTTGATCCTCTGATCTTTCACCACCCAGTCAGAATCTTATACAACTTTTCGGTGACCACAAGGGTCACTTGAGGTCGATAATTTTTGGATTATTTACACAACTATTTCTAAATTTTTTTTTTGAAGCGAGATACTCATACTTTTAAACTAATTATACTGACAACTACTTTTCTTTAAAACTAAAAAATAAAAAATATAGATAGTTCGTATTATATCTTTTTATTTTTATCTTAAAGTAAGAATATTTTATGTAATAAATTAAAAAAATAGAATTATTCAGTATAATTAATTTAAAAATACGACTATTTTGTATAATAAATATAAAATATATCAATAATTAGTATAAATAATCTATAATTTTTAGAAAAATAAGAAAAGAAAATGAAAGAGAAGAAATATGAAGGAACAAATACACTCGGGCTCTTTTTTGTATAGGACAGTTTGGTTCACTGAACTGTGCCTCGAAAGTGATGGGACTCTTCATGTTTTGTCCAAATAATTATAATTAGTAGATCCTATATGTTAATTCATTCCTTTTTTTCTTCTATTTCATACCAGAAAAATATCTCTCTTCCGTTCTTTCATCCAATTAGTAGATCCTATATGTTAATTCATTCCTTTTTTTTCTTCTATTTCATACCAGAAAAATCTCTCTCTTCCGTTCTTTCATCCCTTCTACCAAATGGAAAAGAAGAAAAAAATATTTGGAAAGTCCATCTCATGGTCAATGTATCTGTTGTATGGATTTTGATTATAAAAACACACTAAACACAATTTTTGTATAAAATTGGACTGATAGAACAATATTTGTCGCAATGCTTATAAAAGTATCAAAACGATATTCTAAAACAAAAATTAATAAAAATAATATATTAACGTTTCTAATAAATATAAAAAGTTTAAGCTATTAATTTACATTAATATTTATTTTAAAATTATATGTGTATAAAAAAAATAAAAAAATTGTAAAAAAAAAAATGTCAGTTGAATTTTGTGTTTTTTTAAAAAACCAACGAAAGGATATCTTTGTTATACTTTTACAATTTATCAAAACTTTATGTAGTATACACAGTTTCATTGAACCTTAATGTTGTGTATGAAAATTTTCATTGAACCTTAATATTATTTATGACTTAGTACCAGATACATGAAAGAATAAATTAATGGTGTGTGTATTAGTCTACTGGTAAAAAAAATTTGATAGTATGTGTACCGGAAAACTTTGATGTTCGCTTATACGTCAGTGAAATTAAGGATAATTCACATTAACTATTTCTATATTTTATATTTCTTACACTAACTATTCATATTTTATAACTAATTATACACGTTTTGTAACTAATTATACACGTACGACTATATTTTATATATATTTTTTATAAAAAATTATAACACTAATTATTTTTATTTTTAAATAAAAAATGGTTCTTATAATTATTTTTAAAATAGAGATGAGATGATCTCTCTAATATCCATAGAAGGGGGTTAATTAATGTATTTATTTCGTTGAAGTAATTAAGAGCAGACAAAGGAATCGGCGGGAGAAGAAAAAAGCTGAGTCCTGTAAGTCCCTCAAGAGGGAATTGAGGAGGAGGGTTTTCTTGACATTCGGATTTCGGAGCTCACTTCCGTTCATTAAATAAGTTTGTTGAAAGCGACGGGTGCGGAGTCTGGACACGCGGCGGGTCGCGATGGTGGTGCAGTGCTGTGCAGTGCTCAGTGCTCTGACAAATGTGCAGTTCAGTTCCGTTACAAAATTACTCCTCTCTCTCTCTCTCTCTACCTTTTGGCTTTGCTATCCATTCATATGCTTCCTGCCAAAATGGTTGGTGAAGCACTGAAAAACTGCTGCGCTCGCTCGCAAGGAATAAACAATGGGTTTGTTAGGACTTAGGGTCCGTTTGGTCTAGGCTCTAATCAAGCATGGACCTGAGCCGTGGGCCTTTAGAGAGATATTAGTTTGGATCAATTCATGTTGTAAATGGAGGCCCACTATCATCCTGCACTCGCAGTAATCCCCCTTATGCACCAAAACAGTGTGTTTCGGACGATTTGACTTACGGGGCATGGTTATACAATGACCGTCTTTAGGGAATGCGTTTTGCTATATAGAGAGAGCAGATCTACTATCCCAAAACTATTATGTTCCTACCCTATGACATATGGGTCCAAACAACAGTGTGGGAGCATATATGGAGATGGAGGTCCACATTGTTGGAGTGGATGAGATTTTCAACCTATGTAAAAAAATACTTCGGAGTTGGATTGGGTATTCCAACATATAATAAGAATACCTCAATATATTTGGATTGAGAATTCCTACATATAATAGAATATGTCAATGAATTTAGATTTGGATTGGATATTCCTACATATAATAGGAATATGTCAATGGATTTGGATTTGGATTTGGATTGTCCTATATGTAATAGGAATACTAGTTGTGGGTTTGACGCTATATATATTAGGTGTCTCCTAGTCCTAAAACATATCTCATATCTCAAAAATATTGCAAAAGGAGGCAATAGTGCTTTTATAACATTGGAATGAGAGAGGAAGATATTGAAGGCTATTTCGAAGAGGAGATCGGTTTCGGGTAATTCTTTTCTCGTCATCTCCGTTATTCGTTTGTCTGTGATCTATTTTATATTCCAAAGAGTTGTGGTGATCTGTTTTGATCGGTGAAAAATTTGTAAGGAGTCGGTGTATTTCTTATTCCATTAGTGGAGGTTTTTCAGGATTGAACTTCGATCGTTCCATAATTTTTCTCATTTGGATTTTTCACATAAAAATCTCTGTGTCTGCGATTTGTGTTTGACATTTTTTGGTTTGTATGCTTTTACTCGGTTCTCTCGCAGGACTTCTTGATTTGGGGAATGATTTTCGTGCTTTCGTTTCCAACAAATTGGTATCATAGTCAGTTTTTGGAGTTCAGAGATGTCAGGAGTTGACAGACAAACCACAGAGGAGAGATGGACGAGAAGCCGGTGCGCATGATAAACCTGAACGGTACCAACTATTATTATTGGCGGAGCAAGATGAAGGATTTGATGTACGTCAAGAAGCTGCATCTTCCAGTATTTGCGTCCGAGAAGTCCAGTGACAAATCCGAAGAGGACTGAAAGTTTGAGCATATATAGGTGTGTGGATATATCAGGCAATTCATTGACGAGAACGTGTACAACCACGTTGTCAATATTGAGCACGCGAAGACGCTGTGGGATAAGCTGTAATCTTTGTATGCGAAGAAGACCGGGGTAAATAAGCTGTTTTTGATCCGAACGATGATGGGTCTACGGTATAAAGATGGTGCTCTATTACGGATCACTTGAGTGAGTTCCAGGGCATAGTGAACCAGCTATCCTCGATGGGAGTCAAGTTCGACGACGAAGTACATGGACTATGGTTGCTGTGTACATTGCCAGACTCGTGAAAAATCGAACGAGTGTCGATGATCGCTTTTGCTCAGGAAGGCGTGGTCAGTCTGGAGTTTGCCAAGAGCGGGTTACTGAATGAAGAGATACGAAAAAATTCTCAGGGCACTTTTGTCACGCCCCGGACCCGCCCGGGCCGCCGCTCCTCCCTGCCCCCCCCCCCTCCGTGCGGTCGGGAATTAACGAACCGGACACGTATCACCGTGCCTCGGCGCGCCGGACGCGAATCACCGTGCCCGTCCCGCGGGCGCGAGGGAGGAAGGGGAGTTAATCGAATGGCCCGAGTCGAGCTTTCGGGGGACGTGATGCCGCACGGGCCTGGGGTTGCGCCCATGCAAGGCCGTGGTTCGTTGACTGGCGGTAAGAGTTCTAAGCCACAGAGTCGCACAGATTGTCCGAGTGCAGCGGAATCATGAATGTATAGGCGATCGGTAACAGGTTCACTGAGTCGACAATATAGCGGAAGCATGGAAACACAAGTTGGAGTAAAGCAAGCTCTTTTATTCATATTGAAACAAGTGTTACAGGCGGCGTATAGCCGAGATTACAAGTCGCTCGAGCTCTCTCTGAAACATAAAAGCGTGCCAAGTGGCTACATTTATGGATGATATACAGGAATGTTCAGACGATGTTCAGGCGATGTTCAGGCGAGGCGATGTTCAAACATTATGTCTTGTATATGTGCTTCAGTTCCGAATACAGCGTTCCAAGGCTCTAAGTTGAACTCCACACCTTAGCACGCACGAGGGAGGCATCCGCACCGAACGAGGTTCTTCCGCACCCTGCAAGCAATCTGGTGGGTTATCAGTACATGAATGCACTGGTGGGGAGGCTACTCGCCCGCTCGACAAATCCAAACACGTAATATAGGTTCCGTGCACAACTATTAAGTTGTCTTTCTAATTGCCTTAGGATCAGTTTCATGCAAGATTTGAATAGCCTAATCCGTGTGGCAGTGCGCCGTGCGACATGAGAGAAAACACGGCGAGACTTACCAACTTACCATTTGTCCTTCCCTGTCCAAGGCAAACCAAGTTAATTCAAGTAAAAAAAATATGTATAAGCATTCAGGGTAAAGCATATGCAAACACAAGCGTTTCAGTGCGAGATCCCGTTCTGGGCGTACGGGTTACAGGAAATATCAGGCGTGTTGTATACTATGATCAAGTGCTCTTTATACATGAGTGTTGTTATAACAAGATCGTTCAGGTATTCAGTTATTCTCGATGCGATGCAGTGACTCGCACGCGAGTAGCCGCTAAGCGAGGATGACTTATCTATATGAACATGAGGTCACTGGCACGACGCCATATTGGACGGTCTAGTCTCAGTACGGAATATCGTGCGACGCATAGAGCAGGACGTCCCAGGGTATTCCGTCCTATAGCATGCGACTATCAGGAGTTCCGTCCGGATCAGATCGGTGCCAGTGCCCCAGCGACCGTCTGCGGAACTAAAACCTTGTTTCCAAGTTGTCCTGTGACCATGCAAGTCTCTAATCTTCAGGGTCAGGTCAGGTACAGGAACAAGTTCAGGGCAGGATATATATATATATTGAACAAGCTTCATGGAACAAGTTCAAGTCAGGATATATATATATATGTAACTTGTTGAGGCAGGGTCAGGATTACTCTAAATGTAGAGTAATCGGCTCCACGAGCCATTTGATTCGGTACAGGACAGTATTGCTCAACGAGCAGGGATTTTTGGATCACAGGATTGGTGCAAGTTCCCTGGTTCGGGAATTGCCTTAGCGACCTAACGGTCCCAGGTATATTCAGGTTTATTCATGCACGGAACGACTATCAAGTAGTCTTCCGAGGAGAACCTAAATGAATACATGACAAGCAAAGTGTTTCACGGTCGGGGCATAGTTATGCAGCAAGCATTGAAACTAGGAAAAACATAAAAGCAGGCAAGCATGCACTTGTATAACTTAAGCATTCAAGTTCGCTCGGGCCCGAAGGTAAGCCGAGCGAAACCGTACGGGGCCTTTCCGAGTGAAGTTATCTAGAGAGTGCAGTATTAGGGAGTGAACAGTGCACTATTGAATATACGTTCGTGTCATTCTCCTCGAGGCATAGCGGGTCCAGTTGCACGAGGCATAGGTAACATGCGAGGGTCTGAACATATAAGCAATATTTCATTTCCATGTTCTAGCGACAAGCAGTACAAGTTGGGATTATTCCCTTAGCTAGGTGCGTTAGATTCTTATTAGCATGCAGGGGTGATTCACCTAGCGACTAGCATGTATTCTTCCGTATTTTATGTGTGCTGGCTAAGCAAAGACAAGTTCACCGTAGTCACCCACCTTAGCGATGATTCGCCTCGGTAGAGCGATACGTCAAGCGAGCCTCTGAAAGTCCAAGCCGGGATTTCTGTAGGGACAAGTCTGGATATCCTTTGCTTCTCCTTCGAGGCAAAGCGGGTCGGGACAGTTGCACTTTCACCGTTTGAGACGGCAGTCCGCTTGAGCGGAACGGGGTATTACAACTTTATCCACATCCCACTCAGAGGCGCCAGTTTCAGAGAGCCGCGGAAGGAGCAAGAGCAGGGGTCTAGGTGGTGGCAGAGACAAGCGCAGGGGTAAGTCTAAGGGCCGGTACGAAGACTCGGAGTGTTACCATTGTGGCAAGAAGGGCCACATCAAGATGTACTGTTTCGCTTGGAAGAGGGGAAATAAGGGCGACAAGGGAGAGCAAAGTGAGAAAACTACAGCAGCGGCCTCGGCACATGGAGGTGACGTGATCATTATAGGTGATGAGGTAGTTATGGGTTACAACCCGCACCCGGTGTAGGGGCACGAGTACGTGGGTACGTCCAGCCTACGCAGCAGCATCGACGATAGAACGTTGTCTATGGCAACAATACGATCTAAATATCTCACACAATATATAATGATACCTGTCAATAATATCTCAACTCCAATTGGAGGACCATATAATGGTTCAATTATAATCGATACTCAATCACAATATAAAACTAAAGTAAGATAAATGCACGATATGTAATAGAAGAAAGAGTCACAAAATCATAATACAATACATCCAAGACTAATAGTCTAGCTACAACACAATCTCAAATAATATATAGATGCCAATGTCTAAAACTAAAATATATATAAAATGGTAATGAAAATCTAAGTCATCTCAGTAGCTGGCACTAATCCTCAGTCGGCTCGCCATCTTGTGGTCCGTAAAAGATGGGACACATCTCTTTTAACCAATCATCTGAAAAATATATCCAGTCAGGATTGGAGCAAAGTACAATCCAATAGCATTTTCAATTAATTGATAATGACTATAAACAGAAATAGAGAAGGTAATACAAGACGAGAAACAATAAAACAATGTCATAATATGGTGGAAAAAAACATGTAAACTAGAGAAATATAGTATAAACTGATCACAATGAAATGGAATATAGACAATAAATAGAATATGGTGAAGAACTGTAACTATACTAAGTGTTTGAAATACTAGTTAGATATGTGATCAGCTTGGGTTGAACATTGTCTACTTAAATGTTGGATAAATATTGTCTAACTTAAACATTGAACATTGTCTAGGATTTGATCACATATCTAGCTAACACTTCCCCTTTTTTCGACCAGTACAATGGAACCAAACCATGACACATTACACTATAAGGTACTCAAGGTATTGGAAAATATTAAACATTGAAATTGAACTTTGAACATTGAACATTGTCTAATATTAAATATTGTCTATTAACCATATGAGAATACGAGAAACAATGAAACAATAAATAATATCACATGACTGAAGATCCATGTGTATACTAGTCCGTGTACTAATGTGTCAAGATTCAAGTAAAATATTTTTAAATTCTTGTATTATAGTGATTATCAAGAAATAAAAACTATTAGAGAATGTACTCGCCTATGTGTCACGCCCCAGTCCCAAAATACCGAGGGACTAGACACGTGGCAATGGCCAGCAGCACACTCCGATGGGCAAATCCAATTTAATGGACCCATCAGGGTGTACTTAAGCTGTAAAACAACAATAAGGGGCTATGGTACTAATCTCATCAACATAAATAAATACAATCAATATGAAATATAAAGCAACATCAAGTCTCAATAAAGTATTTCGGGGAACAACCGATAATATGTCTGATACAACAGTTCAAAAGAGTCTAATAACAACAAAGACTGAGTATAGATAAAACAGATACTCAGGTAAAATCCTCGGCGATCACCTCGTCTTCTGGTACTGGTACTACTCCAACTTCTGTTCCTGTTTCGTACACCTCGGGGTAGATCTCCTCTGCTAAACCTGGGGACATAATCCGGATTCCAGGTCCTCAGGGGACATAGCAAGGTACGAGAATAACTCAAGCCAAAATAATGCAGTACAATAATAAATGAATGAAAAAGGTAAACTATCTAATCAGCTAAGTGATATGCAAATAAGAGCATCACTAGGACTCAGGCTGAGACTACTATAAGCTCTGTGTCGGGGAGCCGTTAGCAGTGATATCACTAGTAGAGTGCCTAGCTCTGATATAGAGTCTATAGCCTCACAATAATAAATAAATAAATATATATATATAATTAGCCTGTAGCCTGTGTGTCTCTCCCCACCCAATGTAATCACACGTCTCATGTCCATGACACGCAAGATCATGACCTCTAACTGATGCAGTGAGTCATAATGATAGCTATGCATATGCAATATCTATGTCATAATCTTGTAGCCTATACAGAATCACCATAAATATCTTAGAAAGATTCTGTCTCATAAATAGTATCAGGTGTCCTGTGGTATGACGTACTTGATAATGCAAGCACGAAGATACATAGGGTCGCGATATCAATCTCTAGTGACGTTACACAACTCCGCGTATGGCGTTGACACCCGAATATTATTCGGACGCTAAGCAATGTCACACGGTCCTAGGTCTAATATATATATTATATAAATAAATCAAGAGAATATTATGTAACAAGTACTGCAAGATTGGTAAGGTACACTTGCCTGGGATTTGAATACCAATAGTCGCTCCAGTATTAGCAGGATCTTCAGGTACTCCTCCGGATGCTGAAATAAACACTACCATCATTCTCAGAAGATATCAAACAGCTAGAATTGCCTGTCTATAAGTCCAATTTGCACATAGAGGAAAAATTGACAGTTCCTGGTCAAAGTAGGGTCCACATATGACCTACTTCGCATCGAAAAATGTGCCAGAGACAAAGTTCTCTAAATTCGTCAAACTTAGTGTCTACTAGTCCAAAACGATGATACGAACCCAACGGAATATCCAGAACTGGATTCCGACGAGCCGATCACAAAATCGTCCGTCAAGTGGAGCCGTGGGGCCAACGATACGGAATTTTGTCAACGTTCTCAGAATCGAACCAAACTTGGGTCACAGGACCAGCGTATCGCTACGAGTCCGATGGCGTAAGTTTTATTTCGAAACGACGAGCGTACACGAAGTTACAACAAGTTTCAGAATATAGCCGATATGAGATGTTGTCGACGGATACACGTTTATTTTGGTGTACACGCACATCCAAATCAACTTCCGTAAAATTCTACACGTCCGTATTGACGGTGCGCATCTTCGTGAAGTTTGCACACGACCAAGTCGTCTCGTTTAGCGGGATGCACCCAGTTCCGGGAAAAATCAGGGTTTTTAAATACCAAGTTTTTGGTCATTTTTACCCTCGAATAAATTACAATCTACATCACATTAAATTAAACTAAAAATAGGGTTTAAAACTTGGTTATATGGTCTAAATTACAGTTTAGGTGAATCTTGAAAATATTTACCAGGTTGGTCGTAAAACAGCCGTGAACTGGGATGTTCGGAACAAATTCTGAATTTTCAGAAATTGAAAAGTTTTTTCTGATTTTGCGTCGCAGTTTACGACCGACACAGGACGCGATACCCCGAACGATTTGCACGGGTTTCGAGAGGGTCACGCTGTCACGCCCCAGTCCTAAAATACATAGGACTAGGACACGTAAGCATGTCAGCCATATGGATATGGCAACTCCAATATATGGAAACCATAACCCATACGTACGCTGTAATATGAATATCAAATCCACAAATGGTATAAAATGTATCACAAGTCACAGGGTATAATCTAAATCTCATCCACGAAAATTAAATATAAATAAATAACCAGTATCTATGAAACTAGATCTCAATATAAGTATCTAAGGATGATAGTTGGATAGAAATAAGTCCACTACCAACTCGAATGGAAAAGTATAACACAATAAACACAATATAAGAATATCGACTAACGACCACGGGGCTCGAAGAGAAGACATCCTCGAAACATATGTAACCATCCAAATTTGTGCTCCTGCGAATACTCAAGAACAGATACACCTGGAAAGGGACTAGGTCCTCAGAGGGACGTAACAAGATACATAGAAGCAAACCAATTTGACTACAGTAAACATGCATAATATTTAAAAATAAATAGGTACGCTGTACAAGACAATCTATATGAATGCAAATGAGGACAACTTTTTGACGTATGGGCAAGGGTAGGCTACTCGATCTAAGCCTCACAACTCACACACCCGTCTATAACATCATCAGCCGACATACCTCGGGAGTAGCGACCCTCGTGACTCCATCAATCGACATACCTCGGGGGTAGCGACCATCGGACATGACCACCATAGTGCGTGCTAGTTACTACGGTTTACCAGAGTGGTTAAAGCCCATGCGCCTACTGATTGTCCTCTATGATACTAAGTGTCAAGTGTGTGTCAACATATCTAATATATAGTAATGACTGAAAGAACTACACATGCAATCAATAAAAAGAAGTGCAATAAATATACAAAAATATACTAAGCATGCAAAATACTGTAAGCAATTTGGCAAGGTATCTTGTCTGACAGAAAAGCTGCAAAGTGTAACGTCCAGATGTTACGCGCACAGGATCAGAAGCTATGGCCTCAGAACAAATATCTTCGGATATTGAAATAGATATCACCAACATTCCAAGAATAAGCAAAATAGCTAGAAAGCACTTTCCTTTCGTCCAATTTGGACACAGGGGCAAAACGGTAATTTCGGGTCAAAGTGGGGTCCACGTGTGGCCCACTTTGCACCGAAAAGCGTGCCAATAGTAACAGTCTCTAAATAGGATAAATTATAGGTTAAACAAACTCTAAATGTCAATACGAACTCAACGGTATGTTCAAATGTGGAATCCGATGAGCCGAACACAATTTTGCCCAAAAATTCAATCGTGGGACCCGCCAATTGGCGATTTGGTCAACTATCTCAGAATTGTGTGAAAATTGGATCACAGGACCAGCGCGTTACCACGAGTCCAGTGGCAGAAATTTCGTCATAATCTGACGAGCGTGCACAAAATGCTCATAGCTTTCGCAAAAGTTACGATACAGGGATTGTCCGCGGACACGGGCTGATTTTGACGCGCACACGCATCCGAATCAGTTTTTGCGAACTCTCACGTGTCCGGGTATACTGCGCGCACTGTTTGGTACACTTGGTACACGGCGGGGCGGTCCCGTTTGGCGGGACGCGCTCCGTTTCACAACTTTTAGAAATCTGGAAAAAGTATATTTTTGGGATTTTCTAACAAATTTAATTCTACATACAACAGTTAATAATTTAATGTTAATTAACAAAAATTAAACTAGGTCATGTAGTCTTCGCATAAGAAAAATAAAAATTGAATTCGGATATCTGTGGTGGGAGATACGAATCCGCGAACATAGGTGGTCACCGCAGTTTTCTGCGATACCTAAAAAGTGGTCTTTTTTCGTCAACTTGGACGTTGTTTTTGCCTAGGGTTATGCACTGTTCAAGGTCTACTATCATACATATATTGAAGAGAGTTAAGTGGTGAACGTACCGGTGAAGACGGAGTCGAGTTTGGTTCAGCGAGGTGACGGAAAACATCGTTGGAACACAGGTAAGCTGCTGTTGAATTCTGCAGTTTTCGGTGTTGCGCGGGGTCGCGGTCGTCGGGATCGGTTTGGGCGGTTCTCCAGCTCGGCGGTGGCGCTCTGGTCGCGATGTTAAGGTGCTCTCTCGGTTTAGATGGGAAGAGGAGGAGAAATGATGATCTAGGGTTAGGGTTTTGTGAAAAGATGAGATATAAATAAGAGAGAGAGAGAGAGATGTGAATATATATATATATATATATATATATATATATATATATATATATATATATATATATATATATATATATATATATATATAAGGTGAGAGGCGCGGGGGGGGGGGGGGTGTTCCAATTGCTTCTGCTGCTCTTGCTTTCTTTATAACGATGGGTGTTGGGCTATGGGTTTTGTTAGTTACTTTAAGTAGTTTTGTGTTTTTTTCTTTTTCTTTTTCTTTTAAGAATATATAGGATATCGAGTGTAAGTGTGATGTGCACGATTACAAGCTATGTTGAGTATTGACGTATTAGGTTATAGGATATCGAGTGTAAGTGTTTTAGTACTTAGTGAGTATTAGTGATAGGTTAGGGTGTGTCCATAGTGTTCATGAACGAGTCGAGAGGTGAGTTAGGGTGTGTCAATAGGAGCAGTCCTATGGTGTTAGACCAATTAGATGTCTACGACTAGAGTGGAGTGCATGGTGTATCAGTACATCAATAGGGTGCAATGGATTCAGTTCAAAACTGAGACAGTTGGGAGAGCTCGAGTTTTGGGTCTTTGGCTC
Organism: Iris macrosiphon; assembly: GCA_036927795.1. Taxonomy (NCBI): domain Eukaryota; kingdom Viridiplantae; phylum Streptophyta; class Magnoliopsida; order Asparagales; family Iridaceae; genus Iris; species Iris macrosiphon. The sequence goes on from JAYESA010000013.1 coordinate 6,834,355, forward strand.
AGTTGTGAGTGCAATGGAATGCACATGAAAGGGCAAGGTCCATTTCATTTCTAGGTGAGTTGGATGTGAATGCAATGGAGTGCACACTAAGTGCAGAGCTATATGGGACTGTCACAGTGAGGAGTGAGGTGCTGATGTGGAATATGGGGGGGGTGAACAATATGTGAAGCAATGGTGAGTGTCTGTGTTGTCACGCCCCGATTTTGGCTAATCGATAATCGTCCCCCGGGCGTGATGCCGTGCACGCGTAGGGCGCGCGTGCACAAGGCCTTAGGCATAAGGATATTCTTTAGATCAATGCAACAGAGTAGACAAATAAGATAACACAAGGTTGAGACATAGAAAAGTTTCTCTTTTATTTATAATGAACATCTTGTTACATTGCTTGACTCAAAAGTATAAAATGCCCCACGGGCTTACAAACTTGGACGCAAAATGAGATAGCCGATCCATACATTATGTCCCTTTACATAGTTTCAAAGCACAAAACACCTTGGGTGCGGGTAAGCACCATCGCCTTAGCGTTATTTCCGCAACGGAGAGAGAGGGGAAGGCTTCTAGCTTGAGCCTCCAAAAGTCTTGGCCACGAACCGCCAAGGATCCCAAAAGTCCGGAGAGAACTTCAGCTCCTCGCCGCGTTGCCTTGCGCCGGGGAACCTGCTACAACGAGGTCAGTACTTCGAAAAGTACTGGTGAAGGCTAGCTGCTCAACTTTACCAAGCTCTTTAGATGAGTTTTAAATGAACATGCAACATTTATGTGTTTATGTGACTTTCTATTCTTGCCTAGATCAGATTTCATTTAGCAGGTATGCAAGAACAAAATAACATAACTCCACATGCCACCGTTCGGTGACTTTATCTGTACCGTCTGAACCACCTGTACAACTTACCATAGCCTTCCCTGTCACGAAGACATAGTTAGTCTGCACAGTTTAAATATACACAACATCTTTCTTTGTTGTTTAGGAGCCATCATGGGTTTAGTCTGGGCTGGCGGCGACGCTTGCAGCGCGGGTAGCTAGCCCCGCTACAATTCTCCGCTCCCACGACTAAGAAAGTAGATTCCGCCCGGGTCGAAACGGCCCGGTGCCCCGGTAACCGTTCGCAGGAACCTGGATCCCTTGTGCACAAGAATTCCCATGACCATTTCTATGAACTGAACTTCATAGATTTACTTACTAGCGATTTAAAGAACATCATGTACGAAACTGCTTTACTGTACTATCACAATCAACCAACAGTTATATGAAATAACATGCAGCAGTTTATAGAAGAACACCTTGAACTTATAGAAGAGCACTTTTGAACTATCAATAAATACCAACCCATTCAACACCCAACGAACATGCATGCATCAATGAATTTATGCAAGGTTTTGTATGACAAGCAATGGGTGTTCCAAGCCTACTTCTTATCTTATCTTGTTATCCAACTTATTACTTAAGTGGTGTCGTTTGATTGAATGCACAACTGAGTCAATTTTATTAAGAACGGAGCCCTTGGAAAGAAGGTGCTTATCGAAATAGAGCCACTCACACGTTGGTTGTATAGGAAGAAGAAGTAGAGATCCCTAAGACTCCGCTCGCGCGTCGTCTACACGATCACCTGCACGCACCAACGGATGATCAATACCTCCTGCTTCGGTCTCCAAGGCTCGATACGAAATGCGAAATCCTAAGAACGAAAACAATGAAGTCCATCGAAACCGTTCAAGAAAACGCAAGTCCTAAAACCAACAAGTACGCAACCAAGCGGCAATCGAAAACGGGCAAGGAAAACCAACACAACGGAAATGCCTCTCTCTACTCTGCCGCCGAGTCCTTCCTTGAGGCACGATCCATTGATTATGGGACCTGATTCCGAAGAAACCAATCCATAACGAGGAAAGGATCTTGATTCAATCTGTCCCGATCGAACGGTCGTAAGTATTTTCTTGGCCGCGCTCCCCGAATAGGAGGAACGGGACGAACGGAGCGTTACATCATAACCATCTAATAGGAAGTTTCGTCCCGAAACTTAAGAATAGAACCTACCACTAAGGAATAATGAGGGAAATTTTCCCCTCATATCAGATTCAAGTTTCCAGGTCGACTCCTCGACCGAGTGGTTTCGCCACAGTACGCGCACTAGCGAGACGTTCGGTTCCGCAACTGCTTCTTTTTACGATTCAAAATTTAGACAGGCTCCGCCGCGTTCGACAAGTCCGCTTGCAGATTCAACTGACCCAAGTCGATTACGCAACTAGCAAGTAAGATTTCCATGTTCTATACGATAATAAAGCGGGGTTATCCCCTTCGCTATGTGCGTTCGTCTCTTTTTATTAGCATGCAAAGGTTATCGCCTGTAAACTAGCACGCAACATTCATTTTCTTAGTGTGCAGTTGAGTAGAGACAGGTTCACCGGGGTCACCCACCTTAGCGATGTATCGCATCGGTCGAGCTAGACTCCGGACGCGCTTCTGATAGCCTAAGTCTGACTCCATTGAGGATCCCAGCATGGAAGCCTTTGTATCGAACGAGCCATCTCGCTGAGCAAGGCGGGTTGAATAGCTACACTTGTGCCGTTTGAATCGGCCCTCCGGGTTGAGCGGAGCGGGTTGTTACATCATATACCACTCAGAACAAGTTCCGTCCTTGAGACTTTCCTGAGCGCATCTCGTGCTATCGCATAACTTCTAAACTACCCAATGCATCTCGTCTTATCCTTCAAGGACTGTCTCAATAATACAATCCTCTATTTTCTCACCATGCGTTACGCCAATGTTGGCCAATTCTCATCGAACGACTCTATCGTTCAATGCTATCGAGTTATACTCAACTCGATCGTTGCACGTCCGTCTCAAAATCTACTGCACCTAGCGCAGGGCTGTATTACCCAAGCACATGGTATTCTATAACTCAACGGGCACTTACGACTCATAATTGGGTGGACTTGCCCAACTAGTTATGTTACCACCATAGGAACTCAACGCATTTGAGCCTATTACTTGACGTCGCCTATCAAAACCCGTCGTTACGCCTAACCCAAAAGCTCGAATCTCGACAATCTTCCAATCTTGTTTTTGCATCAAATCTCTCTGAGTCACCGTCCAATCTCACTAAATAAATTCGCACCCAATCACCAACGTTTTCTGACTCAGTCTATATTGCGCCTTAGCGCAGAGCTAAATTGCCTACCTGGGGTACGCTCAAGTCCTTCGCACCTTTGGCCCAATCGAACTTAACTTCCTATTCGTTTTTACTCGTTCCGTTCGCCCGAGTGCTTAATCATTTTATCCGAATGATCCATTCGTTCAACTATTGCATTCCCAAACTCAGTCTCGTACTGCGCCTTAGCGCAGAACTATCCCGGTAGCACGAGGAATGATACAATCTTTCCTCTATGAAAATTTAGGTTGAGGCTAAATCATTTCAGTTGCCATACTCATCCATGCGAATCCGAACATTTTTCTTTGCAGCTGCATCCGAGTTATGCATATCGCTAAGTCTGGATCGTACCCATATTCAAGGCGTCCCCCAAATATGTGTATTTCAACCAAGCTCAGTGACAGCTAAGTCTGACAAGCTACTCGTGAAAATCTTTCGAAACGCGGATCGTCCTGCTATATGAATGACCGAACTCTTGTTCGATCCAGCTATCGTCTTATCCTTTACCATCGCGTAACCTATCCAACCAAATCAATTATCACCCGAGTCCTATCTTGCATTACGTTTGTTTCAACGCGAACGTTGCTAGTGTATATTCCCAATTCAAAATTCTAACTCTAAGTCTTGTTGCCCCAGTTCTATCATTCTTCCCGAACGATACTCTGAAGTCAGCCACTCCAGTTTAACTCAAGGCATAGGGTCGTCTGCCTAGTCCCTAGGCCAGCACACACAGTCATAGGTACAACTCAAATTTGCGACTCATCGCGCAACCGTGTTGCACAACGCTCGCCCCAAACACCCTAAGGTCAAACCATTGTTCCTTTACACGGGTATTCTACCCAAGCTCGTTTCACTCAGATTTCTAAACATCGAGCACAGATCATCCTATCACACCAACACGCTCGTCCAACTGAACCCACGATACGCCCACGTTGCAGGTTCAACCCATCGATTCACATACACTATCTCTTTTATCATGTTTGATAGAATTCCCCAATCCATCCCTTTCTACACCTGTATCATCAAGCCACATTTCCATTATAGACCATCGATGTATATCATGAACTCTAAGTCGTCCAGCACAATCTACGTATCCGTTCATGAAAACGTCCAACATCTCTTACTTTACGTTTCTAGACTAACTCCTCAAGAAAAATCCTTAGACTCATTTTCTTAGTCTACTCTTAGCATTCCTCAAACAACTAAGATCAATTCCCAAACCCAAGTCTATCCCATTGATACGTTCCATTCATCGAGTTCATTTTGGAATAATCACCGAACCTGTTCTCTTGAGTTTGCTTATCCTTTTCGTACGTGAAATCACCACGCCGACGCTCCCGCAGGATAATCGTTCTCGCTGGGACAGATTTCGAATGTTATCTTTTTGAACTTGATTTCAAGATCGTTCTTCCAAACTCCAAGCCAAATCTATTATCGCTTAACTCAATCCATCAAAATCATAATAATTTTTTTTACTAACTTGCAACAATCCATACTATTTTCCAACCATTGTCATGGTCTAAATCTCCCAAAATTTGAAATCATCGCATTCATACTCAAACCGAATTTTATCGAGCGATATCCTACTCAAATCCAAATTTTCTATGCACGCTATCATTCGTTCACTCCATTATTTCTAATTGCACTTACTTCGATCGCATCTCAGATTATTCAATCTCGACTCAAGTTTGTAATTCGCTTGTTTTAACTCAAACTCGCTCGTACAATCCTCTAAGTCTTTTCCGACCATGATATCGATTCCAATTGCCCTGAATTTCTATTCGTTGTAAGCCTTATCCCTTATTCAACTCATTGTAACTCGTTCGAACTAAACATTGCATGCTTTCTTCGAGTTCGTTTACTTGCTAGGCACTGTTTATTTATACTAAGGCTTTACTCAATCTCGTCGCTTGTCGCTAGACTCGCTTAACTCTCCGAATCCACGACTTCGTTTAAGCATTTCTAAGCCAACAAATACACCACTCCGGGTTCGAGTTATGCTCCCTGAATCTTTACAACTCATTATATCCTCAAATTGCATAATCGAACAGGGGACTTATCGCATACACTACTCAGGAATTGAGTCGTCCTAATAACTCCTGATTCGCGTTCGCATCCTTCAGTCGTATGCCCAATTCGTTCCTTAGAACTCCAACACAGTCCCTATTTCTCGCCTTAGCGATCTTAGACTCGTACACATCTGTATTCATAGTCCTCTATACAGACTATGCTTCAAATCATAACTTATCGCTATGATTAACCGTCCAACTATTTTCGAAAATTCCCTACACGATTCCCGTTACTCGCCTTAGCGGCAATCCGATAACGTCTCTATCGATTTCCCTCCAAGTCAACTTTATTCTCATCCCAACAATACCCAAATCTCGATGCAACTCACTATCACCAAGGGTCTTGGTGCATAATACTTAACACAATTTGGCCAAAAGGCCATGTGCATAGACCACTGTCTGAACGATATTCTTATCTCGCACTCTACTCGTTTGGTGTTTTCATATAGACATATAACTTGCCGATTATAACACGAGTCTCTTCTCACAATATCCCCTATGAGTTTGGGACAAAGCCCTCACATCATAATCCCGTCCAAGCAACCGTATAATTCCCACGCACTTTTTCAAAAATATTTAGACTTATTGTATGGAACGCATCTCATTTTGGCCAAGCGAGTTTAAGGGTCTACTCGGGAGGAACAAGGTCCTCTTTAGAAACTTTCTTTGTGAGATCAAAGGATCTGAAGCATGCTCTGATACCAATATGTCACGCCCCGATTTCGGCTAATCGATAATCGTCCCCCGGGCGTGATGTCGTGCACGCGTAGGGCGCGCGTGCACAAGGCCTTAGGCATAAGGATATTCTTTAGATCAATGCAACAGAGTAGACAAATAAGATAACACAAGGTTGAGACATAGAAAAGTTTCTCTTTTATTTATAATGAACATCTTGTTACATTGCTTGACTCAAAAGTATAAAATGCCCCACGGGCTTACAAACTTGGACGCAAAATGAGATAGCCGATCCATACATTATGTCCCTTTACATAGTTTCAAAGCACAAAACACCTTGGGTGCGGGTAAGCACCATCGCCTTAGCGTTATTTCCGCAACGGAGAGAGAGGGGAAGGCTTCTAGCTTGAGCCTCCAAAAGTCTTGGCCACGAACCGCCAAGGATCCCAAAAGTCCGGAGAGAACTTCAGCTCCTCGCCGCGTTGCCTTGCGCCGGGAAACCTGCTACAACGAGGGTCAGTACTTCGAAAAGTACTGGTGAAGGCTAGCTGCTCAACTTTACCAAGCTCTTTAGATGAGTTTTAAATGAACATGCAACATTTATGTGTTTATGTGACTTTCTATTCTTGCCTAGATCAGATTTTATTTAGCAGGTATGCAAGAACAAAATAACATAACTCCACATGCCACCGTTCGGTGACTTTACCTGTACCGTCTGAACCACCTGTACAACTTACCATAGCCTTCCCTGTCACGAAGACATAGTTAGTCTGCACAGTTTAAATATACACAACATCTTTCTTTGTTGTTTAGGAGCCATCATGGGTTTAGTCTGGGCTGGCGGCGACGCTTGCAGCGCGGGTAGCTAGCCCCGCTATAATTTCCCGCTCCCACGACTAAGAAAGTAGATTCCGCCCGGGTCGAAACGGCCCGGTGCCCCGGTAACCGTTCGTAGGAACCTGGATCCCTTGTGCACAAGAATTCCCATGACCATTTCTATGAACTGAACTTCATAGATTTACTTACTAGCGATTTAAAGAACATCATTTACGAAACTGCTTTACTGTACTATCACAATCAACCAACAGTTATATGAAATAACATGCAGCAGTTTATAGAAGAACACCTTGAACTTATAGAAGAGCACTTTTGAACTATCAATAAATACCAACCCATTCAACACCCAACGAACATGCATGCATCAATGAATTTATGCAAGGTTTTGTATGACAAGCAATGGGTGTTCCAAGCCTACTTCTTATCTTATCTTGTTATCCAACTTATTACTTAAGTGGTGTCGTTTGATTGAATGCACAACTGAGTCAATTTTATTAAGAACGGAGCCCTTGGAAAGAAGGTGCTTATCGAAATAGAGCCACTCACACGTTGGTTGTATAGGAAGAAGAAGTAGAGATCCCTAAGACTCCGCTCGCGCGTCGTCTACATGATCACCTGCACGCACCAACGGATGATCAATACCTCCTGCTTCGGTCTCCAAGGCTCGATACGAAATGCGAAATCCTAAGAACGAAAACAATGAAGTCCATCGAAACCGTTCAAGAAAACGCAAGTCCTAAAACCAACAAGTACGCAACCAAGCGGCAATCGAAAACGGGCAAGGAAAACCAACACAACGGAAAGGCCTCTCTCTACTCTGCCGCCGAGTCCTTCCTTGAGGCACGATCCATTGATTATGGGACCTGATTCCAAAGAAACCAATCCATAACGAGGAAAGGATCTTGATTCAATTTGTTCCGATCGAACGATCGTAAGTATTTTCTTGGCCGCGCTCCCCGAATAGGGGGAACGGGACGAACGGGGCGTTACATAGTGTGTGTGCATAAGGAAAGAGGGTCGGCCAAGTTTGTGTGAAGTAGCAGCTGCTACTTGCTACTTTGTCCTGTTATTGCTGTGTTTTATGTAATATTATTGTTGTTGTGGTTTGTAGTTTTGCTGTTGTAGTAGTGATGATGGCAGTGGGTAATGTTCCAGTTAATGAAGGAGTTAGGGGCTCGAGTGGTGAGCTGCAGTGCAAGTACTGTAATTAGCTTTAAGTGCAGTGCAATGGGGTTTGTTGAAGTCGGGTTTCAACACCGGTAGGCCATGTGCAGGTCCACTAAGGATGAGTCTTTGTTCAGGATATGAGAAAGTCTGCCAATGCAGATTTCATAAACAGTTGAAGGTACCAGTAAGGGGGGAATTGCAGGAATTAGGAGTAAGTATAGTAGCATATGGGTATATCTTGACTATCCATTAGAGAGTGTCATGTTGTGTTTGTGCATGGAGGTATAGGTCTGTGGCAGCAAGATGGGTAAAAAATGTGAAGTATTAGTTGGTGGTAACATGGAGTATTAGTTAAGAGTATCAGATATGTGGTTGGGATGTTGCTACCTGGTATCAGTGGAGTTAGTAGTTGGGACATGATAATTAACAAGTCTGAACCTGGGTATCAGGTATATGGGTGTGTGCGTGGCCTGTGTGTAAGTGTTGGTGGTCAGGGAGGTCTGTTGGAAGCCTGGTAAGGGGCAGTTCATTTCCAGGTTGGGGCAGCAAGCATACAAAGTTGGACATTTAGTGTGGTATTAAGGTCCAACTGAGGTGCTGCAATTGGAGGATTGGGTATTGTGGTAGGATGCAAGGCTTCAAGGCTTATGGAGTATATGGGGATGGATGCTGATGCCTAGTATCAGTGTCAATGTGTAGGTCAGGCACTGGAGTTAAGTAGGGATCTGCAATGGGGTGTGTTAACAGATGAGGGAGAGTATCAATAAGTTGTGGAGATGAAGTAAATTTGGGGTATCAAGATATTGATATATAGGAGTAGAAAATTAGAATTTTGGTAAAATATTAGTGTAGTATATTATCATGAGTTAAGGTATTACAAATATAGTTAGATATGAGTCTATATAAAGTATATATGATACCTAGTAGATGATATTGTGCAGTATAGCCTAGTATTAGTAGTATTGACTAGTATGACCTAGTCTTGACCTAGAAAACTATATTTTAGCCTATTTAAGCTTGTTATTATTTTATTTCACCCAATAACGTAGAATTTTATGTATATAGGTCTGTGTGATACCAGTTCGGACGCAGTTTGACATTCATTGCTCTGGACGGCAGGCGAGTACATTCTCTAATAGTTTCCATTATTTGATAATTTTTATAATTTAAGTACTTAGAAATGTTACATCTGATTCTTGACACTTTGGTACACGGACTAGTATATAGCTTGGATCTTCAGTCATGAGATGTTATAATGGTTATCATATTGACATCATATACGACATTGACATTAGACATTGTACATGGTATTATTATTGGACAATGACCGTGTATCGTAACGTGTCATGGTTGGATCCATTGTACTAGTTGGGGGCGAAAAAAATTGCTAGTAAGAGATGTGATCATTTTTCTATTGTAAATTGTAAAACATTGTTAGTATTAATCATACACCTCACGTATGACTAGCCAGGCTATATAGCTATTGTACAAGTTCCCAAGCCGATCACATATCGAAACTACTATTTCAAACACTTAGAATAGTTACAGTTCTTCATTTCGGTTTCCTATACTACATTACCCTGTATATGATATTGTAGTTCCTTTTCTCTTCATTCGTATATGCACTGACTATACCACATTGTCTATATTGCCTATTTCCTTTACAATTTTCTATTGCATCTATTTTATTATTTTCTCTCAGTATATAGCATCATCTATTTTATTATTTTATAGTCCTTGTCAAATAATTAAAACTATTATCGGGTTGTACTTCACTCCAATCCTGACTGGATATAATTTTCAGATTGCGACTTAGAGGACTGGTGTCCGACGTATTACGGACCACAGGGAGTAGCTGCAGTCTTGGACCTTGTAGCTAAGGTGTGATTGCCGGGAGGTCCAACCGGAATCACTAGATATTTTTATCTAGTTTCTTTTAGCAGATTTTGGTACCGGATTTATTTTCGGCATATATTGAGACTTGGATGTTATTGTTTGGAGTTAGATTATTTTGTTGTTTAGACTTGTGGTTGTATTTCAATTATTTTCTTTCGATATTTTATCGTGCTTTAGTTTTGCGGTTGAGTACTTCATATTATATTGTTATATCTGTGTCTCCTTATGGAGTTGGATATTCGTGTGAGATTGATTAGATAGTATTGTGATATAGATAATGTTCTACCGTCGATGCTGTGGTGTAGGCTGGACGTACCCGCATACTCGTGTCCCTATATTCGGTGCGGGTCGTGACAACATTGATGCGACGGAGGCTTGCAAGAAGTTATTGTGGATGGAGCTGCTGCTGAAAATGGGGCTAAAGCAAGAGCAATACCCTTTGCTTTGCGATAGCCAGAGTACAATTCACCTTGTGAAGAACTAGATATTTAATAGCCAGTCCAAGCACATTAATACCAGGTATCATTGGATACAGAATATGTTGAAAAGAAGCAAGCGTCGCTTGAGAAGGTTCATACGGATGACAACGGAGCAGACATGTTGACAAAATTTTTCCAAGAAAAAAGTTTGAGTACTACAGGCGGATCTTCGGGATGACAACCCCCTCCACATAGTTGTGAAGGGGAAGATTTGTTGGAGTGGGTGGAATTTCCAACCTATGTGGAAAAATACCCCGGAGTTGGATTGAGTATTCCTACACATTAGGAATACCTCAATATATTTGGATTGGGTATTCCTACATATAATATAATATGTCAATGGATTTAGATTTGGATTGGATATTCCTACATATAATAGGAATATGTCAATGGATTTGAATTTGGATTGGGTATTCCTATATATAATAGGAATACTAGTTGTGGGTTTGAGGCTATATATATTATGTGCCTCTAGCCCCAAAACATATCTCATATCTCAAAAATATTGCAAAAGGAGGCAAGGGTGCTTTTACAACATTGGAATGGGAGAGGAAGGGATTGAAGGCTATTTCGAAGAGGAGATCGCTTTCGGGTAATTTTTTTCTCGTCATCTCCGTTCTTCGTTAGTTTGTGATCTATTTTCTATTTCAAAGAGTTGTGGTAATCCGTTTGTATTGGTGAGAAGTTTGTAATTAGTTGGTGTATTTCTTATTCTATTAGTTGAGGCTTTTCAGGGTTGGACTCTGATCGTGCCGTAATTTTTTTCCATTTGGATTTTCCACGTAAAATTTTTTGTGTCTGCGATTTGTGTTTGGAGTTTTTTGGTTTGTATGCTTTTGCTCGGTTCTCGCATGGTTTCTTGGTTTGGGGAACGATTTTAGCGCTTTCGTTCCCAACACACATGTCATAGGGTGGGGACAATAGGACAAAATAGAAAAATGGACAACATATATGCTCTCTGCAATAGAAGATGTAGACATGTTTAGTTTGATGCAATTGTCGTACAACTGCAGTTCAGCTCTGCTCTCGAAACATAAGAATACACTACATCGAAACTGATGCATTGCAGCACTAACTACTACCACTGATGTAGCACTCGCATTATATTGTTTGGTTGAGTGAAACTTGGCATAGAAGAAAAAAATATTCAATGAGTCGGTCTCATTACGTGACAACAATGAGACATTGCACTCTTCTCCATAACAAAATGATACATTATTTTCTGTTTTCTTCCTCCAATTTAGTTTAGTGGTATGTCATATTGTTATTAGAGTGAAGAAAATCTCACCAACTTCACGTGGTGAGACGAGTCTACTGAATAATTTCTCGCATGGAAATGCATACAAAAACTTAAAGTCTATATTATTCTCTGGTTCTTGTCCTATATCTAAAAGTATCTTTATCGCTTCTTCAAATTAACGGGATGCAAAAAAACTGATATTTTTTTTCCCTTTTTAAGATATTAATATAATAAAATATGATAGTAATTAAAATAAAATATTAATACTATTTAATACCAGTCAGTTAAAATCGAAATAAAATATGAATTACTTATTTTATCCATTTAATAATAAAATAAAAATAATTCATAGTAAGTTAATAATTAGTTAAAAAATAATATTTTTATAATTTAAATAACTAGTATAAGTATTAAATTAGTAATGTTTGTTTTATCATTCAATAATACAATTATATTTAACAACTAAATGATAAGTACTATTATTTAATATAATTATACTTTCTCACATCTTTCATACTTAAATAACCAAATATATAAGTGTGAATGTAAAACACTTTTCTATTTCTCATACTTACTTTTTCGCTTACCTCTAATTTTCACCATCCAAAATGTACCTTACTGAAAGTAAGGGGTTGTTTGGTAATTGGTAGTTAGGAATTGGAGCTGGATTCTCCAATTCAGCATGAATTGACTCCAATTCCTAACATTGCATTGTTTGGTAAGGTGCTAGGGAGGGGGTGAAAATGGATGAAGTGGCCACTCGTTAGTTCCTGTCGGTGGGAAGTAGGGAGTATAAATTCGGCTCCCACATCCAGATTTTTTCAACGGATGTGGATTATTTTCCTTTTTTTATGAATTAATTATATAACTAATAACTGATTAAATTAAACTAATCACTTATAAATTTTTCGCTAATTATTGATTAAATTAACTAATAATTAATCAAAAATTAACTAATATTCTAAATATAATATTTTAGTTCTAAACTAGTGTTAGTTGTTTGTAAATAAATTTTATTTATATTAATTTTTTTATCTAGTTTTTGACTTATGTAACATGACCGCAAATACGAAACGACACGATAAATAAGGACGCGATGGACATTAGGTATATTTTAGAGTGTTATATATGTATTTGTTTAATTTTTGATACGTGTCCGTCACAACAAAAAAGTTTTGGATGTGTTTGTATTATCTTTATTCGAGCTGAATATGTTTGAATTATTTAATTATTAATAGTTAATTAATAAATATGATAGTTAATTATTATTTGAGATGAGTAGTCTCTTGTATCATATGCATACGTTTTCCCCGTGTTCCGTGCATCAAAGTTGGTAGGTTATCATAAGTGGATTCTTGATGAATAATTGGTGAGGCAGTTTGCATGAATAATTGATTTTTGATTAGTGTCCTTGCTAGTAGCAGTGATATTGGTAGAACAGAGCTATGGGCTGAAGTGACTGATATCTCACCAATTTAGGGTCTTCCTTGGTTGGCAATAAGGGAATTCTTGATTTCAACAAACTCCCATTCTAGGTGAAGCTCTCTCTCTGGCTTTACAGTCACCACGTTGAGCTACAATTATTGCTTGATGGGGACATGATAAGAGGAGTTTAGCTCCCAGCATGTTTACTTAATATTTTTTTCCTTTCACATGTAACACAACACACACACAAATAAAATAATCCCTTGATACAAATCTCAGAGGCAGAAGAACATGACCCGTCCATTGTGCATTAGAGGTGTAGCAAACTTTCTTTTGAAATGAATCAACAATCTCTGCTGCTCATAACATCTTCATTTCCTTCACGTGGGTTTCACATTTCTTTAGAAGGTCCTCTATTTTCCCAACAAGTTGTTTACTTGTAAGCATCCGTCTATATTTATCATCTTTCAATTTTCTGCTTCATTCTTAAGATCAATGGCAAGGTTTTGAATTTGATCTCCTTACAATGAAGTCGACTCGCCACTATAGAGTCGGTTGATATTAGGAAGTGATAGTGGCTGTTCCTGGCAGAACGATTTCCAAGGTCTTATATACTCAGTTTTATGGATTCATTGATAGATTCTATTACTGCTCATATTTCTCAAATTCCAAGTTCTTTGTGGTGTAATATGTTGAGGAATTAGAATTGCTGATTATAATCATTTGGAAGGGATAAACTGCATTTAGTTCTGGATGGCCTAGAGGAAACTAGGACTTTTAACTGATACCACTGTAAGAAGCATTTGAGGCCAATTTGGGTATCAGAAAGCTAATAACTAATAATATTTTTTTTTTTTTTAAATCAGAAAAATTATTTTGTACATCTAGACATAATTTTAATTATTTTGTGTTGTTACTTAGTAGTTTTAAAATTTAATAGTCACAATTGTCGGTTGGTTTACCTGCGATAAATAAGTTTTCTTCATTTATATACTTTTATAACTTTACGATTATTTTACATCGTTGTTTGTTGTTCCTTTTTGTTCATTTTCACCTTTCCAATTGACTGGGGAAAAAAAAAAATCTCCTATGTCGATATCGGTCAATATCGATAGCGGTCTGTATCAGATCGGGACATGTTAAACTATATCGGTATCGGCTAATACTGCAAACTATGGTTTACTTTAAACTTTAGGATTATGTTGCTTTATAATAAAGTGATATCATTAAGTTGATCTTATGAGAAGTAAGTACATGGACTGGACTACTATTATCCCCGTTTCTATAGAGGAAACAGAACTGAAACCTTAGCTCTTCAGAGAGAGAGAGAGAGAGAGAGAGAGAGAAGAGAGAGAGAGAGAGGTCCACAAGTTATACTACACAAATTTTCTGCATTTAAACATAAATTTTCTGCATGAACATCTGGTATCCACTATCCATTGGCCTAGGCACATACATTACAAATAAAGGATGAAAGCATAAAGTTGCTTTTGAGCCTTCTAATCCGTTCAATTTTGTATGATCACAAATTTCTTCTATCTTTACTCTCCCCACTGTCAATTCTATAGAAACATGAACAACCTCACAATTTTTTTTTTTTTGTCAATGTGGATTGCAGACTGGAGAGGCTTAGTTTTACTCCTGCGGAAGAATGGTTTTAACTTGGTTCTAGTAAGGTTTTTTTAGACTTTGGGTCTGGAATAACTTAAAATTTGTGTTTGGATCTTCATAATCAACCTAATTAGTATTTGTATCTTGGACCAACGGTTGATCCGACTAACTGAGTTGTACTGTTGTAAGAATTCTTGTATCAACCTCATGCTAGATGTCCATATCTAGTATAATTTCATGAACGACGAGTCAACCGTTGGTCCAAAATTTAAATACTAATTAGGTCGACAATGAAGATCCAAATGCAATTTTCACAACTTTTTGAAACCCAAATTCTAAAAACACCTTCTAGTAACAACCTTCGCTGTCTCTCCATTGCAGATACTGCAGTGCGGCGAGGTAGTGCGTGTAAGCCCCGGAAATGACAAGAACATGGAATAGCTGATGACTGTGGCCGAAGATATCGAATTTCCCGGGCATCCACCGCTCGGGAGCCCTTGTGGCGTACACCACCACGCCGAGCCCGTAGAAAGTCCCCATCAGCAGCTCGTACCCAGTCGAGACTATGGCCTCCGGCCGATCACTAAACGCGACGAGCTTGTGCATTATGGGGACCAGTCCGGAGATCCCCATGCAGAAGAAGAGCAGGGCCCTGGCGTTCCGGAACTCGGCAGTCTGGAACGCCGGCACGAGGGAGATCGACACGGTGGCCACCCCGAAGAGGGTGATGAAGCCCATGTAGAGGTTGCAGAAGAAGGGCTGGCACATGAAGGAGTAGTAGACCAGGGGGTAGAAGGAGGTGACGATGAGGGCGGAGATTCCGGCGTAGTCGAGCCGGAGCATGACGTAAGCCATCCGCTCCGAGTGGCAGGATATGAGGTGGCAGACGCTGCTGGTGAGGAGGCAGAACATGGCGCCGCAGAGGAAGGCGAAGAAGGGCCAGCGAGTGATCGGCTTGGCAACAACCGGAGAGATCATGTTGGCCATGTTATCCCTTACGCTAATCTGTAGTCAATTCCATACTCCATTAAATTTGTGCATAGATCATATCATGTGAGTTTCCTATATTAAGGACTTAAATTTCAAGGTTATACCCTCAACTATTCAGATTTTTCAACTTGATATCCTAAACTTTGATATCGTATCAATCACTAAGCTCAACTATTGAAATATTTTCAAGTCGATACCCTCCGTCAGTGAGAAATTAATTTTTCTGTTTCAACCAAAAATAAATAATAACTTTTTGTTGACTAAATTACTCCCTTTCTCTCTCCCAGCATCCCTTCATCGTCTCTTCATCGTCTGAGAAAACCCTCTTCACGCCAACAACGATATTGGTCTATCTGCGATGACACGCTTGGTCGACTGGGGTAGGGAGAGGAAGGACCCCCTTTCCTCTCCTCCCGAGAGAAAGCACCAGCCGCGCGGAGGAGAAAACAAGACGGAGAGAGGGGGGAGGAGGAGGAGTGGAGGGGAGGGTATTTTGTTATTTATGATTTTTCGTTAACATTTTTGTAGTATTAAGTTGAATAATTATAGTTAAGATACAAGTTAAAAAATTTGATTAGTTGAGGGTGTCAATTTGAAATTAAGGCTATATTAAATTTGGTTTTTTCGGTGCATCATGTGCTGCAAACATGAATGAGCATGTGGGGGGATTGACAAAGGAAGTGGGGAGGAAGAAGGATGAGAGAATTTACCAGGACACATGAACTGGTGAGGTTGTTGGCCAGGGAGAATCTTTCTGGCAGACAGTTGCTGAGAAGCTCCAGAAGATGCCAGCCCGATAACAATGTCGTGGTGGTGGTGGTGGTGTCCTCTTCCTTCGTCGAGCAGCTCTGCAGCTCACCTCGACAGCCTTCTCGAACTGAGGGGCAGATATCTCCTCTCATCGTCATCATCGCCGCGGCCGTCACTGTCAGAGAGAGAAAGATGAGGAATCCAATAAAATGCCTGGAATAAGAAACCAAGTAGTTAGTTATTGGTCAGAAGAATATCAAAGCAGTTTCATATATATATATATATATATATATACTCACGTCCAGACGTTGAGGGTCTCGTTATGGATGGAGAAGACGCTGAGGATGGTCTGCTTCATTGGCCACTCGCACCGGTAGTGGCCCAAGATGTACTCGTTGTCCTTGAGGTACTCCGGCAATGCGTCGTACTCCACCAGCTCGCAGCACTTCTTCTCCATCTTCATCATCTTGCTCTTCTCCAATGCAACAGGAGGAGGACTCACTCCTTCGCAAGGCTCTTCAAGAACCATTTTCTCAATCACAGAGGAAGGCCGACAAGCAACGAGGCTTTCGGCAATGAATGGGTGTTGGTGGGAGCGAAGGGCTGATGAGCGCGACGGATCAGTCCCTCTTGCGTGCCTCGCTCTTGCTTGCGCGTTCCAACATTTGGTTGGAATTTAATTTGTAGGTTGGCAAGAGAGGAATTAAGAGGCAATGGTATATCTTCGAGTTATATTCCTATACAATATGTGATCCTTGTCATAGATGCTGATTAGATTCCTGGAGGAGGTTTACAAATTCCAAGTAGCCTTCGATTGGTAATTTAAGAGAGAGAGAGAGCGACCGAGCTGGTGGACGCGACTACTTCCTACTACTCCACATGATATAACATGAGAGGGTTTTTTTTTAACAGACATTTAATGACTACAGAACCTTATAAAAAGGGGTTCTATTATATAGCATTTTTATGCAAATTTTTTGTTTTTTTTTCTTTGAGTTCATATGGTTACTTTTCGTACTAGTATCGTATGTGCACCTCCATCGCATTTGCACACCATCTGTCATTTTAATTTCTCTTTTAATTCCTTCAAAGAAAAATTATTAAATGGCATCTCCAGGACTCGAACCCGCAACCTCCAACCTCCCATGAGGAGTGCATCTGTCTTAACCGCTAGACTAGACTTTATATATATATATATATATATATATATGAGTCATAGTGCTCATTTTTCTAAATGAGCCATGCACATGTAGACCAATAGAAATAGACTCTGTTACGTCCAGCTTCTCTTGATACAGTGAGCCGGGTACGTAACTAAATCTCCAGGCTACGTCCCATATGAACACAACCATACCCGTATCAGCGATTGTCGCCTGTAATATTCTAGGATGGAATACAAGTCATACTAAAACACTTTCATTACTACAAATTATAACTATTATAAAATACGGATACAAGTACAGCTGTACATGTTATTATATCAAAATCATTAATATACATAGTTCCAGCTACAAAATGTTATTTGCTGCATCATTGAAAGCCATTCAAGATTACTCCTCAACTTCGTCCACATCATAAAGACGTAGTATTTCATTTGAAACTTCATCTTCTCTTAGTGAACAATACCGGGTCGTCGGAACGACAGCATGTCCTCGATCAAGAACGGTAAGAAAATAAAATATGATATGATACTATAAGGAATAAAAATGGAATAACTTTTGCATAGAAGGTAGAAAATTAGGTTTTATAATCTTAGCTACGACTCTAAATAATTTTCTAGGCTAGTGTTTTTATAGTGTCTAACAAAATCAAACATTACAATCCTATTTCACTACTACAAACACAGACAAGTTCCCTAAATGATGATGCAATTCGGAGAACAACTATTTGAATATCCACTTTAACTAGTTTTTCGACAACAATCTCGTATCCAAGGATCATGTTATAACTTGGTGGCACGGTGCTTAGAATTCGGCCATGCTTCTCATGAGCTTAAAATAAGTAAATCCTTGATTCACCTATTCGATATTTTTAATCGAAATAGGTACGTTCAAATTCAAGTACAGATAACTGAGACTTGGTTGCACGGTGTTAGAATTCGGCCCTACTTCACATAAGCTTAAACAAATCCATGA
Source organism: Iris macrosiphon (assembly GCA_036927795.1). Taxonomy (NCBI): domain Eukaryota; kingdom Viridiplantae; phylum Streptophyta; class Magnoliopsida; order Asparagales; family Iridaceae; genus Iris; species Iris macrosiphon. The sequence continues at coordinate 6,852,778 of JAYESA010000013.1, forward strand.
GATTCACCCAATCGATGTTTTAATCGAAATAGGTATGTCCAACCGGTAAGTGAGTTAAGCCTCACACACTCAATTCACAAGGCCTTATACGAATGAGCTTAACTACTGACCAGCTTTGCGGAATTTCGTAGTTGGTATTTACGTTGTTCTTCCTCGCCCGATAAGCTTTCTAACCTAAAGCTACAAATAATTTTTATTCTATTATCTTATTAATTTCTGCTTTGTATCTCATATCAATACTTAATGCACAAGTATGCATTTTCAAGTATGTTAGTGTTAGCTTTGTTTGAGCAAAAGCTCAACTTACTTCTTTCCTTTAGTCCCACATCGGATGGGCCAACCCCTCCTTGTGTGTATATATTAGTTCATCTTCGTTGCTTTCTTAAAGATGTTGTGTGGAAAACTCCTTGGGCCACACGTGTCACGCCCCGATCTCCCGCAGGCAAATCGGTCGTTCCCGCTAGGCGGGAATCACCCTCGCCAGCGCTCCCGCGGAACGATCGCTTAACCATCCGGGCGTGATGCCGCACGAGCGTGAGCCACGCCCGTGCAAGGCCATGGTTCATTGGCTGGCGGCAAGAGTTCTAAGCCACAGAGTCGCACAGATTGTCCGAGTGCAGCGGAGTTTAGGAACGCATAGCGATTCGGTAACAGGTTCACTGAGTCGACAAATATAACGGAAGCATAGAAACACAAGTTGAAGTAAAACAAGCTCTTTTATTGATATAACTTGTGTTACAGGCGGCGTATAGCCGAGATTACAAGTCGCTCAAGCCTCTCTCTCTGAAACAGTAAAAGCGTGCCAAGTGGCTACATTTGTGGAATGAATGTACAGGCGATGGTCAGGCGGTGTTTCAACATTATGTCTTGTATATGTGCTTCAGTCCCGGATGCACCGTTGCAAGGCTTCAGAGGAAACTCCTGGCCTTAGCACGCACGAAGGAGACGTCCGCACCGAACGAGGTTCTCCCGCACCCTGTATACAAACTGGTGGATTATCAGTACATTGAATGCACTGGTGGGGAAGCTACTCGCCCGCTCGACAAATCCAAACACGTAATACAGGTTCCGTGCACAACTATTAAGTTGTCTTTCTAGTTGCCTTAGGATCAGTTTCATGCAGATATTGAATAGCCTAACGTGTCGGGCAGTGCGCCGTGCGATGTTAGAGGAAACACGGCGAGACTTACCAACTTACCATCCTCTTCCCTGTCCAAGGCAAACATTGTTAATTTAAGCAGGGGCATGTATAAACATTCAGGAGGCATAGCATATGCAAACAAGAGTATTTATTTCAAGATCGTTCAGGTGTTTAGTTGCTCTTGATGCGATACAGTACCTCGCACGCGGATAGCCGCTAAGCGAGGATGAATTGTTTATCTTTCGTTTACAAGCAAGCATGCAACAAGTTTATTACAAGGCGATTACTGGCGTATGCCATATGGACGGTATAGTCTAGACGAGATGGTTTGCAACAAGAACAAGAGGCGCTGCAAGCCATTCCGACGAACAAGAGACTATTTAGTCTAGACGAGAATGCTTTGCAACAAAGTACAAGAGGCGCTGCAAGCCATTCCGCCTGAACAAAAGACTAAGAACAATATGTCTCGCCCGGACCGGGTCGATGCCAGTGCCCCAGCATCGTCCGCGAGACCGTTACCCTGTGCACTGGTTGTCCATGATCGAACGGGGCCTTGGTTGGGGCAACAAGAGTACAAGACAAGAGTACAAGACAAGAGGCAAGCTGTTGGGGCAACAATAGTACAAGACAAGATGCATTGCCTGTTTCGTTGTTCAGTGACTGTCTTTGCCTTGATGCAATTCTCCTGGGGCGGAGATTGCCTTGGTGACCTAGTGTCACGACCCGCACCCGGTTATTCGGGCACGAGTGCGTGGGCACGTCCAGCCTACGCCGCAGAATCGGCGGTAGTACGCTGTCTAGGGCATGACCACAAGTAATAAATCTAGCTCATTCACAACAAGTAAATAGGCAAGGAAAATAACAGGAAAAGAGTGCTAATATTTTATAACCAGAATTTGATAATCAGATCCAGAGTTTATTACAGAACCAAAGATTTATATCGGGGACAAACCCGATTTATAAGATAAGAAATAGAATAAAGGATAGCTAATGCTAACTACTCTGCAGGAGTAGTCTCCTGGGTGGGAGCCGGCTCTGCAACTGTATCACCTGCTGGCTCATAGGGTCCATAATAGGTAGGGGCAAGGTTCTCATCATCGCCTAGACAACGTATCCAGTCAGGAAAGGAGCAAAGTACACAGTGCACAACAAGATTAAACTAAATATTCATGACAATTAAACTGAGTATCATATTGGGAAAATTGCATAAAGGAAATATCAACATCTCAGAGTTAATGTTGTAAACAGGAATATGTGAAAAGCAGGAAATAAATGAGACAGAAATGAAACCACATCAATCAGCAAGAATATATCAAGACTAGAAACTGTGTGTGAACTTGTGTATTTAGAATACCTAGTTGGCATGTAGGGGTTTATAAGGCTAATCTGGCCGTCATAGACGGCTATTAAACAATACAATCGAGATCTGGCTGATGGACAGTCGTGTACCAACAGCTATTAAACAATGCATGGGGAATGGTAAACTACATGCCTTTCAGTATTCTCCCACCCGATATGTAAACAAGACATGAACTCCAATATTCAAAACATGAAATACAGTACTTTAACACTACGTGTAATCAACAAGGGTACTAGTAGAGCAGGGAATTAATTATCACAATATAAAGATTAACTTGAAGTGCAGGTACTTGCCTGTTGTTTGGATCCGATTAATGTTCTAGGGGAAGTTTCCACAGCTGAGTCCAAAAGCTGAAATAGACATTACCATCACTCTCAGAAGATGTCAAAAAGCTAGAAACGCCTGTCCTTGGGTCCAATTTGGAGACAAGGGCAAAAACGGCAGTTTCGGGTCAAAACGGGGTCCGCCGTTGGGCCCGCTTTGCACCGAAAAACGTGTCCGGGTCAAAAGTCTCCAAATTCACCAAACTTAGTGTCAACAGGTCAGGAACGCTGATACGAACCCAACGGAACTTCCAGATTTGGATTCCGATGAGCCGAACACAAAATCGCCCGTCGAGCGGGGCCTGTGGGGCCCACGACACGCGATTTCGTCAACGTTCTCAGAATCGAACCAAACTTGACCCACAGGACCAGCGTATCGCTACGAGTCCGATGGCGCAAGTTTCGTCTCGATCCGACGAGTGTACACGAAATTAGGGTGAATTGCCGAAAAGGCGGATACGGAACGATGTCCGCGGATACGCGTTGATTCCGGTGTGCACGCACACCCAAATCAGCTTCCGCGAAATCTCACACGTCCGTATCGACGCTGCGCACGTATCTGTGAAGACCGCGCGCGACCAAGTCGTCCCGTTTGGCGGGGCGTACTCAGTTCCGGGGTGAAACAGGGTCTGGTTTTTCCTGTTTTCGGATCGCGGTGTGCGATCACCACAGGACGCGGTGCCCCGAACAGTTGGTCCGGACATCGAGAGGGCCATACAGGCTTCCCAACGCAATTTGCGGAATTGAAAACGGAGATACAGGGTGTAAGATACGAGTACCTGAACAGGACCCGAGAAACCGAAAATCTTCGTGTCCGTGTCGTGTCCGACACGACACGGAGAATTGGGAGCTAGGGTTAGGGTTCAGGGGATTCCTCGCTGCGGTGGCCGGAGGACCGCCGGAGGGGCGCCGGAGAGGGCCGGGGAAGGGTCGCCGGGGCTGGACGGAACCGGTGGCGGTCGGCGGGAGCTAAGGGCGGCCGGCAGCGGCGGCTACGGCTGCTGCTGCTGGTGCTGTCGGGTTCGTGGGCCGCCGGGGGAGAAGCGGGGACGGCACGGCCGTGGCAGGGTGGCTGGGCAGCGGCGGCGGAGGGCGTCGACTGCTGGGGAGGGGTCGCCGGACGGGGTGGTTAGGGTTGCGGCGAGTGGCTGTGGCGGAGAGGAGGCCGGAGGGGGTTATATAGGGGAGTGAGGGAGAGGGAGACGCCGGGAACGGCGGAGGGGGAGGCGGCTGGTGCGGAGGTGCGCGGAGCGGGCGGGGGCGTGGCCGACGTGGCGCGCGGCCCGGGCGGAGCGGCGCCGGACGCGGGCGCCGCCGGAGGATGCGGGGAGAACTGGGAGAGGGGGCCGGGTCTGACGGGTCGGGTCGCGGGTCCGGGCAGACCCGCCCGACCCGTTAAGTCGGTGTTGGGCCGGGGCTGAGGGTTGGGCTGGGCTCGGCCCACTGGGCCGGGCCGGCCCAAGAAAATAAATAAATAAATATAAATATAATAATATAAATAATAATAATAATAATAAACAGTTTTAATTAATTAATTAATTAGTAAATAGTTTTTTAGGCATTTTAAAAATAGGTCTGAGGCCCAGAAAAATCCAGAAAAATTGCCCTAAGTCCAGTTTTCCATTTTACACCCAAAAATATTATTTTCATAATATTTTAATGTTATTTATTATCAATTAAAAATCTTGTAATAATTCAAAACCCTGATTTTAATTACAGAAAATTCCCAGAAAATTTCAGAAAATTGTGAAAAATCCCAATTTTAATATTTTGAAAATTCAGGGGCTTACAATCTACCCAACTTATAAAATTTCGTCCTCAAAATTTAAATTATGGCAGGGTTCTCTCTGTCCAAAACTCACTTGGTTACAGTCCAACGGTTTTCTCTCAGGGGAACATTGCGGTCGCTACCCAACTTATAATTTACCCGTATATCCTCTAAGGCTGTACAACTAGTAGAGCTAGGTCCCAACTTAATAAATCATGGTATTGAATCTTTAAGTTTGCAACACAAACACATCACCCAGGGTATTGCCTTAGTCATAAAGGGTTATCATCTAGCACTACAAATCAAACTTATCTCAAACACAGGATTTCGTCTTTCCGAAATGAGGGAAGACGATGATCAATAATAAAGAATTTAAAGGCGTGGTGGTAGAACAGAGGTATAGGGATCAAGGCGTTTAAAGAATTCTAATGGGATTTGTCAGGCGGGTATGGATTGAGATTCTATTCTGGTAGTCATTTATTCGTATGCTCGTATTAGTTCAGTTATACAACTGATACGATATGCTCAGCATGTCTTGGTCAGGTATATTTGTCTACTAATCACTACGTATCTCAATCCACGTAAAGTAGTCGTGCGAAGTGCGAATCAAAATGCACCAAGGTTGATCAGACCGTAATACACTGATTCTGAACAGACACTTGTATTAGTGTACGCGTCCAATAATACACGTGTCATGAACAAGCCTGATAAAGAGTAAGCTTGCAAAACTAGGCTATAGAATAGCAGCATAAACAATGTACATCAAAATTAAGTGCGCTAGATGATGATGAAAGGAGGTACAAAATTTAAATTCACATAATAAGCAAAATAACCGAAAACTCTACAATCTCTACAGTTATTAAATATAAAAGCATACCAGGTTATTAGCAAGTTCAAAATTGCTAGGTTGGGGCTGAGGTCACGAACCAATAGGCATGAGCTAAACAATACTAGGAAAGGTATCTACGAATCACTTACGCGCATTAGCTGCTTCCAGAGTTTGCGCGTTCTCTACGGTCATCACGTAAGCTTGTCCGCGTCTTGGAGTAGCGGGACAGTCCCTCACTTGATGTTCTGTTGAGCCACAATATAGGCAGGCACCTAGTCTCTTCCTACAAACTTGCCAAGTGTGGCCCGGTCTTCGGCAAAAGTTACAAGTAGCAGCCTGTTGGTTCTGTCCTTGAGCCTGGTGTTGGGGTGCTGGAGCTCGAGGGAGAGGACGCTGGGCTTGCTGCGGGGACCTCTGCTGTTGTTGTTGTTGAAAAAGGCGTTTGTTGGGTCCCGTATTTCCGGTATCTCTTTCTCGCTTTAGCTTATGCCCCATGTCTCTCTCAACGCCTTGTGCCACGTTCAAAATTTCCTCATAGGTGCGAGCTCGGCTGGTGGTGACAGCAAGGCGAATATCCGGAGACAGCCCCTTCTTGAATCTACGGGCTCGGTCCTCCGGGGTACGAACCATGCACTCCGCAAAGTGGCTTAACCTGCTAAATTCAGCAGTATATTCATCAACAGTCATGTTACCTTGTTCCAGTCTCTCGAATTGGCTTTCGAGAGCTTCTCGAGCCACTTCGGGGTAGAATTTCTCCTTGAACAGCCTCTTGAAGTCCTCCCAGGTGACGTCGGAAGCAGATAGTTGGGGTTCATCTCTGAACCAGGTTCGAGCAATGTCGAACAGTTGCAGGCTTGCAGACTCCACTTTGAGATCATCGGGAACCCGAGCAGTCTTCAGGAGTCTTTCGACATTCTCTATCCACTCATCAGCGTAGAGAATGCCCTCAGTTCCATAAAATTCCAGAGGCCTAAGGTTCTTGAAGTCTTTGGCACTTCCTGGCCTCTTGAGTGGCGACTCCTGGGACTTAATAGCTTCTGAGAGGCTGGTCCGCAGAAGTGCGGTCTGTTCTTTCTGGGATTCCACTAATCCCTGGAATACTCCTATTAGCTGTGCCCCATCTAAGGTAACTGCCGGGACATATGGAGGCGGCGGAAGTGCAAGAGTCTCGGGCACATTCTGCTCAGCTAGTTCTGATGTGCCTCCTACTGTGTTCCTGGTCTGGACCATTCTGAAAGATTAAGGGATAGGAAGATCAGAATAGGATACTTGGAAATCAAAGGCGATAGGATAATTGAGCAGAAATGATATCAAGAATTGAAATAATGACCCTATACTGTGAATGAGCTTTATCCTAAAATCCTCAATCTTGTTGCAGGCCTGTTCGGTCCCTAAGTTAAAACCGAACAATTTAGTCGTTTGACCTGCATGGGCCACCATAAAAACGTGTCACGACCCGCACCCGGTTATTCGGGCACGAGTGCGTGGGCACGTCCAGCCTACGCCGCAGAATCGGCGGTAGTACGCTGTCTAGGGCATGACCACAAGTAATAAATCTAGCTCATTCACAACAAGTAAATAGGCAAGGAAAATAACAGGAAAAGAGTGCTAATATTTTATAACCAGAATTTGATAATCAGATCCAGAGTTTATTACAGAACCAAAGATTTATATCGGGGACAAACCCGATTTATAAGATAAGAAATAGAATAAAGGATAGCTAATGCTAACTACTCTGCAGGAGTAGTCTCCTGGGTGGGAGCCGGCTCTGCAACTGTATCACCTGCTGGCTCATAGGGTCCATAATAGGTAGGGGCAAGGTTCTCATCATCGCCTAGACAACGTATCCAGTCAGGAAAGGAGCAAAGTACACAGTGCACAACAAGATTAAACTAAATATTCATGACAATTAAACTGAGTATCATATTGGGAAAATTGCATAAAGGAAATATCAACATCTCAGAGTTAATGTTGTAAACAGGAATATGTGAAAAGCAGGAAATAAATGAGACAGAAATGAAACCACATCAATCAGCAAGAATATATCAAGACTAGAAACTGTGTGTGAACTTGTGTATTTAGAATACCTAGTTGGCATGTAGGGGTTTATAAGGCTAATCTAGCCGTCATAGACGGCTATTAAACAATACAATCGAGATCTGGCTGATGGACAGTCGTGTACCAACAGCTATTAAACAATGCATGGGGAATGGTAAACTACATGCCTTTCAGTATTCTCCCACCCGATATGTAAACAAGACATGAACTCCAATATTCAAAACATGAAATACAGTACTTTAACACTACGTGTAATCAGCAAGGGTACTAGTAGAGCAGGGAATTAATTATCACAATATAAAGATTAACTTGAAGTGCAGGTACTTGCCTGTTGTTTGGATCTGATTAATGTTCTAGGGAAAGTTTCCACAGCTGAGTCCAAAAGCTGAAATAGACATTACCATCACTCTCAGAAGATGTCAAATAGCTAGAAACGCCTGTCCTTGGGTCCAATTTGGAGACAAGGGCAAAAACGGCAGTTTCGGGTCAAAACGGGGTCCGCCGTTGGGCCCGCTTTGCACCGAAAAACGTGTCCGGATCAAAAGTCTCCAAATTCACCAAACTTAGTGTCAACAGGTCAGGAACGCTGATACGAACCCAACGGAACTTCCAGATTTGGATTCCGATGAGCCGAACACAAAATCGCCCGTCGAGCGGGGCCTGTGGGGCCCACGACACGCGATTTCGTCAACGTTCTCAGAATCGAACCAAACTTGACCCACAGGACCAGCGTATCGCTACGAGTCCGATGGCGCAAGTTTTGTCTCGATCCGACGAGTGTACACGAAATTAGGGTAAATTGCCGAAAAGGCGGATACGGAACGATGTCCGCGGATACGCGTTGATTCCGGTGTGCACGCACACCCAAATCAGCTTCCGCGAAATCTCACACGTCCGTATCGACGCTGCGCACGTATCTGTGAAGACCGCGCGCGACCAAGTCGTCCCGTTTGGCGGGGCGTACTCAGTTCTGGGGTGAAACAGGGTCTGGTTTTTCCTGTTTTCGGATCGCGGTGTGCGATCACCACAGGACGCGGTGCCCCGAACAGTTGGTCCGGACACCGAGAGGGCCATACAGGCTTCCCAACGCAATTTGCGGAATTGAAAACGGAGATACAGGGTGTAAGATACGAGTACCTGAACAGGACCCGAGAAACCGAAAATCTTCGTGTCCGTGTCGTGTCCGACACGACACGGAGAATTGGGAGCTAGGGTTAGGGTTCAGGGGATTCCTCGCTGCGGTGGCCGGAGGACCGCCGGAGGGGCGCCGGAGAGGGCCGGGGAAGGGTCGCCGGGGCTGGACGGAACCGGTGGCGGTCGGCGGGAGCTAAGGGCGGCCGGCAGCGGCGGCTACGGCTGCTGCTGCTGGTGCTGTCGGGTTCGTGGGCCGCCGGGGGAGAAGCGGGGACGGCACGGCCGTGGCAGGGTGGCTGGGCAGCGGCGGCGGAGGGCGTCGACTGCTGGGGAGGGGTCGCCGGACGGGGTGGTTAGGGTTGCGGCGAGTGGCTGTGGCGGAGAGGAGGCCGGAGGGGGTTATATAGGGGAGTGAGGGAGAGGGAGACGCCGGGAACGGCGGAGGGGGAGGCGGCTGGTGCGGAGGTGCGCGGAGCGGGCGGGGGCGTGGCCGACGTGGCGCGCGGCCCGGGCGGAGCGGCGCCGGACGCGGGCGCCGCCGGAGGATGCGGGGAGAACTGGGAGAGGGGGCCGGGTCTGACGGGTCGGGTCGCGGGTCCGGGCAGACCCGCCCGACCCGTTAAGTCGGTGTTGGGCCGGGGCTGAGGGTTGGGCTGGGCTCGGCCCACTGGGCCGGGCCGGCCCAAGAAAATAAATAAATAAATATAAATATAATAATATAAATAATAATAATAATAATAAACAGTTTTAATTAATTAATTAATTAGTAAATAGTTTTTTAGGCATTTTAAAAATAGGTCTGAGGCCCAGAAAAATCCAGAAAAATTGCCCTAAGTCCAGTTTTCCATTTTACACCCAAAAATATTATTTTCATAATATTTTAATATTATTTATTATCAATTAAAAATCTTGTAATAATTTAAAACCCTGATTTTAATTACAGAAAATTCCCAAAAAATTCCAGAAAATTGTGAAAAATCTCAATTTTAATATTTTGAAAATTCAGGGGCTTACACCTAGCGGTCCCGTATACTTGCAGGTTCGTTCAGGCATAGAACGACTACGTAGTAGTCTCCCGGGGTTTGGATGAAAACACGGTAACAATCAAGCAGACAAGCATGCGTTCTAAGGAACATAATCAGCACGTTTGCTCGGGCCCGAAGGTAGTTCGAGAGATGAAACCGTTAAGGGACTTAGCATGCGAGGGTCTGAACATATAAGCAGTATTTCATTTCCATGTTCTAGCAAGCAATACCAGTTGGAATTATTCCCTTAGCTAGGTGCGTTGGATTTATTAGCATGCAGAGGGTTATCACCTAGCGACTAGCATGAATATTTCAGATTTTATGTGTGCTGGCTAAGCAAAGACAAGTTCACCGTAGCCACCCACCTTAGCGATGATTCGCCTCGGTAGAGCGATACATCTGAGCGAGCCTCTGAAAGTCCAAGCCGAATTCCTGTAGGACAAGTCTGGATATTCTTTGCTTCTTGATCGAGACAAAGCGGGTCGGGACAGTTGCACTATTGCCGATTGAGTCGGCAGTCCGCTTGAGCGGAACGGGGTGTTACAACACGCGCGCGCCGCCGCAGCCGCCCGGCCCGACTCTGCTCGGTTCGGTTCGGTTCGGCGCACGTACCGGGTGCGGGTACGTGCCTACACCTGCGGGCGCCGAATGCCGATCCAATTTACTCTTCGGGTTCGGGCTGGGATCCAAAAAATCTTTTTGCTCCTCTTTATTTTTTTGAACCATTTGACTCATTCAAATTTGAACGTAGAGGCTCCATGTCCAGGTTCATTGAACCCTTGTGACAGCCATTCCTCCACGTTTATTTCCTTTAGATATTTCTCTTTAATGGCTAGTTTTAACAGTCATTTTATCTCTTGTCGGTTGGCTGTGTCTTTGGTCAACCTTTATATTGCAGTCACCTCCTCCTTCTTTCTTTACAGAAAATCATCCTACGTGAAACCTCTCTTTCATTCCTCTCTCGAACCACATTCAGATCTCTTAATCCTTGCTCTGGGTAGAGCTAAGTTCGGTCTCTCTCTCCGAGTTGTGTGCGACGAAGAGAATCCGGTAGTCAGAAAATTTTACCACTAGGAGCTTCCGAGAAACGTTTGTACATAGACCTCGGATCAACTCTTAGGACAGTGCTTCGTGCACGACTTCCCTGGCGGCCGGTAACAATTTCTTTTGGTTTCTTTGTTCTCTTTAACTTCGAAAAAATTATATATATATATCAAAACTGGTAACAATCTAAGAGTTGATCAATTTTTTGTGAGCATATATTATTTTTGCTAAATAGCGTATTCTGTGAGCATATATTATGTGAAGCCTACATATATATAAAACATATACTATACCAAATATTCTAGCTTAGCAAACACAAGTTTGGTATTCTGTGAGCATACATATTTTTTTTCTTGTAGCAATTTTTACTACTACATTTTGTTTTTGTCACCTATATATTTGTCACCACTAAAACAAATACTGTAGCAATTTTTTTTCTTCCTTTTCTAATTGCTTACCAAAAAAAGGTTTGAGGTGTCAGTTTTTGAGGAGATTAAAGAGGATCAAAAGGATCGAGGTGTCAGGTTCATCTCATTAACCGCTCGGTTCATTGCCTCGATCCAGAATATATTTTGGGTGTACAACTACAATACTTTAATAGTAGATGTACATCCAAGATATATTTTCCGCGAAATATTTGTAATTAATCATTATACATAAATATCTATACAAGTTAATAAATTCAAGACTTTTATATTTTTCAAATTAGCTAAAAATAATAATTTTTTTCTTAATATCAAACAATTACATAATTTCAATAAAAATAATAAAATTTAAAATTTAAGATCAGGAGGTTTATACAAATGTTGCTATTAAATTGAATGTGAATAAGATTTTTTTTAAAAAGTTAATATAAGATGGTTAAATATTGTATAAGGTAACAAGTTTGGATAATTTCTAAAAGAGTAACATGTCGCCAAGATGGTTGGGTGGGTACATGAGTGACCAAAAAACTCTAGACCGACACATGTTGCTATTAACTTGAATATGAATCAGAATTTTTTTTTAAAGGTAATAAAAGATGGTTAAATATTGTATAACGCAGCAAGTTTGCGTAATTTCTAATAGAGTAACATTTCGTCAACTGCATTGGCAATATAGTTTCGTTTTTATTTTATTTATTTATTTACAGATCTTTTACTGACGGAAAGATTTTTTTTTTTTTAAATATTTATATCGCCAATCTAAATGGCGAGATGACCCATATATGTGACTATGTCGCCAATTGAATTGACGATTTGGCTGCATGTACTCATGTTGCCAACATTTTTGACGACGCATTATCTTTTAGAAATTTAACTAACTCGTTATTTTATACATTATTTTACTTTATTTTGTTTCCATTTCAAAAAATTTCTGAATATGAATCTCTCTAGCTTCCATCATGTATTCTATACTCCCCTTCTTCTGTCTCACATAAATAAATCCTTGGAATGAGACATATACTGACAATATCTTGAAACATAACAAACATGATAGAAAACTTGAAAGAGAAGATGGAGCAGAGGAGGAAAGAAGGAAGAAACACCAAACAAGAAGAGTGCTGCGAGGGAAAAAGAAAAAGAAAAAGAAAAAGAAAATAAAAGGAAGAAGAGGAAGTTCACAATCAATGCAAAAGGAGGACAGATATATGTGGGAACCATAACACGAAATAGATTATCAAACTTTTAAAGAGAAAATACGGGCTAATAATTTTTTTAAAGAGAAATCTAAAAAATTAAAATCATCAAAACTAAGTTTACTTAGAATCGGTTATAAACAACCGAGTCGGACATTTTTCGTATAAAAATTTGGTGTACAGAAAATATTTTTAAATAAATTAACTAAAATAAAAATATTTAAAAAATTTTGAAGTAACGAAAGTTTTCGCCATCTGAGATGGCAAAATCTGAAAAAAAAATTTATATATATTTGTCAAAATTTTGCCAACTCGGTTGGCTGTCAAATTTTCGCATATGAAAGCTTTTTTATTTATTTATTTATTTTTGGTTTGTTTATTTTGGTTTGTTTTCTTTTGGTTTATTTTTTTTAAGTTTTTTTTTTGGGATACAAAGATTTGGTTTTTTTTTTTTTTTTTTCAGGTTTGGTTTTTTTGTTAAAAAAAGAGTGCTTTTATTTAATTTTATTTAGTTTTAGTTTTTTTTTTTAAGTTGTTGTACCAATATTTTTTTTAAATAAATTATAATAAAATAAAATTTAACATCCAAAATAAAATATACTATTATTGAACTAAAAAAAAAAAGCTCCCGTAAGAATTTTACGTCTGCCGTCGAGCAGACTTCGAGATAACTATTTGTTTGGAAATCGTTTTTCGTCAAACAATAGATCGATTTGTATGTTTTCGACGAGAGTAACACAATTCGTATACAAAGAATTTTCATCCGAAGCAAGACGCACATGTTACAGACAAAAATATAAAATTTAAAACTTTAAAGTATCATAACTTTTGATTGAGAGATCGAAACAAGGTCCAGTTTATGCCAAAATGACCGTATCGAAAAGTACTACGGGATAAACTATTTCACCGTTTGACAGACTTCGAAATTTTTAGAATCGCAAAAAAATATGTTTCGACCTCCAAATTTTACTTTCGATAATTTTATTTTCGAATTTTTTTAATATCTATACTATTTTTTTATTATCTATAGTAATATGAATGATAACAAAATCTATTGATTAATATTATTATCAATATTATATTTTTCTTTCGTATCACTAAAAGATAATTTATTATTATTTGTACCCAAAATTTATTTAAAATAATTAATTATATAGATAATAAATAATTAGTTTGTTATTTGTTAAATTGTGATATCTATTTTAATTATAATTTTTCATAAATATATGTTTTAAATTTTGAATATGTATTTAGTTAGATAATGACAAATTACTATAGATAATAATTATATTTTCAAAATCATATTAGTATACATAATAACAAATTAGTATAGCTAATAATCAAACGGTTGCTATTTCTAAAATTATATTTTGAATGATAATATATGTGGTATCTAATATTTGAAAAATATTTTAGTTAATTTTAAATTGTCTTTAGAAAATCTATTGGTTATTTTTTTATAAAACCAACACACACAAAAACAAAATTCAACTATCCAAAAAAACCAACACAAAAAAGCAAAACAAAAAACAAAAAACCATTTTAAGATTTTCGCCAACTTGGTTGGCGAAATTTGGCAAACCCAAATTTTCGTCAGCCATGTTGAAAAAAATTTGACAAATATAAAAAAAAATTATTATTTCATATTTTTGCCAACAGAGATGACGAAAGGTTTTGTTATTTCAAAATTTTTAAAAATAGTTTTGTTTTTGTAAATCTGTTTTAAAATATTTTCAGCAAATTTTCTGTCATATTAATCAGACAATGATGAGCTCGTATAATTGTGTACACGAGCTTATAAGAATAGAATTTTTCTCAATTTTTTTTTGATAATTAATATAAAGGCAGTAACAGAAATACCAAGATTATCAGAACCATTTCCATTCATCTTAAGGAGCTACCGGGGGAAACATTCAACAGTTTAATGTGTTCAATTCCAATACTTATTTGTGTTAATAGTCATTCATGTCCAATTGATAACGAACTTGTCATTGTATTAAAGATATGATAATTAAAGATATGATAATATGAACTTGGTTAAGAGCTTTTATGTTTATCCAAACAAAATTTCAATATAGTTTATCTTAATTAGTCTATCTCAAACGTATCTATACTAATATATAATTTAAATACTAAAATATTTTTGTATAAAATATTTTTTTAGCTAATTATATAATTATTTATGAATAATAAAATAATTTACACATCAGAAAATTTACTGTAGCGAAATAAATTTATATCAAATTCATGCAGACGAAACAAATTTGGATAATTTTGAAATAGAGACAGAGTCCGCCAACAGTGTTGGCGGAAAACCAAAAGAAATAAACACGTAGGCAAAAAGATCAAAAGTTGACCCCACTGGACAAAATTTTGCCAACACTGTTGGCTGAATTTGTGCAAGCCAACAATGTTGGCAGAATTTTGCCTTGTGGGGCCTGCAGAGTGGTTTGGGTGGTTGAATTTTGTTTGGTTGGTTTGGTTTATTTTATTAGTTTTTTTTAATTAGTTATCTTTTAGTTATTTTTTATTTAGTTTAGTTTTGGAATTTAATTTTAAAAATATATTTTAACGAAATAAAATTAAAATAAATTAATTGTAAAAAAAAAATTAGAGGTCGAAACATGTTTTATGTCCACTATTTTTGCCTCACAGATATAAAACAATTAATTTAATTTTTTTCTTTTTAAATCTTTTCCTAATTTTTTTTGGAGGTCGAAACATCGTTTTAAATTCGTGGGCACCACACCAAATATAAATTAATTTTGCTGCAGTAAATTTTAAATATTCGAAAAAATATGACCGAAAGTAATATTTGGAGGTCGAAACATCTTTTTTTGCGATTCTGAAAATTTTAGAAGTCCGTTAAACAATGAAACGGTTTATCTCGTAGTACTTTTCGATACGGTCATTTTGGCACAAACTGGAGCTTGTTTCGATCTCTCAGTCAAAAGTTATGATACTTTAAAGTTTTAAATTTTATATTTTTGCCTGTAACATGTGCGTCTTGTTTCGGATAAATTTTTTTTCTACACGATTTGTGTTACTCTCGTCGAAAACATACAAATCGACTTATTATTTAACGAAAAACGATT
Source organism: Iris macrosiphon (assembly GCA_036927795.1). NCBI lineage: Eukaryota > Viridiplantae > Streptophyta > Magnoliopsida > Asparagales > Iridaceae > Iris > Iris macrosiphon. The sequence goes on from JAYESA010000013.1 coordinate 6,868,173, forward strand.
TCAAAACAAGTAGTTATGTCCGCTCGAAGTCTGCTCGATGGCAGACGTAATATTCATACGGCATATTATTATTATTATTATTATTATTATTATTATTATTAACGTCAGTTAACGACGAGAAAATTAACGATAGAAATATAATATTTAAAAATATAAACGTCCAATTGATGTTTTTTTCATAATTTTTTAAACTTTTATGTTTTAGATTGAATTTATACAAATTTTAATGCTTTGGAAACAAATTTTCGAAAAAAATATTTCTAAATTTTTCTTTACAATTAATTTATTTTAATTTTATTTCGTTAAAATAAATTTTCTTAAATCTAATTACAAAACTAAATAAATAAAACAAAAACATAACTAATTAAAACAAACCAACAAAAAAATCGACCCAACCAAACAAACCAAACCGAACCAATCAAATAAACCCGTGGGCCCCCACACCCAATTTTCGCCAACACAGTTGGCTGAAATTGCCCCCCCCCCCCCCAAATTTCAGCCAACAGTGTTGGTAAAAATTGGCTTGTGGGCTCCAATTTAAATTATTATTTTTTTCTGCCTACGTGTACATCAATTGTGTTTTCCGTCAACACTGTTGTCGAACGCTGTATTTTTTTCAAAATTTTACAAACTTGTTTCTTTTGTATGAATTTAATATAAATTTATTTCGCTACAGTAAATTTTCTGTTTACACATCTACTAATTTAAATTTATAAACTAATAATTGGTGTATAGAATAATGGAGGAAGTATGTCACATCCAATTATTATGTTGAACCCATACATAACAATAGGATAAGTGTGTCATTGGTCATACTGATATATATATGTCAAAACCATCCATAGATTCATCAAAGGTCAATTCGATAGTTAGTTCTTTTTTATACGTAAATCCATTCATTTGAGCAAGTTGTTTCAAACTCAGAGTTTGTGTCATTACGTTACTCGACCTTTTCTTCCCTCCTCCACTCTCTTTCTATATATAAGATTAACTTAAATTTATAAACTAATCTAAAATTGTGTAACCTCCTCCACTCTCTTTCTATAAGATTAACTTAAATTTATAAACCGATCTAAAACCGTACAACATCTCCCGATATCTTTCTATAAGATTAATTTTCGACATATACCACCTGTCGTGTCCCGATTCCGCATGGGCCGATTCGTCCTCGCTTGGTCCCTACGGGACCGTTCGTCCTCGCTTGGACGCGATGCCGTGCAAACCTAAGTTGCGCTTGCACCAGGCACGTACCTGCACAAGACACAAGATAGACGAAAATATACATATATAGGCACAGAGTAAAAATGCAGAGAACAAAAGTTTAACACATCTGATAGCACACAAAATACTTTCATTTTATTGAATACTGAAGATTTGGATTACAAAGTGTTTGCTTGGCTGAGTTACAAAATATGTCTTAGAAGGCTTACAACTCTTTTTACATTCCCAAAACTAGCCACAACGCCCATTACATTATGCCCTTGTAGTAGGACCAAAATAACCAAAACATCTAGCAGAAGAAGAGTAGCCCACTAGAGAGGTAAGCAGCAGAGGAAGCAGCACGAACACAGTCCTAGGGAAGGGTGCGCACACGCTGATTCAGGTTGAGGATGCTTGCCAAACTCTCGCTTCCAGTACCTGGATATTTGCCCACAAACGTGGGTCAGTACTACCACATGTACTGGTGAGCGACCGTTGCCAAACTCACCTTAGAAATCCACACTAAGTAAGCATATTAAGCTAGCATTATTAAGTGGTCTTTCTGATTGTCTACGTGTCTTCTCATTGTGTTTATTCCAAGGTGGCGAAAGCTAGGCGGGAGCAGTTTCAGACGATATTTTCCTGCAGAAGGACCAATTAGTAAGGATCGTTTTTTTTTTGGTGATTATCATGAATTGGACGTGCTAATTATTGATGGTTGTTGCTTAATTTGAAAAAAAGATTGTAACTTTGGGTTAATGTTTGAATTTGCTTAGAAAAATAATCTAAGTTGCAATGATAATTCGGAGGGTTTCATTGGTTATTTCTATTTGAACAATTCAAGGTTTGCATTTTTAAGGAATTTGTGAATTCATTTGATCTGTCTCTTTCTCTTTTTAATGATGATAACGATTACAAGATGAAGATGGTGAACGACTAGATGGAGGAGTTCTAAGTCAACTTCCAACAATCCCAAATACAAAGCACATATTTCTTTCACCATTTCTTGTTATTATTTTGAATAATTTCATGCACTTTGATAAGTTTTCGGTGATCGAAAATTCCATCGGTAGATATAATTGACAACGGGGTTTCTGCAAGTGTTCTTTAAATTTTATTTGGAGGTGATGAATTATAGAAGGTATCTATGGAGGAACGTGTGGACAATCAGGATGGAACTGTCTGATTTCTATCCATACAAATTATCGTTGATCGAATTCATCAACAAGATCCATCACTCAAATCTCGACGAAAGGTATGAGCATTTGGAATGAATGTTTGAGAGAATTTGTTATTGCTATTTTAGTTCTTGACATGTCCGATTTGACGTATTTGGATATCAGTAGTCAAACTTGAAGCCCCATGCATATTCGATATAATATACGATAACCGTCTATTTGTATTGGTGAAAGTTATCCGAGTGATGTTCACTTATAGATTGATATATGCGTGTTGTTGATTTCTTTGATTGTTTATGCGTGTTCAGATCTATGTGCTCATGTTCTTCTTTCATTTATTTTTTCAAGTAAGTCTTCGCAAAATTTAAACAAAATGAGACATCTATATATCAAATATTTCCAACGTAATAAAAATATGTTAGGTAGTAGCCTCTATCTCAACAAAAAGGGACATCTACATATCAATATTTATAATGTAATAAAAATATGTTATATACGTAGTAGTCTATCTCAACAAATTTATATATAGGTAGTTGATATTTGTAGATTTTTGTAATAGAATAAATACAAGTTTGGTCTTTCTCATTTAATATGAGCTTTAAATTTGTTTTCTAAATTCAATATGGTATCAGAAGACTCGGAGAAGTATGTATCAGTTGGGATGTCTCATTGCTGACTACTCTCGACAGGTCACATGCGCTCCTCCATTCACTCCTAAAAGTAAAGTAAAAGACGTAGCTGTACTTTCTGAATTTGATGCATACAAATGATTGAATATATTCATTATATAGATACAGAAAGGATGAGTATAAGCCAATGAATAATATATAGATACAGACAGGTAGATCAACCAACAGAAGCCACAGAGTATATATGCCGAACCACTGCAAATTCATTGGCTATATATATATATATATGCCGATCCACTGCCATTATATTGATTGAATATTTAGCAAATTCATTCTTGATATATGCCGAACCACAGCCATAGCTTCTATTCTTCCATTTATGAAGCGCACCGCTTCTTTGGTTGCGTTAATATCCAATGAGTATATATACCAAATTCTTTTTCATATGCCTCTCCACTGCCACTACTAGACTTAAAATTATATATATATATATATATATATATATATATTATAAATGACGTCTAGTTTAGTGGTTAAGATCTTAAGTGGTGAGTTGGTTGTGGTGATATTTAATTTTTCTTTGGAAGAATTAAGTGGTGAGTTGGTAAGCCGAGTGCAGATACAGGTTCGATGTGGTGAGCCTTCGGACCAGGAGTATGTAACACAATTACAATTATTACCTTTTCCAAAAAACTTCCGCAACCTCCTGGATAATATATATCGGTCTTAACCACTAAACTAGACTAGACGTCATTTCTAAATCATATATATATATATATATATATATATATATATACCCATTTTATTGGTAAGTAAATTTTGTTTGGTAAAGGTGAAGGCGATGGTGAATGTATAAATGTGGAGTTGGAGATGAAGGTGAATGGAAGGAATTCAAACAATCAGACCTTAAAAATATAAATTAAATACCAATTCGTAGAGAGAAAATACTCTAGATTTTTAGAGTATTTTTTTTTTCTTTCCTGAATTTGTATATATATATATATATATATATATATATATATATATATATATATATATATATATATATATATATAGAGGTTTGTGAATCCGAACCCAATAAGGATTTAGAATCCAACAAGGAGAAGGAGAACCCTCGCGGGTCGGGTCCCAGATTTTGGGTTTGGACCCACCGGACCCACTCCTCCTCTCTCCTCCTGGGGCCCACGTGCCACTCTCTCTCTTTTTCGATGCGGGTGGGGCCCGTGCCCACATTCTCTCTCTCTCTCTCGCCTGGGTTTGGAGCCGCTTCTCCCAAGGTGACGGATGAGCCGCTTCTCGCACAAATCGATTTTCTTTCTCTTCCTCCTCACTGTCGTTCACCTCATTTCGTTGTATTTGTCTTTGTCAAACATAAAATTTTCGATCTACTTTTGCCGGATTGGTTGCTCGCTTCCAAAGCCCTAAGAAGATTATGTTTTAACAATCTAATTTTATGTACTATATACTAACTATTTCTAGAATAGTTGGAATTTCAAAATTTTGTTCTAAATCGAGGTATAAACTCCAGAGTTTTTATTTTTTTTATTTTTTATTCATTTAAGTCCATTAAATTAGATTGGATAAATTAAATAAAAAATAAATCGAATCATAAAAACAAAAAAAATTTAGATTTTCACTTATCATATAAGAAATTTCTATAGTCTAAACTAGTGCTAAACCAATCCTATGTAAACCCCCTGAATTTTCAAAATTTTAAAAAACTGGATTTTTCACAATTTTCTGGAATTTTCTGGAAATTTTCTGTAATTTAAAAACAGGGGTTTTAATTATTCAATGATTTTTAATTGATATTAAACAATATTAAATATTATGAAAATAATATTTTTGGATGTAAAATGAAAAACTGGACTTAGGGCTATTTTTCTGGAATTTATCGGACCCCAGACCTATTTTTAAATGCCTAAAAAGTATTTACCTATTAATTAATTAATTATTAATTTCTGTTATTATTATTATTATATTTATTAGATTTTGGGCCGGCCCGGCCCAGTGGGCCGAGCCCAGTGCAACCCAGCCCAACCCCCATTGCCATAGCGGGTCGGGCGGGTCCGCTCACCCGGATCCGCGCCCGACCCGGAACCCGCCCGGTCACCCCCGTCGTCCCCGTTCTCCCCACGACTCCGGAAACCCCGCCGGCCGCCGCGATTTCCGGCCACGCCGCAGCCACGTAGCCCCTCCCCCTCCGATTTTCCCGCCGCCACGACGTCCCGGCCGAGCCCCTCGCAACCCCCCTATATAATCCCCTCGCCTCCGCCCTCTTCCTCCCCCAGAACTCGAAACCCAAACCCTAACTACCCCGACGCTCCGGCAAGCCCCCGGCGACCACCGCCCTGCGTCGACCTCCCCCCTCCAGATCCGCCGCCGGCTCCAGAAGCTCCTCCTCTCCCTGCTCCTCTCTCCTCCCCGCTGCCGGAACTCGCCGCCGACCCCCTCGACGCCGCCGGATACCTCGCCTGAGCCGCCTGAGCCTCGGCCCGACCTCGCCGACCGACGGCCAGCCCCCCCGAGCCCCGGACACGGCGGCAGGACGCAGGACACAGCACTGCCCTAGGCTGGACACGCTGACACGTGTCCAGGACACGATACCGACACAGTTCGATCCTCGGTTTTTCGGTCAGGTTCAGGTACTTGTAACTTTCACCTCGTAGCTCGGATTTCGTATCCGCAAATTGCGTTGCGAAGCCTGTATGACCCTCTCGGTGCCCGGACAAACCGCTCGGGGCATCGCGTCCTGTGGTGATCGCACACCGCGATCCAAAAACAGGAAAAACCAGACCCTGTTTCACCCCGGAACTGAGTACGCCCCGCCAAACGGGACGACTTGGTCGCGCACGGTCTTCACAGATACGTGCGCCTCGTCGATACGGACGTGTGGGATTTCGCGGAAGTCGATTCGGGGGTGCGTGCACCCCGGAATCAACGCGTATCCGCGGACATCGCCCCGTATCCGCCCTTTCTGTAATTCACCCTAACTTTGTGCACACACGTCGGATCGAGACGAAACTTGCGCCATCGGACTCGTAGCAATACGCTGGTCCTGTGGGTCAAGTTTGGTTCGATTCTGAGAACGTTGACGAAATCGCGTGTCGTGGGCCCCACAGGCCCCTCTCGACGGGCGATTTTGGGTTCGGCTCATCGGAACTCAATTCTGAAAGTTCCGTTGGGTTCGTATCAGCGTTCCTGACCTGTTGACACTAAGTTTGGTGAATTTGGAGACCGTTGATCCTGACGCATTTTTCGGTGCAAAGTGGGCCCACCGGTGGACCCCGTTTTGGCCCGAAACTGCCGTTCCTGCCCTTGTCTCCAAATTGGACCCAAGGACAGGCGTTTCTAGCTGATTGATATTTTCTGGATCTGATGGTGATATTTGTTTCAGCAACCGGAGTACCGCCTGCAATTCCCGTCGAAGTCAGAACTGCAAACATAGCCGGAACCACAGGCAAGTGTACCTTGCCAAACCCTGCAGCTTGCTAATTATTTTCTGGACTTAATCATGCAATAATGGACAAATAAAGCCTGCCAAATCTCAGTAATTCTTGACATAGTACTTTACTTGATTTCTGGTGAATTAAATATAAACATGTTTTAACTGCTTAACCTAGGAGACGGGTGACGTACTTAGTGTCCGATCACAGTCGGGTGCCAACTCCGTACGCGGGGTTGTGTAACGTCACATAGACATGGATATCGAGACCCGATAATTCTCGTACTTGTCCTATCAAGTACACCAGAACCCAGGACACTTGACACTATTTCATGAGACAGAGTCTTCCTGAGACATTCAAGGTGATTCTGTATAGGATGCATGTTATATGACATAGACTTTACATTCTTAGACATTTGATTCATAGCTATCAGACTTACTGCATTAGTTATGATTATGCGTGTCATGGACATGAGACATGTGATTACATTGGGTGGGGAGAGACACACAGACTACAGGCTGATATTATATATAAAACATAGTATATCTCATAGTGTAAATCATAGTTATTGCTGCTACCGGCTCCCCGACACAGAGCTTGTAGTGGCTTCGGCCTGAGATCTAGTGCTGCTCTCATATTGCATATCACATAGCTGGTTACTTAGTTTACCCTGCTGATTATCTTATTGTTGCACTGATATTCATTTGGCTTGAGTTATTTCTGTACCTTGCTATGTCCCCTGAGGACCTGGAATGGATGATGTCCCCAGGTACAGCTGAAGAGAACTACCCAGAAGTGTACGGTACCGGAGCACTCCTCGGAACAGAACCAGGAACAGAGGGCGAGATAGTGGCCGAAGACTTCTCCTGAGCCCGGCTTCAGCTATACAGTATTTTCATTTTCAGCATTTCAATTCCTGTCTATTTTCCTTAAATGTAACAGAATATTTCTCGGATTTGTTTCCCGAGACAACCTCATTTGATATTGCATATTTATTTCCAGAGCATTATTTCTGCCTTTTAATCTGTGTTATTCTGTGGATGAGATTAGTAATACCTGAGACTTGTAACATATTACTGCTAGACTACAGCTTAAGCATGCCCTGATGGATCCATTAAATTGGGTTGTCCATCGGTGCGTGCTGCTGGCCATTGCTCACGTGCTCAGTCCCTCGTCATTTTGGGACTGGGGCGTGACATGGTTTTTTTGTGGTGGCCCATGCAGGTCTACGACTAAATTGTTCGGTTTCAACTTAGGGACCGAACAGGCCTGCAATAAGAATATGATAAGTTTTAGAATCTCATCCACTTGCTTGAATCGTTTTTGATCTCTATATCGACTTCAAATAATTTACTTGCATCTTGCCTTGATTCCTGTACGCCTCTTACTGGGTATTTTGGATGCAGGAAAATGGACCCACAAGAATGCAACGAGACTCCCGTCGGAACACCCCAAGCTACAGGTGTCACCTATGACGACGAAGTGACACCAGTCGAAGGAGTTCCCACAACTCAACAGAGCCAGCAGGCAGGTCAACCTAACTCCCGATTCCGACGCGATGATATTCTGCCTCCGCCGCAGTTCGCTCCACCAACGCCCGTACTCCCACAAGGACAACCAATTGACGGGCAACAGATATTCCAAATGATCTACGCGATGATGCAAGCTCAGCAACAAGTCCAACACGAGGCTCAGCGTCGCGAAGCCAATTTCTGGAGGGACAGCATCGTAACTGTACTAGAGCAGGCCAACCTACCAGCTCGACGGCCATCTACAGGCTCAATCACTGACTTCCGCCAACTGAAGCCCCGCACTTTTTCTGGAAAAGAGGAGCCCACAGAAGTTCATGAATGGCTCACCAACATTCGGCATCAACTTGAAGCAGCTGAGCTACCACGGGAACGTTGGATGACTGCCGTCCGAATGCAATTGACGGATAATGCTCATCACTGGTGGTTGTCTGAGGAGACGCGACTCGGATCAGACCGAGTCACTTGGGAGGAGTTTTCCAGACTCTTCCAAGAGATGTACATTCCGGCTATCGTACGATCCGAACTGCGGGACAAATTCAACCGTCTCACTCAGGACTCTATGACAGTGGAAGAGTACAACGCGGAATTTATTCGTCTGAGCCGCTTCGCCCCAACCCTGATCCCGACAGAGGAAGAGAAGGCCGAGAAGTTCTTCGACGGACTGAACTTTGAGCTACAAAGACTCATCGGATCCGTCGCACCTACCTCCTACTCAGATGTTCTCGCTGCAGCCCGACGCCTGGAACGCGTCACCAGGAGGGAGTCTCGCCACAAGCGGCCAATCACCTCAGCACCAGACAGGACATCACCGGGAGAATCTGCAAAGAGATCTCACACGCACCAGCCACCCAGGACAGCTTCGCAGACTCTTTCTACCTGTCACTACTGCGGCAAACTGGGTCATGTCGAGAAGGACTGCAGACGCAAGTTGGGATTGTGCCTGATTTGCGGCACCAATCAGCACATAGCCAAGGACTGTCCCCAGCATCGAGATGGAGCACGAAGGGCAAACCAACCAGCTCTACCAGCACCGAGGCCACCTCTGGCACCTCAAGCAGCACTCTTCCAGCAAGCCCAGCAGCAGCAGAGGAATCCACCTCAAGGACGCGGACAAGCTTATGCGCTGACTGTGCAGGACGCTGATGCGAGTAAGTGATTCGTAGTTTTCCGTTCTAGTCTTGTTGTAGTTCGTGCCCGTTGGTTCGTGACCTCAGCCCCAACCTAGTAATTTGCAACTTGTTAATAATAACCTGGTTTTCATAAAAGTTATAGTTTTAACTAGATTTTCCTGGAAAGTGTAAACTTTCGATTTTTAGGGAAACGGTATTTCCCTGAAGCCTCTTGTGATGTGTTTTCAAACGATGCTTGCGACCGCGTCATCTCTGTTGACCGGTTATTCTTTGATTGCGAGGACGCAATCTTCTTAAGGGGGGTAGATTGTAAACCCCCTGAATTTTCAAAATTTTAAAAAACTGGATTTTTCACAATTTTCTGGAATTTTCTGGAAATTTTCTGTAATTTAAAAACAGGGGTTTTAATTATTCAATAATTTTTAATTGATATTAAACAATATTAAATATTATGAAAATAATATTTTTGGATGTAAAATAAAAAACTGGACTTAGGGCTATTTTTCTGGAATTTATCGGACCCCAGACCTATTTTTAAATGCCTAAAAAGTATTTACCTATTAATTAATTAATTATTAATTTCTGTTATTATTATTATTATATTTATTAGGTTTTGGGCCGGCCCGGCCCAGTGGGCCGAGCCCAGTGCAACCCAGCCCAACCCCCATTGCCATAGCGGGTCGGGCGGGTCCGCTCACCCGGATCCGCGCCCGACCCGGAACCCGCCCGGTCACCCCCGTCGTCCCCGTTCTCCCCACGACTCCGGAAACCCCGCCGGCCGCCGCGATTTCCGGCCACGCCGCAGCCACGTAGCCCCTCCCCCTCCGATTTTCCCGCCGCCACGACGCCCCGGCCGAGCCCCTCGCAACCCCCCTATATAATCCCCTCGCCTCCGCCCTCTTCCTCCCCCAGAACTCGAAACCCAAACCCTAACTACCCCGACGCTCCGGCAAGCCCCCGGCGACCACCGCCCTGCGTCGACCTCCCCCCTCCAGATCCGCCGCCGGCTCCAGAAGCTCCTCCTCTCCCTGCTCCTCTCTCCTCCCCGCTGCCGGAACTCGCCGCCGACCCCCTCGACGCCGCCGGATACCTCGCCTGAGCCGCCTGAGCCCCGGCCCGACCTCGCCGACCGACGGCCAGCCCCCCCGAGCCCCGGACACGGCGGCAGGACGCAGGACACAGCACTGCCCTAGGCTGGACACGCTGACACGTGTCCAGGACACGATACCGACACAGTTCGATCCTCGGTTTTTCGGTCAGGTTCAGGTACTTGTAACTTTCACCTCGTAGCTCGGATTTCGTATCCGCAAATTGCGTTGCGAAGCCTGTATGACCCTCTCGGTGCCCGGACAAACCGCTCGGGGCATCGCGTCCTGTGGTGATCGCACACCGCGATCCAAAAACAGGAAAAACCAGACCCTGTTTCACCCCGGAACTGAGTACGCCCCGCCAAACGGGACGACTTGGTCGCGCACGGTCTTCACAGATACGTGCGCCTCGTCGATACGGACGTGTGGGATTTCGCGGAAGTCGATTCGGGGGTGCGTGCAACAGAATATTTCATTTTCAGCATTTCACAGGTACAGCTGAAGAGAACTACCCAGAAGTGTACGGTACCGGAGCACTCCTCGGAACAGAACCAGGAACAGAGGGCGAGATAGTGGCCGAAGACTTCTCCTGAGCCCGGCTTCAGCTATACAGTATTTTCATTTTCAGCATTTCAATTCCTGTCTATTTTCCTTAAATGTAACAGAATATTTCTCGGATTTGTTTTCCGAGACAACCTCATTTGATATTGCATATTTATTTCCAGAGCATTATTTCTGCCTTTTAATCTGTGTTATTCTGTGGATGAGATTAGTAATACCTGAGACTTGTAACATATTACTGCTAGACTACAGCTTAAGCATGCCCTGATGGATCCATTAAATTGGGTTGTCCATCGGTGCGTGCTGCTGGCCATTGCTCACGTGCTCAGTCCCTCGTCATTTTGGGACTGGGGCGTGACATCCTATCATTGAGTTTTGTTTTTAATTAGTAATTTTCTCACACCTTAATGAACCAAATGATTTTCAAAATATGATTTAGGAAGATCGAAGAGGATCAATGTCATCACCCACCATTGACCAGGATCTAGGAGTTTGAAATTCCTACGATTTTCAAAACTATGATATCATTGTTGTGCAGCACACGGAAGCAGAAACACGACGATACTCTTATAAAAACAAGAATAATAAAGTAGAATAATAACCGAACAATAAACATAAAGCATATAAGGATCGGCATTATTCTGCCAATATCGACCTACTCCACGAGTCAAGGAAAAAAAAATCTTTATGAAATTAATGAGAGACCTCACAAACGGATTACAAAGCAAACTGTAACCACAACTCTCTCCTAAGCGAGATCTCCAACGATCTCTCCTTCAACCTCTCTCAAAGACGAACTCTCTAGCAAAACACTTGTCCACCCACAAAGGGGATTGATGTATGCATTAAGTAATCCACCCCCATAATTTAACTAGGCTTAGCAGTAATCTGGATCGTCGAAACCTAAACTTCAGATTTGACCTCCTTTATTAAAATGAGCAGATCTCGACCTTAAGGCATGTTGGTACTATGTAACTGGCATCCTGTCGGCTACTTGTAAGTGCTCCTGACGGTATGCTGTCATGCTGATATTTGTTATTTTCTATAGTTTCGACACACGAATTTTACCGAGTCCTAGGTCAGAGCGCTTCCAATGAACACGAGCCACATCCAACAATATTCTCTCCTTAATTAAGTGAGATAATTGACATATGAGCCAAACAGAGTTAGCATTTGCAGTAATCTAGGAATCACCAGCAACTAAAGAACAGAGACCAAACCCAAATCCAAGGTTCCTTCACATAGAACCCCACATTTTTTTCTCAGTTTCTCCACCTTAGCATCCGCTAAACGCTGCTCTTAAACTTCCTTTGTGTTTAAAACTCCGCTTAGTTCATGGCTGCATTGTCCACTTTCCTCTTCCTAATCTTATATAGAACACATCCAAACATAAAAGAGTAGTAGGAGTATAATTTATTTCAAGGACTTCACTATGGAGGCTAGTTTCTTAGGCGACGAGGATGTGAAGAAGATGATGACTCCAGAAGAAGACCTTCAGAGTAGGAGGAGATCATCATGCGAGCTCGTAGAGTACCATTCCCTGCCTAGTTATTTGAAGGACAACGAGTACATATTGGCCTACTATCGAGCAGAGTGGCCTTTGAAGCAGACCATCCTCAGCATCTTTTCGATTCACAATGAGACCCTCAACATATGGACGTAAGCTCTCTCCACTATGTACATTTGAAACCTTTGAAAGAAAACATACCATGTCTTAACCATAGTTTGCCGTATCGGCCGATACCGATCCAATACGGCCAATACCGATACAGTTTGGCACGTTCCGATCCGATACCAACCGATACTCGATACGGACCGATACTGAAATTGGGGGTATCTTTTTCGATCAATTCGGTAAAAATATGTAAAAGAAGAAAACTTTTGTGTCGCATGTAAACCAATCGGCAATGGTGGTTACTATGTCATTCAATTTCAAAACTGCTAAGAAACAATACATAAAATTATACTTAAATGTTTAAAATATATTCTCTACAATATTAATAATTTGTTAATAATGATTGGTTTTTCGATAAAAAAAATAAAAACAAAAACAAAAACTGATACTCCGATATGAATTTGTCGATACTGCTGATACTTTGATACTCATAGGAATGAATGGTCCGATACCATTATCGATTACTGCGAACCTTGGTCTTAACTTGCAGCGCTAAACAATTTTTAGGCACTTGATCGGATTCTTCATCTTCCTTTCTCTCACCATTTGCACTGGGCTGATGATGCAAAGGGACACAGTGGAGGCTATCGAGTTCTTTGGCAGCCTAACCATGCCAGCTTCTATGTACATTCCATTGTTATCATCCAAATGGCAACTTCCTCAAGGTCTTGCAGAGTACTGCACTCCACAAAAACTAATAATTCCTGCAGCAAATGACTCCAGTCATGCTTGTTTTGTGGTAGGCAGCTTCACAAATAAAATCAACAATACATGAATGTCGGCTAAATTAATTATCCAAATAACATCCCAACTATAGCATAGCGGCGTCTTAACTTCCCACCCCTCCATTTTGATACTCCAATTTCATAAATTGTTCTTTTGAAACATATTTTGTCAATTTCGGCTTCATCACCGTCTTCGGAGTGGTCACCACCTCGGTCTCCCTGGCACCTGCTTTCCAGGCTCCAAAGTACAGAGCGGCGAGGTCGGGACTGTTCGTGCTTATGGGCGTCTCCGGCCTGGTGCCCGTGGTGCACAAGGCGGTCGTGTTCGGGCACAGGGCGGAGGCAGCCGTGGCGACGGGGTACGAGGTGGTGATGGGCGCGTTCTACTTGTCTGGCGTGGTGGTTTATGTGACGAGAGTGCCGGAGCGGTGGATGCCCGGGAGGTTCGACCTCGCCGGACACAGCCACCAGCTGTTCCATCTCCTGGTCATCGCCGGGGCGTGCACGCACTATCTTGGAGGCTTGGTGTACCTTAGGTGGAGAGACACCGAAGGCTGTTATTGATCTCCTATCAGACCTCACCAGAAATTATTCAGTGAGCCGAACTTGAAAATAAATAAAAAAATTGATCCAAACTGTCACAACATGCATACCATCAAGTGTCGGAGAATCAAAATACACTCTAAATCCAGCTCACTGAATAATTTCTTCTCAATTAACTACTTGTTGTGTTAGTTACGACCAGAGGGCACACTGTCTCGAGTAACTTTTAAACTGAAGGGGGACAGTTATAACTTATGCATGTAAGACAACTTTTCAAAATATTTTGGAACAATTTAGTTCTGTGGGAAGTTTTTTTTTTTAAAATTAATTATTCAAATGGTGTCTCCCAAAATATTTTGTCCCCATACCTCTTTCGCGATTTGATCACGAGACCTCCGTTCATCCAGAAAAGTTATACCTCTTCTCACTGACCTCAAGAGCCAGTTGAGTTCTGTTTTTCTTTTAAGTAGGGTGTTCTAAACACTCGAAAAATTGCGTAGACTATTTCAAACAATGTGACATATTTATACGATCGTAATCATATTATTTATCTATATATTTCATAATCGCTTTCGTTGGAATTCAAGCATAGTCTATAATCGGAAGTGAAATAAGTCCCCTGATTTTCCTTTTGGTAAATCTAGTAACTTGTGAATACAAAATTAGTATATTTTTAGTAACTTTGTGAATACAAAATCTAGTAACTTGTGACAGGTCCAGTTCGGTCCGGTTCGACTATTTTTTTTTTTTTTTGAAATATAACTGTTGGAAAATATTTTTATCAAAATATTTCAGTTTTAGTAGCAGATTTTTGGTCGTTTTAGGAGTATTTTGATCATGTTTTAAAATGACAAAAATATCCATTATAACAACTCTTTTTTGAGATTTTTTGGGATCATTTGACCCCCAAAATATTCCTATAAATAGTCTATAATTCATAAAAAAATTCTATAAATATTTATATTTTAATTTATACTTAAATTTATATAAATATTAATATAAAGAAATAAAATAATTTTTTTTTACTTAATGTTTATATAAATTTTTATATAAATTATATAATAAAAAATTCTAACAAATAACTTATAAATTTTAAATTATACAAAATTAACTTAGTAACAAAAAAACCTATAAATTTTAACTTGAATTTATTAACATATAAGTTATATCATATTGATTATATATAAAATATATATAATTAAATGTAAAATGTTTTTTTAAAGAAAATTGGGCCGGCCTGGTCCGACCATGAACCAGTCCGGACCCAGACTGATTCGGTCCAGTCCACCGCGGACCGGATCAAGGTTCCGGACTGGGTCGACTGCCAATTCGACCGGGCAAGCCCGGTCCGCTCTCTGCACCGGATTGGACCAGAACCGACCCGAACCCGGTCAAATCGGACCTCGGGCCGGTCCGGCCTATTATACATCTTGATTTGTATACCGAATTATCAACTAACAGAAGGAAAAAAAGAAAAGATTGTACTCGTCCCTTTTGTTTATCAACGACTTGTTAACATGGCTGTGTTAGACCAACATGTGAGCTGAGGGGTTAGAATCAATCTCGAACGCTTAAAAATATCCTAGAATGATGTGTCCGTTGACGTTGTAGATATATGCAATCAATGGGAAACCTTGATAATCAAACTAATATGGACTTCAATCAAACCAACCATGATAATTAAGCCTATATTCTTGACCCTAGCTGAAGTAGAGACCCCCGCCCAGTTAAAAGGGAACTGGGGGCCATCCGAACAAAAACGTCCCAAAGTTGGAACGGTTCACAACACAAAAATCAATCAAGCAAAAGGCAAGGAAGGCCCATGACTGGACATTACATAACTTGCAAAAACATGGTGAAATCACCACTCCCATCAATCTTTTTGCTGCCTTGGCTACATTTGGATCAGCAACAATGCTGAAGAATAACACAGTTACACAAATCAATGTAATGGAGAGAACCTAGGCCATTGGAGGCCATATGTAGAAAATATTCCCTGGACAGCCTCGTCGTCACGTAGTAGTGGTGAATGGTGAGTCCGTCTAATGGTATAATGATATGTCATAATACCATTGGACGGACTCACCATTCGTCACTATCACATGGTGAGCCTGTCCCACTGAATAATTTATATGAAAAACGATATATGAGTTGATGGTTCATACTGTAGAAATAACATAAAAGTTTCAAAAATGAAAAATAACATTGACATGTTAGACCACGTTGAAACTTTTCTCATACTAAGTCCAATATGACATAACTCATTCTATAACATGAACCATATACTGATCTATGCTAGCAGTACTAGAAGACATAAGTTTTGTCAAATTCTTATAACAATTAATTCATATAAAAAATGAGACATTAACATGATTCTACATATTTCCAATTTTGATTTCTAGTCTCTACTTGGTGTCATATATTGATCTTCACTAGCAGTACTATATGTTTTGTCAAGTTCTTATATCAAACTAAATTTGAGCATCTGAACACCAAACCTGACTTTACCTGATGAACAATATAGGGAAGCTAATACCTGTATCCACTCTGTTACAGCCTAGGTGAAAGATCTTTCCTATGAAACAACTTAATTATGTGTTGTCTCTATATATTGATCTTCGCTACAAATACTATATGATTCATCAAATCTGATATCGATTAAACTTAGAGTATCCAAACACGAAGATCCTTAACCTTTTTATTTTTGCCTAGAGAAAAGAATTCAAAGGTAATACATGTATATTATACATGTATATATCCACTCTGATTACAGCCCTAGGCAACAGATTTTTCCTAGAAAACAACTTAATTTTTCATAAATTGTACGGTATGATATTGGGTATGCAAATATATACTGTTATCTACAAACAGCAACAGTAACGATGTTTTATGTTTGCTTAATATACAGTCAAATGTGAATTACCTATGTTAGACATGAAAGGAGAAGTTGTGGAAAGTCCAAAGATCGCAGTATCGGTATCGGAATGTGAGTATTGTTATCAGTGGTATCGACGGTATCGGATCGGAGTATCGAATATTTTTGGTATCGGGAAACAAATAATTATAAATAAATTATTAACTTTTTAAAAAAAATTTTTTTTATACATTTAAGCATAATTTTAAGTATTTCCTTCCTTAGTTGTTTTCAAATTGAATGAAATAATATCATCCTTTCCGATTGGTTTAGATGCGATAAATAAGTTTTCTTTTTCTTTTTTTACATTCTTTTACAATCTTATTATGCTTTTACACCCTGTTGATTGATCATTTTCGTTCAATGTACTTTGCCGAATTGATGGGAAAAGAGATCCTCAATGTCAGTATCAGTCAGTATCGGATATCGGTCTGTATCGGATCGGAATATGCTCAATCGTATCGGTTCCGTCTGTATCGGATCGGTATCGGCCGATACTGCAAACAATAAAGTCTTTAATTTCCCTCTGCAAAAGCTGAGGGTCTCGTTGTGTTTCACTGTGCAGTCATAAACTTTTCAAAACATTTGGTTCCATAATCTTTAATACAGAGATCTACTAACACGATCAGCAAGGGAAATAGTATATTTGTTCAATTTCACTGTTCTTGGCCAACTCTGTTCATCTTGATTATGCCGTATGGGTCATTAATTTTGTGTCACCAAAGGCCCCACCCTGAGCCTTTGTGTCTGACTCCGTGAGTATCTTTAATTTAATGCATTCAATCTTCTGAGACTTGTGTTCCTATTGGTGTCCGCTCGATTGTTAAAGAATGGTTTTAAAGTTTCCAACAAATAGTTACATACATGTTTGAATTTTCAAGTGAATTAATGCATTTGTTATGTTCGAAATGAACGTGTGTCTTTTTCATTTCAAAAGGATGCAGCGATCGAACAAGTGCCTTCTCGTTTCGAATGGGTATCTTATCAAATGGACACGTTGAAGGGGTGTCGTGTGGTATAAAAGAAGAAGTGTCCGAAACTCTCACAAAACACACTAAATTCGAAGAAATGGTACGTTTGTTGTATTCTGGAAATAAATTGTATCCGTTCCTACTGTAGAGCAAATACTTCTAAAAGAGAGCTCGCGTCTCAGTGTGTTTTATCTTCGGTTATTTAGTTTTAGAGCCTATTAATATTGAAAATGTGTGTTTATGCCTCCATCTTTTTCAAAATAAGATTTGAGTCTTGTAATTAGTTGACTAGGTTGACCATCCAATATTTATACCTAAACAAAAAATTTAAATATTTTATGAGATTCTATAACTAAACGATATACAGAGGATAATATAATTTTGGTTATTCAATTTTGTAGGAAATGAGATTTGTTATTATTATTTGCTTTTATTTTGATATCAGCAACCACACTATCATTCAGTCAGAACTACTCGTTTAGTTCTAGGATTTTGTATAACTAATCCTTTTTCTGAACCTCTTTTCTGAACAATGCAGAAAATTAAAGTTAATTTTTTTTATATTATGCAATATTCTAAAACTAAATAACTCTTTATATCCTAAAAGTCAAAAAATTTATATGATAATCCAATAATTGACATGTGAATGATACATTGTACCCGATACATACAATAAATTTTTTTTTTTATTACTGTTAGCGAACTGTTCCCATATAAATTGCTCCTGAAGGGTCCAACCTCTCTCCTTCAGGAAACTAGAAACTCCAGTCTCCCTCCGGCGATGTCCGACAAGTCATCCAGCGAGTGGGCCCCGCTGCTCTCCAGCCGTCCGATCTCCCTCCTACTCGCCTCCGAATGCGACTACGCTCCCCCTCCCGTAACCGTCGACCCCGCCGACCGCCACGTCACCGTCGACTGGATCCTCAAGGCACGACGCTATTTTTTTCTTCCAGAAGCCCCCCTCAAATTTCACCTTATTCACACTATTAACCCATTTCTTTTATTTCCCAGGTCAACGATTTCTACAATTTCCGGCCGGTGACGGCGTTTCTCTCCGTCAGCTACCTCGACCGCTTCCTCTCTTCTCACTCACTTCCAGTAATAAAATACCAACAGTTTATGCAAATAAGCCCTCGAACATTTCACGTAGTTGAAGCAAATTAAATGTCCTTACCTGTGATTTTCGGGGGGAAATGCAAATGCAGGGGGGCGGCAGGTGGGCCATGCAGCTGGCGGCGGTGGCGTGCGTGTCGGTTGCGGCGAAGATGGAAGAGACGCACGTGCCGCTCCTCCTCGACCTCCAGGTCCTCGCGCCGGAATTCGTGTTCGAGCCGACGACGATCCGGCGGATGGAGCTCCTCCTCATGTCGGCGCTCCGGTGGAGAATGCGGCCGGTCACGCCGTTCGACTTCCTCGATGGCTTCGCCGACGACCGCTCGGCTCCGGAGCTCCTCGGCGCCGCTCGCGTCGCTCTGCTCTCTCGCGCCGCCGATATTATCGTCCGCACTAGTCGGAGTCTGTATATAAATAACCTCTCTCTCTTTTCTGTTTTTGTATTTTTGATTTTAATTTTTTTCCCTCATTTATTTATAGTTGTGGAAATTTTGGAATATCGACCATCGGTGATAGCCGCAGCCGCGTTCGTCCACTCGGCGGGAGATATCGCTGATTACTCGTCCGGCAAGTTCTTGAAGTGCTTAAACAACTCGATTAGCGAAGTAATTAATTCACTAATGACGCACATTATAAATGAATTAACACATACACATGGTTAACTAATACAATTTTGTAATGTTTTTTTTTTGCAGGAGACGGTGAAAAGTTGCCTTGAGCTAATTGAGGAGCATCTGACCGACCCGCCGACGCTGCAGAGCCCGATCGGCGTGCTCGATGCCGCGGCATGTCGGAGCTGCGACGATAGCCACAAGTCGTCAGAGCTTGAGGCTTCGACCATCGAGCTGATCTCGTCGGAGCCAGTGGTTAAGTGCCGTCGGGTCGGCAACGAAGACTAATGTACATAGTTTAGATTATTTATGGGATTAGTAACCCGTGTTGTCTTTCTATATCAGTAAGAATTAACGAATTATAAATAAAAAATGGTTCGACATCATGTTTCGGATTTTTTTTTTACATTGTATTGTAGTTCCATTCACTGATTTTCTTTATATTCACTAAAACTAGTATAAATGTTCGTCTTCTACTTAAAAATATTGTTCCGAATTTTTTTTCATCTAATATAAAATTATTTTAGAAATAATTTTGTGAATATTTAAAATAATTATAAACTTTAATATGTCTTTCCGCTGACCAGAAAAATCACTCGGATTTAACAGCAAAATAAAGTCATAACATGCATTTCTAGTCAATAAAAGTTTGAAATACTTATCTGCCCCTGACACGTTCGATAGGAACGCATATATGACAACAAGGTTATATTGGGAATTTAGGACAAAAGATTTGGTTTCCTAATTCCCGGTAGCGCCACCTGTCATCAAGAGGAGCGAACGATTTGATGCCATCTGTCATCATGCCTCCCCCCATTTCTATTTCTACGGGTTTTTTTAGCAGCACTCGCCTTTGTGTCAGCGGACAGATCTTTTTTGAAAGATTTATTGGGAAGCGGAATATCAATAAAAAACTCCTGCGCGGATGAGTGGACGGTTAATGTGGGCCACATCTATAGACCGTTCGATTGAATTGGACGGTCAGGATCTTTCGATGAATCTTCATATTTACTTCTTATGCCAACGTGTCAGTCTTTGGAAGACAGCTATGAAGACAGGATCTGGGCGGTCCACGTGTGATTTGAGGGACACAACTGGGCTTCGGTCCATCACGACTTCTGGACGTAGGACTTGCCGTAGGAAACTGTTCCCGTTAGCGGGAAGACGGCTTTCCTGTTTTTCTTGTAAACACGAACGGCAACTCGGCTAACGGAGTGGGAAGGAAAGGTACCAAAGGAAGATTGGGTTTTTGGATATTACGAAAATGCCACACATCAAATCTAGTCGTACTTCAAAAATTAGGAGAGAGGATTCGGGAAAAAAAACTGAAATTTGATATGGTGAGGGCCGAATCATCGTTTTCATTGTACCAGTAATAATTTTATATTAATTAAGTATAATTATAGAAGTTTAAAAAATTTTAAAATTATAATACATATCGTCAATCGAGTTGGCAAAAATTACGGCTATTCGATTTTCGTCAATCCAGTTGGCAAAAATTGGACGAACACCGACGACGTGGCAATTTTGGACGAAAATTGTTGGATTTTTACCAACCGAGTTGGCAAAAATTTGATTGTCCAAATTTTGGCCAACTGAGTTGACGAAAATATGCTCGGTTGGTTTTTTGTTTGTTTGTTTTTGGTTTTATGTTTAGTGTTTGATTTTTTGTGTTGGTTTGATTTGTGTTGGTTTTTTTGTTATTTTTTTGTTGATTTATTTTCTGGGTATGTTCATATTGTAACGTTCATATTTTTACAACGGCTCTTTTTTTCTCATATCTATACATTTCTTTCATTCTTCTGCTATTCATTTTTCACTCAACCCACATATATTTTCAATTTTGTAATGCATCAATATAAGCTACTTCAGCCCACTCACTGTATTTAGAAGTTCATTCTCTTGTCATGAATCAAAGTCTAACAATATTATGTTCGGTTGGAGGTGTGCTAAATGTGTTAGTTTATAAACGAGCATTAACTAAAAAAAATTTAATTGATCGAAATATTTCATTTGATAGTTTACGTAATCAAATTGTTGAGCAATGTCTGGTATATCGAGTGGAGTAAAACACGGGGACTTAGTGGTGCACGTAGATATTATATAGTTGTCCCTAAAATTCCTTCTCGATCTCTTTCGGGGTCCTCAGCTATATCAGCCAGTGTCTCCGCCTGAATATTTAAATCAACACTCAATGAATATAAAAGTAACATATATAAAGATGATAGTTTATGTAAAAAAGAACACATACCACTAGAGCATCGCGTGCCCTCCTGTCACACAAGCTCAGATCGTCTAAAGCTCGTGGCTGGAACTGTAGCGTCCCGCTCCGCGTCGACACTACGTACAAGTGAGATCGCCTTGCTTGCTCGAACGGAAGTTTTCTCGGAGAGTTCCCGACCGATTAATCAAAGTGAGTGGGCTGAACTGCATTCTCTGATTCTTGCACGACTTAATAATAAATCTGAGTTTTTGAATGCTTGTTTGCTTAAGAGGAATGTTTTCATAAAAAGAATGATAGAACCGACTCAGCATGCTAATAAGAGAACGCACATAGCTTGTCATTGAAATGAACATGTTGCCTAATTAAGAGAAAGAATGCTTATCAAAAATGGAATAGAACAATTGCTATGCTAAGAGAAAGATAGAAATGTTGCATGCTTAGAAACACCGACACAACTCAAACGAACCCGTGCCATGCTAAGAGGATAAGTAAATGAATCGTTTGAATATGTCCCCTTTGTAATATGCTATAAGAAGAGATAGTTTTGCATGTTAGAGATGAAATCAATCGTGCTTGCCATTATATGTTTTGCTTGTCTGTTTTGCTAATGAACTGCTATAAGTTATAAGTGTGAAAGATAGTCTAATAGTCCGCCCTGACGTCCGGTCCTTCGGGATCTTGGGGGGTGTGCTATTAGATTGTTGGAAAGATATGTTGCTAAGAGTGAGAGTCTAATAGTTCGCCCTGACGTCCGGTCCTTGGGGATCTTGGAGGGGTGTGCTATTAGATTGTTACGTGCTTGTGAATGTGAATGTTGCCTGTTATGCATTGGTCTCGGACAACTTGTGCACAGGGTAATAGTCTCTCGGTCGGTTCTTGGGGCACTGGGAATCGGTCGGTCCGGAAGAGATTGTGAGAGCACCCTGATGTTCCGGTCCTACGGGATCTTGGGGGGTGTTGTTGTCCAATAATGGAAAAACTCATGGACCGTCATATAGATAGGGCGCATGCTAGGTTTACCTTCTTGCATACCTATCATTTGTGACACCAGAAGATGGATTCATAAGTTTATGCATATATGCAAATTGTGACTAACTTGTGTGTCTGCTGCAGGGATAACCGTTCGGCTATGGGGTAAGAAATATGAGTTTATGCATAAGCATGCATGTTCATTTT
This sequence comes from Iris macrosiphon, assembly GCA_036927795.1. Classification (NCBI taxonomy): domain Eukaryota; kingdom Viridiplantae; phylum Streptophyta; class Magnoliopsida; order Asparagales; family Iridaceae; genus Iris; species Iris macrosiphon. The sequence continues at coordinate 6,890,889 of JAYESA010000013.1, forward strand.
GTCTGCATCGTAGAGATTATCTGTTAGTGCTTCATGCATTGCACCGGTCGGACAATGGCTATTAGTGCAGAGATGAACCTTGGCTACGGCTGCTTCGGTAGTAATGTGCAACCATGAGTCACAGCTGCTAATAGCATCAGATAAAGGAGTCATTGGTTAGCTGGATTACCGCTACCGATCCTGAGTTTCTCGGGGACCGACCTTTGATTGATAGTTCTACTTGTGTGCTTGAATAAAATGATAGTCCCTATATGCTGCCTTGCCCCTTAGAGTAAGATTTGTGGTGCACAATACATGCTGCGCACTACACGATAGAGCACTGTCCCGATTCGTAAGCTTATAAGTTGAGTATGCAAACTGTTTTAAAGTTATGTTTTAAAAAGATATAATCTGACTATGGTTCTGAACTGCATGAAATGAACTTAGGTAAAAAGTAGCAAGATCACTAGTAATGCAATGTTTTCCCACATGATTACTTAGTGTGGGTTTCAGGGGGTGTAGCTTCTGTTCAGTTGTTTTCTCTCACCAGTACTTGCATAAAGTGCTGACCTACCAACAGTTTGCTTGTTCTCAGGTGCTCATTCGTCTGAGGAAGCGATAGCCGTGCCTCATCCCAAGGAGCCAAAAATCTGGAGTCGATGCCTGGAGCTACATCGAGTTTGTGCCTGCTTTGAGCTGCTTTTGTATAGAGGGACATAATGTATGGAACAGTGTTATTGTATTCGAGAGAAGAGTGCTTGAGCGATCTGTAACCTCGGTCATGCGCCGCTTGTAACACATTTGATTATCAATAAAAGATCCTGTTTTCATATGCCATTGTGTTCTTTACTTTTCTGCAATATATGTGCCGCTGCTTCAGTATTGATTAGCTTACTTGCCCTTGTATCAAAGCTTTGGCCTTGTGCAAGCGCACTTTAGGCTTGCACGGCATCACGTCCCGATGAGAACGATTGTCCTGCGGGAGAGCTGCAACGTGGTGAATCACGTTCAGCGGGGACTATCGAGCTCACGGGAGATTGGGGCGTGACAGGAACCGAGGTTCTTCAAATTTATACATCCTATTTTGCACTAGAGGACATCCATACCAACGTAGAAAATTGGCACTATCCTCCACTGTAAAATTTTAACACAAAAGGATATGTAAGATCTAATAACGTATAATGTATTTAAAATACCCCTTAACTTACAATCTGCCACCGATATCATCAATTCGGACATGTGATCCACACCATGCGTGGTAAATCTAGAATGCCAACCAAGCATATATATACGAACCCGCTCTTCCATATTAGATTTGGTACTGTTAGAAGCCAAAGGCTCCAGGAGTATCATCCGTTTCAGTCTGAACGGTCGCATAACACGATCAGCTGGATGAAACATGATAGATCCATTGTACATGATATAATACCTATGGAGACTGCGGACATGTTTACCATCTCTCACTTCTTGTGGCACACTTAGTGGTTGCCAAACAACCTATTTGACATTTAGCAAGTAATAAATGGTAGGCAGAAAATTAACATCTAAAAATTTAATTTAATAATTACATACTTACCTCATAGGCGGTTAATGTGTCAAATCGATGCCGGTAAAGAGATACCACTTTTGTCATACAATGCACATAATCTGTATTTCCAGTAATCCAGCGAATGCCTACTAGCCATACTGTTTGTTCAGCTCTATATTTACTAACTGATCTTCCAATCTCGAAGTGATCGTAACACCAGAACTATAAAGAAGAACACAAATAACATCCAAATAAATATAGCATATATTATTCATTTTTATTCATACCTGTATAAGTGTTAGACATCTACTTATATTTTTTTGTTGTTCTACCCTTTGATACCTTACTCACAAAAGACGTCATAGAGCGGTATAAATATGCTAACACTGTCATGCCCCAATCTCCCGCGAGCTCGATTGTCCCCACTGAACGTGAATCACCACGTTACAGCTCTCCCGCAGGACGATCGTTCTCATCGGGACGTGATGCCGTACAAGCCTAAAATGCGCTTGCACAAGGCCAAAGCTTTGATTCAAGGGCGAGTAAGCTATTCAATACTAAATCAGCGACACATAACATTGCAGAAAAGTAAAGAACTCAATGGCATATGAAAATAGGCTCTGTTATTGATAATCAAAAGTGTTACAAGCGGCGCATGGCCGAGGTTACAAATCGCTCAAGAACTTTTCTCTCGATTACAATAACACCGTTCCATACATTATGTCCCTCTATACAAAAGCAGCTCAAAGCAGGCGCAACTCGATGCGGCTCCAGGCATCGACTCCAGATTTTTGGCTCCTTGGGATGAGGCACGGCTATCGCTTCTTCAGACGAACGAGCACCTGAGAACAAGCAAACTGTTGGTGGGTCAGCACTTTATACAAGTACTGGTGAGATAAAACAACTGAACAGAAGCTACACCCCCTGAAACCCACACTAAGTAATCATGTGGCAAAACATTGCATTACTAGTGATCTTGCTAGTTTTACTTAGGTTCATTTCATGTAGTTCGCTAGCAGAGTCATATTTCTGTGTATTTGAAAACATCTTTGAAAACATGATTCAAACAACCAATCAATCGAGACAACCAATTCAAGCACGAGGAATCCTGTTCGTGTGTGCGCAGCGTGTTCGGTGAACTATATCCAATGATTCTAGGGACAGGCAGCATTTAGGGACCACCAATCAAGCACACAAGTTAAACTATCAATCAGAGGTCGGTCCCCGAGAAACTCAGGATCGGTAGCGGTAATCCAGCTAACCAATGACTCATATTCTGATAATATTAGCAGCTGTGACACATGGTTACACATTACTGCCGTTATAGCATCTGTAACCAAGGTTCAGCTCTGCACTAATAGTCATTGTCCGACCGATGCAATGCATGAAGCCCTAACCGATAGTCTCTACGATGTAGACCAAATGAACAAGCATGCTTATGTATAAACTCATATTCATTTCTTACCCATGGCCGAACGGTTATCCCTGCAGCAGACATACAAGTTAGCAACAATTTGCATGAGCATATATGTATGCCGTTCTTTAGTTTCCTGTCCGTCTCTACATCAAATAGTTAGGTATGCAAGAAGGTAAACCTAGCATGCGCCCTAACTACCTGAATGCAGCTATCTCCATGAACTTCTCTAGTGCAGACTCAACTCTTCTCAACAGAAGCATCGCCTCCCATCTAATGTCCACGCCCCCCTAGATCCCGTAGAACCGGAACATCAGGGCGCACTATTAGTCTTACCCCATCGAATATCCATCCTCCCTTTTAATATCCACGCCCCGAGCTCAGGGCGCGTTATTAGTCTCCCATATTTCGTTTGTCCTCCATCCACCGCAAGCACCCACATTTCACTAGCACATCTCTTTCACAATAGCAACACAACGTGACAAGTCCACATTCACATTCACAAGCATATAACAATCTAATAGCACACCCCCAAGATCCTGAAGGACCGGATGTCAGGGCGGACTATTAGACTCTGCACACTCAAGATAAGCATACTCGTTCCTTTAAGCTTAAGCATTCAAGACAAGCCATATAAACACGATGACAAGCAAGCATATGAACGATCTTTCAGTTGAGACTAGCATGGCACGGGTGTAACACCCCACAACCGCTCGGAGCGTTACGCTGAGTCGGATTGAATAAATCAAATGCTGGTTACATTTGAAATATTGGATTTTTGGAAAGAAGGATTAATCGAGTTGGTTTCAATGTGCAGATGGCTAGCGGGTTCGATGGAAATCATGTGTTCGTTCAAAACAATACTGAATAGCTTAATGGAAGCGATAATGTCGTCTTCCTTAGTCCGATCGGTCGGATGATTTGGAGAGCACGGCCTGCTCGCACGGTCATACCAGTTGAGTAGATCGCGCTTGCATCGGACCACGGGTTCAAGGGATTGGCCATATCGACATGACAGGATGCCTAACGGGATCAATCATTGTGAGTGGGCTCTTTCCCTTCTCCTCTACTCCTTCATGCCTAATAATATGGAAAACACGTAAAAGGCTTGAACACTTAGGCTGAAACATTCGGAATCACTACACTGAGGCGTGCATAGAGTGTACGTCGTTGGCTTGGTAGGATTGTGGCTTGAAATAATTTACGCGTTGGATAGTTGGAGCGATAGTTGGATTATTACATTTGAGGCAGTCGGTTGGATACTTGGGATTATGCTTGGACGGTTGGAATGATACCTTGAGGCAATGGAAATATCGAAAATTCGGGCGAGCGAACGTGCATCCGTGCGCGAGTATCACTTGGTCGCTTTGTCTTGCAAAGCGAGCAGTTTTGGTCCGAAACCGAACAACTGCATCGGCGAGGGTGTTATGCCGCTTGATGGGGCATCGTGCCACGAATGGGGCATTGTGCCACTGAGACGGCATTGTGCCATGGGAATTGCTTTGAGCATGGGTGTTGCACCAATTCTGAATACATTGCTGTAAAGCGACAATGTGAAACACTGTGTTGAGCAGAGGCATCGTGCCTATGAAACACTTAATATTTGGTGCCTTGGGCTATATATTGAGGTCGAGATTTGGATCTCTTGGTTGGATATGTTGGAAGAATGGTTATGGATATTTGGTTGGATATCGGTTGAACGAGTCTAGGATCGCTTGGTGGGGCGAGAATATTTCGATCCTCTCGTCATACCTACCTGGTGTCTGCATAGTCACGGACAACCTGTGTGGCACAGGATTTGGTTTCCTCGAACGGGTGCTCCGGGGCACCGGGACCGTTCGGCCATGGAGGAGACATTTGGGTAACACGTCTTGGGCGCGGTGCCAGCGGTTGGATGCGATTCAGGTGGGTTAGCTACTTAGCGCTGTTTCGAATAGAACCGCATTTGATATGTCCGATCAAAGTCCTTTATGGCTTGGCCAGTGACTTCATATAGAATAATGTTGGCTTGCTTTACTTTAGTTGGTTTGTTGCATCGTGTAGGCGCGGCCACCTTGCCTCGGCAAGAGTTTGCACTCGAGATTTGAATATAAACTTTGGTTGAGGATGGATATTGAGGCGAGACTGATGGTTCGATATGTTATCGTGCAAGCGATGGCATTGAGTTAGACGCGTTGGATATACATAAATGCTTATCGTTTGGTTTGAGATTGAATGCTTGCCTGCGTAAACTGCTTTACTGCTTTCCTTAACATGTCATTCATATGCCATGAAACGAATATAGGATTCAACTAGAAAGATCACCATATAACTGGTTGCATTCACTATTTTACTTAGTGTCGGCTTAGACGAGTGGGTTACCCCGCTCACCAGTACGGCTGTGTACTGACCCACGTTTGTGGGCAAATATTTCAGGTACGCAGGCGTAGTGGCGCTGCTTGGATATACGGGACAAGATGTATGAACTGTAAGTACCTTTGTGGGCTAGAGAAAAGAGCAAGAGTATTTCATCGCCTCCGTGGCATCGCCTTTGTGGCATTGGCTTCTGGGCATTTCATTTGGACCCTATCGTGAGCTTCGCTGCGTATTACTCTGATTGTGTGCTTGGTACACAAATCGGCTTCTACTGTAACTTGGTTGTTTCGATGATAACTTTGGTGTTTGACAATATCGCCTTGTACGAGCGCAACTCCAGGTTCGTACGGCATCACGTCCCGATGGGAACGATTGTCCTGTGGGAGAGCTGTAACGTGGTGATTCACGTTCAGTAGGGACTATCGAGCTTGCAGGAGATTGGCGCGTGACAACGGGTCTATTATCACATCAAGTAAAACATGCAGTTCTATCTTCTTAGCATAACAATGGTTCTATCTCATTTCGGACAAGCATACATATTCTCTTAGTTAGGCAGCATATTCGTTTCAGTGACAAGCTATGTGAGTTCTCTTATTAGCATGCTGAGTCGGTTCTATCATTCTCTTATGAAAACATTCTTCTTAAGCAAACAAGCATTTAAAAACTCAGATTCATTATTAAGTCGTGCAAGAATCAGAGAATGCAGTTCTGCCCACTCACATTGATTAATCGGTCGGGAACTCTCCGAGAAGACTTCCGTTCGAGCAAGCAAGGCGATCTCACTTGTACGTATCGTCGACGTGGAGCGGGGCGCTACAAACACTGCTTCACTCCATTCGTATTTTGTGTTGGAATGGATGTCCGCAATAAGTGGTAGCATTCGCACGTTGATCATATTTTTCGTAGCGTCAAAAAAAAATGCACCGCATTGACACAATAAGTAAGCTCTAGTGCAACATATCACTTGAAAACATAATTAAATATTGATATCATCTACATTAAATAAATATTAACAATAATTAATACAAGTAAATAAATACCTGCGAAGAATCGACAGAAACTGTTGTAGAGCTAATATGATCAACATGCATGTAAGTAGATCGGAGCCAAGTGAGTTTGACAGTGCTGGTTTCTCCCATGTGAGAGGGGGGCTCCACATCGAGGTATTCTCTAACGAGATATTTTGCTTCCAACTTCTCGTTTAGATATATAGGATTACCGGCCCTCGATAGGTAATCCTAGAATCTGTACCACATCCGCTAATGTGATCGTCGAGGGTAGCTGAAATATGTTGCATATTGACCACCATCGCTCAACGATACTTAATATTAGGTCTATATCGTGACGCTTAATTGATATAACGTCAACAAAGTGAAAACCAAAAGCCTCCACGAAGACCTTTTGGCCTTCAGTGAAATCCCATGATGACCGCCACTCACCATGCTCTCGTAATTTTATATCTGGATAATCATAGCGCTATATAATATATGTATAGATATCGCTTAACAACAATAATATCAATTATCTAAAATTTACATTACCGGTCCTGCGAAAACCAGACTAGAAATGTGAGACTCTCGCTCACGTTCAATGGCCGGAGTTGGGTCCGTCATTTTGAAAAGCCATCTGTATTTATGATTAGGACATCACAAAAAATATACGTAATTAAATTGCTATTGAACTCTTTTTCAAACTCTTGAACTCTTTTACCCGTTTTTCCTTTTGTATCTTCTTCCTCTTGAACTCTTTTCAAACTCTTGCAGCCTCCATCTTCTTCTATTGAACTATCTTCCTGGAGAAACTCTCACAAATGCTGTCTTTTTCTCCTTCTGTAAATTTATAACCGAAATTCTCATTCTTAAACACTTCCTTCTACTACTACTCTTTTCTTTTCTTTTTCGATCAAAGGCTGTATCATTCCATGGCATGGACCATACTTTTTCTCTCTTTCCGAGAACCTTATGTCATTTTCCAATGCATTCAAATAAAGCATGCTCACGGGCTCCCAAGTGCATGCATGTAATTGTGAAAAAAGAAAAAAAAGTGAGGGAAGAGTGTCAGGAAGAGAGAGAGAGAGAGAGAGAGAGAGAGAGAGAGAGAAGATAGGAGAGGAGAGGAGAGGGCTAAAGAGAGAAGAAAGAAACAGTCGAATGAGACATAGAGGGAGGACAAAGAGAGAGAGAGAGAGGACAGAGATAAGAGGAGAGTGAGACGGGAGAGATGGACAGTGAGAGAGACGAGAGAGTAAGACAGAGAGGGACAGTGAGAGAGACAGAGAGGGAGAGAGAGAGACGAGCGGAAACGAGAGAGAGAGAGAGAGTGACAGCAAGAAAGATAGAGATGAAAGGAAGAGAGAGGAGTAGAGAGAAAGAGCAGAGAGTGAGTGGGAGAGAGACAGAAAGCACATAGAGTAAGTGAGAGAGAGAGAGAGAGAGAGAGAGAGAGAGAGAGAGCAGAGAGAGGATAGAGAGAGAGAGCGCGCAGAGAGAGAAAAAATATATAATAATAGAAAACGTCCTTAGGAATGACGTTTTCTCTTGAGAAAACTTTTTTCCTATGGACGTTTTCTATTATTATATATTTTTTATATGTAACGAAAAAAGACGGACCCAAACAAAAAAAAAAAACTTGTAAAATGTTTTTCTGATAGACGTTATGATGCTTTATTTATAAATTATAAACTTCTGTGTTTTGAGTAAAATTTATTATATTTTCGATGTTCTGTATGCAATTTTTTGTTATTTTTTTTATTAAAACAGAGAGCAGCACCACAAGAAATTACTCGAATGCAAGCAGTACCAACTAACAACAATAACATAATGCAACCACTAGTTTTCAAGAAGTGTTGCCTGTTTTCTTCGTAATGGTGAGGCATGCATACTTTTTTTTAGTTTTGACAAATTTTTTCTGAAAAAAAAAAATCTGAACCCACATCCTGAAACAAGAAAAAAGTGCAAACGGTCCAGAAAGAAATAACATTCCAGAATTTATTGGAGATATAATTAATCTATAAATAACAAAAAATGTTCTCAAATGTTTTTTGTACTTCAGTTACTACTATTATTATTATTATTATGATTATACAATGCTAATTCTATAGACACTTTCAAAATTGATTAAGACAGTCCATTACTTTAGATCAGTCTAGATTTTTGTAACTTTTACTTAAAATAGTCTAAAATTTACTAAGGACAGTCCAACCCCTCCTCTTTTCCACCCCAAACTTTAACTCTAATTCTAATCATAATCCCAACCGCCAGAGGAGGAGAAGGAGGAGACGGCGGCGGAAGGCGACGGAGGAGGAGGAGGCGGAGGACGCTCGCCCCCGCTGCTGCCGTTGCTGTTGCTGCTGCCGCCGCTCGTCCGTCGCCAGCCCGCCCTCGCCGCCTCCTGCATCCCGTTCCTCCTGCTGCTGCTGTTGCTTCTTCTTCTTCTTCTTCTTCTTTTTTTTTTTTTTTTTATCCTTCTTCTTCTATAATTTTTATCATGGACTGTTAATTTTTTTTACAGTCCTAGTTATTTAGGACTGTTATAATGTTAACTGTCAATATTGTGACAGTTGTAAAAAAAAAAATATTGAACTAGTATGAATTAATTTTTTTTGATGACAAACTTATAAATAAAAAAATTATAATTTTGATTAGTCTAAATAATTATTGGAATATCTTTAGATTTAGTCTTATTCATCGACCATTGATAAACGACCAATAAAGTTCCAGGAAGTGGTTAAAACATTCGTTGACGAGAAATACTTGATCGATGATCCGAAGTAATAACCGCTAAATAAAATTCTGACAGTATATTCTTTGGAGATAAGATTCTCGGTTGAATCAAATCTTGAAGTGCAACTTTTCAAGGCATTCAACAAATCAAATCATGGAGTGCAACTTTTCAAGGCATTCAACGTACAGAGGAATATGAGAATCATGGGCAACATAGAACCTCGAAGAGTCTCATTACTAGAAAGAAATTGGAGAGTTAAACAATCGATACTTTTCATTACTACGAAGAAATTGGAGAGTTAACATTCGTTACTTTTTGTGCACATTGTATTGAATATTTTTTGGACACACTGTTTTATAACTTTTATTGTAAATAGAAAAAATAATACGTCTCTGTAACTTGATTTATTGATTTTTTACCATCCAGTTAAAACTTTTTTATCTCTTCTCGCTGACCACAAGGTTCACTCGGATTTGACAAATTGGAGAGTTAACTTAAAGCTTATGGGTCCAGTGTAAAATTTTGCACAAAGATTTCTCACCTGTAATTTCTTCTAATCGATCTTGCTCAGGGAATCTAGAGCTTCCTTGACTCTTAATAGAACTTCTTAATAATGATCTAGTCTGACCGATCAAAAGGATAATCCAATAGTTGTTCTTTTGAAGAACATGCTGGAATGCTTTAGAGAAAAAATCTCGATAAATCCTATTATATGTGTGTGTGTGTGTGAACCTACATTTTATATTACTTAGAAAGAGTAAAGCAATAGTTTCTTAATTTTTACTACTTAGAAAGAACAAACAATAATTTATCTTATTTTTTTCATACTTAATTACCTAACTACCCAGGTTAAATTAAATAAATAATTTTATTTAATAAACATAGGTAATGACATTTTTGAAAGAAAAAAAAATTACGATGAATTCTCAATTTTTCTTATTTTATATACTAGAAATCACACACGTGCGTTGCATGGTCATTTGGCTGTATTCTCTCTCAATTTTCAAATGTATACTTACATGATAAATCTATTTAAAAATAATATAAAATATTTTGAAGTAAAGTATTTTTGAGATGGCGAACATTTATTGTAGTTGTAAGTGTGTAATGATTAGTGGTTAGTAATTATGTTAATAGGGAGGTGCATAATTTATCTGTTTTATCCCTAGTTAATTTAAACATAATTTGATAAATATAAGGTTGGAGATTAATATTTTTGGAACATAAACATTCTACAGTGAAGTCTTACATATATACTTGTCGAGTTCACGTGTCTTGCATGTATCTAAAAACAATCTATAATATTATTAAATAATTAAATAAAAATTTAAACTATATAATCATATTATAAATATAATTTTAAATATTTAATTATGATTTGTTATATATATTTTTAATTTTGGATATGTATATAATTAGATAATACCATGTAGTTAATTTAAAGATAATTTAAATTTTAAATATATTTTAGAATTTGTTATATGTTCAGGAGGTTTTAAATTTTTTTTTCTTCAACTACGTGAGAAGAAAACATATGCAATAGTTAAATTAAAAAAAATATATAAATAATTGATGATGATATACATACGACTTGTACAGCTCATTTTTGAGCCGTTCCTAAGCCGTAATATATATATATATATATATATATATATATATATATATATATATAGAGAGAGAGAGAGAGAGAGAGAGAGAGAGAGAGAATTGTTGGGAACGAAAGTGCGGAAATCGTTCCCCAAACCAAGAAGCCCTGCGAGAGAACCGAGCAAAAGCACACAAACCAAAAAATGCCAAACACAAATCGCAGACACATAGATTTTTACGTGAAAAATCCAAATGG
>JAYESA010000013.1:6906730-6926730 GCA_036927795.1 Iris macrosiphon
TAGGATCATAATGTATTATGGACTTATTGCATGAACGTATCTCATTTTGGCCTAGCGAGTTCAAGAGTTCGCACAGGAATTTGATCGTTAAAGGAACTTTTCCAGCACGAAGTCTAAGGAACTTTGAATCTGTGCTCTGATACCACTATGTCACGCCCCGAGGCGTCCCCCGAGTCGTGACCGCCGTGCGGGCCTGGAGTTGCGCCCGCACAAGGCTTTAATGATTTGCATAGCAAGCACGTATTCAGAGTACGCAGATAAATTGAAACACAGATTTGAAACATAGAAAAGTTCTCTTTATTGATAATGAACATCTATTACAAACTCCTGAACGTGTCAGCTAATATGCCGAACGGCTTACAAAAGGGTTGACTCAAAATGAGATAGCAGTCCTGTACATTACATCCTTTTATAAACTCAAAACGATAAAGACCTCCAGGCTGGAGGATCGCTTTGCCACGGAGCTGCATTTGTGTATGAAGAGTTGCAGCTTCGGACTTCAAAAGGCTTCGAGGCGCGGTGAAGATGTGCCAACAGCTGGACTGGATCGGGAAGACGACTTCGGCTCCTCGCTCGGTTCGCCTTAGTGCAGAGAACCTGTTTCAACGAGGGTCAGCATATCGAAACATGCTGGTGAAGGCGAGCTAGCCTGACTATACCAATCAACACGTTGTTTAGTGAAGCATGCATATTTGGTTGGTTTCTATCTTGCCTTAGTTCATTTACAAGTAAGCAGCATATTGAATTTACTGAAATGAACGTGCCACCGTTAGGTAGATTTTACCTGACCGTCTGAATTACCTGCACAATACTTACCTTGCCTTCCCTGCCACGGAGACACAAGTTAGTATGCAACAGGTTTAAATATACACGATGATCACTGGCATGATTGCCATAGTGGACGTAGCCGAGGTCAAGGATAGCATGCTACGAGAGAACACGATTGCGCTGCAAGCTATCCAGTCCCGAACACGACGACTATACACGAGTTCCGCCCGGATCGAATCGGTGCCAGTGCCCCAGCGACCGTCCGCAGAACCAATACCTTGTGCACAAGTTGTCCATGATCGAACACGATGAACAAGTTAACAGTCATGCATTTGAGGCAACACGAGTGCAAGAACACGAGTACATGACAAGCAGTATTGCATGATTTATTTTGCATAGCCTCCCTGAACAATTATGCATATACAAGATGTGTTCTATACTTAGCACGTTTTATAGAACATTTGCACGAACAAGCATACGATAAGGCAACAGTTCACAGGTTTGATTGACAAGCATAATAACCAAGTATATTTGTCTTTTATCTTGGTTTCTTTTATTATTATTTGGTATCGTTAGATCGGGGCGAAGGAGTGCAGATTGATTAGCTGTGAAGCTTGGAAGCAGGACTAGCTAATCGGGTTGGTAGCCACTCACTTAGATTTTGGAAGGGAGAAGGAAAGAGGCGCTTCACGACTCCGCTCGCAAGCCGCCTACTGCTCGTTCACCTGCACACGAACAGTTCGATTAATCCTTCTTCCTCTCTTTCTAAATCTCGGAATAGAAGTGCAAGTCAATGAACGAAAACAATGAAAACCATCGAAACCGTTCAAGGAAAACAAGCAAATCCTAAAACCAACTCAAAGCACGAAAGCAACAAGCGACATTGGAAACCGAGACAATAAAAGATAGCAGCGGAGGGGTCCCTCCTGACTCTGCCGCTAAGCCGATCCTTGGGGCGCAGTCCACTGAATATGGGAATCGATTCCGAAGAAACAAATCCATAACGGGGACGAGTTCTTAATTCAATCTATCCCGATCGAACGATACCGTCTTGTGTTTCTTAGCCGCGCTCTTCACACCGGGAGAACGGGGCGCTACAGCTGCTGCCTACAGCAGCAGCAGCCAAGAGCAGTAGCAGCAGCAATGCGAAGCAAGCCAGCAGCAGCAGCAGCAAGCACATGCACCGTAGCAGCGAGGCAGGTTGCGAGGGAGAGGGTGAGGAATAGATAAGATAGATAGATTGCTATATAGATAGAATAGATAGTTAGAAAGATGGGTTAAGAGATTGATAGTTAGATAAGTTATTAGATAGATAGATAGTTACTTAGATAGGTAGTTAGTAGATACATAGATAATACCTATATCTATGGATAGATAAATAGGTAGATGGATAGTTAGACGGGTAGTAGATAGCTAGATACTTAGATCTATATATATATATATATCTAAGATATAGATATCTATATACCTATAGTTATATATATATATATATATAGGTGTATGGGTAAGGTAATGGGTATTAGTGTATATGTGAGTGTGGATATCTATGTATATAGGTGTATAGATACTTAGATATATAAAAATATGGTAGATATATATATTACCTAGCCTAGATTAATAACTAGGTATATAATTATTAGTTAGATAGCTAGTTAGAGGGGTTTGAGAGCGGTATCTCAATACCTTGAGATACCGAGGTATCTTAATACCTTGAGATATCCAAGGTATTGAGTTTCGAGCGGGGTATTTGAGCATTAGCCTAGGGAATGTCTTGGAGTGATTTTTATATGTTTATGTATATATATTTACGCGTGCTAGCGTAGGTTTTAGCGGGTTTAGGCGGGGTGCGTGGCCTAGGGCGAGGTATCGGATACCGAGGGTATCCCGGTATCTCGATTAGGCGAGTTTGAGAGTTTAGTAGCTTAATGAGCTCGGTTTGACCTAGAATTTCAGGGGCACCCTAGTTTGACCTAGCTTTGACCATAATTGTCCTCGTTGACCGTAAAAGTCAATGTTTGACCTAGTTTTGACCTAGAGTTGACTTTTTGGACCCCGGGTTAACTTTTTGACCCGAATTTCATCGGTTTGACCCGTTCGACCTAGAATAGCCCTAGAAGCCTGTTTTTAATTATTTTATATCAGTTTAAATGCTTAGAACCCTGTTTAATTCTGCTTTTCGTATTAGGTCCTTGCGACATCGGTCCGGATCTCGATCCTCATCAGTTGCTCAGGACATCATGCGAGTACCTACCTCTGATAGTTTCTATTTCATGATAGCGTTTATATCACTTGTTCTAGAACTGTAATACTTGATTCTGACATATTGTTACACGAGCTGGTACTAGTGGATCCCGTCATGAGATGCTATCCCCCTTACCGTGTTCAGCGGGTACTCTATCACGTGTATTTCATCATGTGCTTCGGGTATTGATTCTCATGTGCTATCATGTGCTTCTTGTGCTCTCGCCTTCGTGTGCGCGATCTATTATCATGTACGTAGCGTATTGTGGTTGGATCCAATGGTATTAGTGGGGGAGGGGAGTAGTGAGTTGGTTATGTGATCAAAACCAAACAGTATTCATGTGTATGTCGGTTATGCAACTCACGCATAACGGAGTTATCTTAGTATTTTTCATGTGCAACCTAAGCCGATCACATAACGAACTTGTGCTCAAGGCACTTAGCTAGTATTCATGTTTCTCACCTGTAGTTACTTTTCCACTACTTGTGTTGTTCTCCAGTTTACATTGCAGCTACTTATTGTGCTCCAGCATATATTTATTTCCTGTGCATCTTGATTACTTTTCTATTGCTCGTCATATACACCTTACCATGCATTTGGAGTTGCTTTCAGAGTTATGTACTTCGCTCCAGTCCTGACTGGGCATATTTTTTCCAGAGGATCCTGAGGACTATTGCCCTACGTTCTACGGGCCGGGTGTTGACGACTGTTGTGACCCCGAGATCGAGAAGGAGTGCGCCGAGGAGTCGCCTATAGCATCCTAGTTAGCTAGGTGGGTTTCCTGGGTTGTTCCCAGTATTTTATTTTGGATTATTGTACTTATTCTTTTGTGGCTGTGAGTTGTTGTAGCTATTATGGCCTTGGACTGTATTATTTTGGATTGTCTTGCTCTCTTGGTTCTGTTTCTTTGTTTATATCATATCGTGCTTTATTTCTTTCCCTAGATTTTGTGATTGAGAGTTCTTATATATATATTGCGTGGTTGCCTCCTTTGGGAGAGGATTTTATATATATATTGCGTGGTTTTGCCCTCCTTTTGGAGAGGTCATGCCGGATTTTTCTGTGAGATATAGATAGATATGGTTGACCTAGAACGGACCTTTACAGCGTTCTACCGCCGATTCTGCGGCGTAGGCTGGACGTACCCATGGCTCATGCCCGATTTTCGGGTGCGGGTCGTGACACGTTTTTGGTGGTGGCCCATGCAGGTCTAGTTTTTAGGTTTACCTGCAATAGAATATAGGATATAGGCTGAGAGAGAGTGTGCTCAATCACAACTAGGACCCTTCCTGCTTCCTTTTGCTATCTTTAATTTTTCTGAAATTTATTTTCTTTTGCAATACTACTGTCTTTCATTGATGTTATCGTTTCTTGCACTGTATTGACTTCTTTTGATCTGTGTTCAGGATGCCTCCGAAGACCAGATCTCAGCGCACCGTCCCAGCAGCTGCCACCGAGAGGTCTGCCACCTCTCGACCTGCTCGACTTCCGGCAGCCGCTACCGCTCCACTCGCCATTCCTGCGGTTGAGGGAGCGTCAGTTTCTCTCGGAGATCCCCTTACTCCCATTGATCCGTGAGTCACCCCAGTTGTTCCGGTGGTACCTCCTCCACCACCGCCTGCGCCAGTGGATGCTACGCAGTTGTTCGCATTCTTCCGAGAGATGATGGATGCGCAGCACCGCCAGGCAGATGTTATGAGGATGGGCATTGAGAACGCTCATCAGGTGGCTATGACAGCGGTCGACAGGGTGGCTCAGATCCAACCACAGCCAGAGCAGGCTCAGTATCCTAGGCCGGGTACTATTATCGATTTTCAGAGGATGCGGCCTAAGGAGTTCCGCGGCACAGAGGGGATCATGTACGCCGACGACTGGATCGAGCATATAGAGGGCATTTCAGGCTGGCGATGATCCCAGCCAGCATGCAGATAGAGGCAGCGGGCAGCCAGATGTTCGACCTTGCCCTTACTTGGTTCCGCACGGATACGCGGATAGCAGCTCCGGGATTGACTTGGGAGGCTTTCAAGAAGCTTTTCAAGGAGAAGTTCTTCCCGGATGTGGCTCTCAGTGCATTGTAGAGTCAGTTTGAGGCGCTCGTCCAGGGGAGTATGCTAGTGGACGAGTATGCAGCAGAGTTCTGCCGTCTGGGCAGATTTGTTGAGGGGTTGTCTGAGGCAGCGAAGGCGCGGAAGTTCCGCAAGGGCTTGGTCATGGCGGTCAAGTCCTTGACTAGGAGCGACCGCGAGGCGACCTTCGAGCAGATTGTCAGCGACGCTCAGAGGGCTGAGGATGATTTGGAGCTGAAGACGAAAAGGAGCAGAGATGCTTCAGGAGCAGGTAGCAGTGCAGGCCCAGCCAAGAGGCCATTCCAGCAGACCCAGCAGCACCAGGGTCAGGGTCGGGCGCCCTTCCGGCAGGCGCCCCAGCAGCAGAGACAGGGTCAGCAGCAGGGCCAGAGGCAGCCCATCGTTTGCCCTTTCTGTAAGAAGCCAGGGCACGGATGGGACATATGCAGAAAGAGGCTGGGCAGATGTTTATTGTGTGGCGCAGCAGATCACCAGCTGAAGGATTGTCCTTCAGCGCTTGCCCGTACAGCTCAGGACGGAGGAGCCGCTCAGAGGGCACCAGCCAGAGCACCTGCAGCGCAACAGAGAGGTCAGCCTTTGCAGACTCAGCAGTAGAGGTTCGCCCAGCACCAGCAGCAGCACCGAGGAGGACAGCTGGGGCGAGCTTTTGCCCTGACAGTGGACGAGGCCGAGCCAGTTGGTGACGTTATCTCAGGTTCTGTTCTTCTTGATTCCATTCCAGCACTTGCTTTATTTGATTCCGGTGCTTCCCATAGCTTTGTGTCTGTATCTTTTGCTGTTAGACACCATCTTGTTGCTGAACCTTTAGCTAGACTCTGCAAGATCACGACCGGGCGTGGTATCATCCTAGTCCGTGATGTCTGCAAAGACCGGAGAGTTACCTTGGGAGGCCGGAAGTTGAGTGTGTGCCTACTCGTAATGCCACTTCCGAGCTACGATATTGTACTCGGGATGGATTGGTTGAGTATGCATAGTATAGATTGTCGTGGAGGTAGAGTTTTGTTTAGTCCGCCAGGTGAGCCAGAGTTTCAGTTTGCCAGAGGAGCAGCGGAGCAGACCGAGGGAGTCTTCTGCGGAGCCCTGGTGGTAGAGCCGAGGTCACTACATCAACTGGTAGAGGAGTATATGGATGTCTTTCCGGAGGAGTTGCCAGGGTTACCTCCGGACAGAGATGTGGAGTTCTCTATAGACTTGGTGCCAGGCGCGGAGCCGATATCCCAGCACGTCTATTGAGTCAGCAACAGTGAGCTGATAGAGTTGAATAAGCAGGTGGATGAGCTACAGGACAAGGGATTTATCAGATCTAGTTTTTCTCCGTGGGGTGCTCCGGTACTTTTTGTGCCGAAGAAGGATGGGTCGATACGGATGTGTATCGACTACAGGGCTCTGAACAGCCTCACAATCAAGAACAAGTATCCGCTGCCGCGTATTGATGATCTTTTTGACCAGTTGAGCGGAGCGAGGGTATTTTTCAGGATTGATCTGAGGACAGGCTACCACCAGGTGAAGGTCAGGAAGGAGTGTAAACACCCTAAATTTTCAGAGATTTTTAAAATCAATTTTTGGAATTGATATGCAATTTTTCAGGAATTTACATAGGCCCTGTAGTAAGTTTGTAATTTTTCTTTGCCAATAAATAACATTAAAATGAAATAAAAATATGATTTTATGGTGTAAAATAGAAAACCGGACTTAGGGTAATTTTCTGGAATTTTATTGGGCCTCAGACCTATTTTTAAAAGCCTAAAACTATTTTTCTAAATTAAATTAATTAATTAATTAAATAATTTTTATTTTTTTTATTTACTGTTTTGGGCCCGGCCCGGCCCAGTGGGCCGAGCCCGTTAGAACCCAGCCCAGCCCAGCCTCACACACCCTAGCGGGTCGGGCGGGTCCGCTCACCCGGAGCCCGCCGCCCGACCCGACCCGGTCCTCCCTCTCCCCTCCCACGTTCTGAACCCTACGCCGCCCGAAATTCCCGCCGCCCGCCGGAAAAGGCACCGCCACGACCGCCTCCCCCTCCGAACCCCTCGCCCACGTCGTCCCCGGCCATCCCTCGCCCCAGCCCCCTATAAATACCCCGACCTCCTCCTCCTCCCTCATCTTCCCCTACCCGAACCCTCACCGGAACCCTAAAACCCCCTCACCGGAGCCCGCCGACCAGCGCTCCTCCAACGCCGCCTCGACCCCGCTGCAGCGCCGACCCCGGCTGCCCTTCCTCGACCTCCTCCCCTCCCAGACCTCGCCTCCTCCTTTCCTGCCGCCTCCAGGACCCGACGCCGGCCTCCCAAAGCTCCGCCGCTGCCCCTGAACCCCCGCCGCAGCACAGCCCTAGCCCGGCGCCACCACGCCGATGGTCGACCAGCCTCCAGCGTGTCCTCCAGCAGCACCCTAGGCCGGACACAGGCACAGCCGGACGCGGACACAGCTCAGGCACAGGATTCGGACACGACAGTATCGTGTCGGACACGAAGTAGACCCTATTTTCCTACTCTGTTCAAGTACTCCTAATTTCCTCCTCGTAGCTCGGAATTCGATTCCGTAAATTTCTACGCGAAGCCTGTATAACCCTCTCGGTGCCCGGACAAACCGCTCGGGGCATCGCGTCCTGTGGTGATCGCACACCGCGATCCAAAAACAGGAAAAATTAGAACCTGTTTCACCCCGGAACTGAGTACGCCCCGCCAAACGGGACGACTTGGTCGCATGCGGTCTTCACAGATACGTGCGCCTCGTCGATACGGACGTGTGGGATTTTGCGGAAGCTGATTCGGGTGTGCGTGCACACCGGAATCAACACGTATCCGCGGACATCGCCCCGTATCGGCCTTTTCTGCAATTCACCCTAACTTCGTGCACACACGTCGGATCGAGACGAAACTTATGCCATCGGACTCGTAGCGATACGCTGGTCCTGTGGGTCAAGTTTGGTCCAATTCTGAGAACGTTGACGAAATTGCGTGTCGTGGGCCCCACAGGCCCCGCTCGACGGGCGATTTTGTGATCGGCTCATCGGAATTCAAATCTGAAAGTTCCGTTGGGTTCGTATCAGCGTTCCTGACCTGTTGAAACTAAGTTTGGTGAATTTGGAGACCATTGACCCTGACACATTTTTCGGTGCAAAGCGGGCCCACCGGCGAACCCCGCTTTGGGCCGAAATTGCCGTTTTTGCCCTTGTCTCCAAATTGGACCCAAGGACAGGCGTTCCTAGCTGTTTGACACCTTCTGAGCATGATGGTACTATTTATTTCAGCTTTCGGAGACATCTCTGGAAATTTCCGAAACCAGGACCTAAGTGGAATTCAAATATCAGGCAAGTGCACCTTGCCAAACTTGCAGTCATTATTTTCATATTTTCTGTAAAAATACTCTGCTAGATTTCTTGTGCAAATTCATATAAACTGATTTAAACTGCTTAACCTAGGGAACGTATGACGTACCTAGTGTCCGATCATAGTCGGGTGCCGACACCGTACGCGGTGTTGGGTTCGTCATTTAGAGATGGATTTACGATCCCCTTACTTTGTACATGACCTATCAAGTACCCTACAACCCAGGACACTTGACACTATCATGGACAGAATCCTCCTGAGATATTCGTGGTAATTCTGTATAGGATACAGGACTTGCTAGAGACAGTTATTTATAGACAGTATGACTTGTTGCATTAGTCATAATCCCGCTGACATGGACATGAGACGTTATGGTCATGGCTTGCGTGATTACATTGGGTGGGGAGAGACACACAGGCTACAGGCTATTCTATATATATATCTACTATTATTGTGAGGTTGTAGACTCTCCAGCAGAGCTAGACCCTTTACGTGTTATTACTGCTACCTGCTCCCCGACACAGAGCTTGTAGTGGTCTCAGCCTGAGTACTAGTGTTGCTCTCATTTGCATATCACATAGATGGTTACATAGTTTACCCTGCTGTTTCATTTAATTTAATTGTACTGCTTTCATTTGGCTTATTTTATTTTGTGCCTTGCTATGTCCACTGAGGACCTGGAATGGATTATGTCCCCAGGTTTAGCTGAGGAGCAGTATCCCGAGGTATACGGGACCGGAGCTGAATTTATTGCTGGAGCTGAACCGAACACTGAAGACGAGGTGACTGCCGAGGACTTCTCCTGAGTGCCTGTCCCAGTACTCATTTATTTATTTCATGTTATATCTCTTGTTCCTGGCCTATAGAGCCAGCTTATTCAGACTATAGTCGGATTGTTCCTCCGACTGACTTGCTGTGATGTTGTTGCTACTTATTTCCATTCAGTATGCAGTTTATTTCTTTATCTTTATGGATGAGATTAGTGTGACTTATGTAGTAGACCTTATTTACAGCTTAAGTACGTCCTGATGGTTCCATTAAATTGGGTTATCCATCGGTGCGTGCTGCTAGCCATTGCCACGCATCTCCAGTCCCTCGGCATTTTGGGACTGGGGCGTGACATAGTTTTTGTGGTGGCCCATGCAGGTCGAATCTAAATAGTTCGGTTTCAACTTAGGGACCGGACAGGCCTGCAATAAGATGGATTATAGGATCTCATCCATTGATTGAATCATTTTTAAACTCTATGTCGAATTCAATTTAATTGCTTGAATTGTATCCTATTTTGATTCCTCTGTGCGTTCTCATTGTTTCCTTTTGGTGCAGAGTTATGGATCCCAGAGGTGGTGACGAGACCCCCTTGGGTACACCGACTGAAGCAGGGTTTACCTGCGAAGCTGGAACGACGCCAGATACCAGAGGATAATCCTCTCAGAGCAATCAAACTGGCCAGCCAAGTTCCAGGTTCAGGCGTGATGACATCCCGCCTCCTCCCCAGTTCCCTCCTGCGATGCCTATCTTTCCCCCAGGACAGGCAATGGACGGCCAGCAAATGTTCCAGATATTCTACGCCATGATGCAGGCACAACAACAGATTCAACAGGAGACCCAACGCCGAGAGGCCGAGAACCTAAGGAACAGCCTAGTCGCAGCATTGGAGCATGCAAATCCACCAAATAGGCGGACAGCGACGGGATCTATTACAGATTTCTGCCAACTCAAGCCCCGTACCTTCTCGGGCAAGGAAGGACCAACTGAAGTGCATGAATGGCTTACAAACACACAGCATCAGTTGGAGGCCATTACTGCAGCAAGGTAGGACATATTAAAAAGGAATATCGACGCAAGCTGGGACTCTGCCTGGTTTGCAGATCTGGACAACACTTCTCAAAGGACTGTTCGGAATGTCGAGAGGGAGTTCCGAATCGACCAGCTCCACCTGCAGCTCTTCCAGCTGGGGGAGCAACACAGACAGGGTCTGGAGGAGCCAGGCCACCTCTACCACCTCAGGCAGCATTGTTCCAACAAGCTCGTCAGCAAAGGGGTCCCGCTCAGGGACGAGGTCAGGCATATGCACTAGCAGTCACTGAGGAAGCTACTGCAGGCGAAGTGATAGCAGGTACCATATTAGTAGCTTCAATTCCTGCTGTAGCATTATTTGATTCTGGAGCTTCGTATTCATTTATTGCTGCTAGCTTCGTAGCCACACATAGAATAGCTACCGCACCTCTCTCGAAGATGAAGAGAATTCTAACGGGAGGTGGAATTATCCCGGTTAGTGATACTTGTAGATCATGTTCGGTAGTAGTCTGTGGCCGAGAGATGCGAGCCCAATTTCTGATATTTTCTATGCCTGATTACGATGTTGTACTTGGTATGGACTGGTTAAGTCAGTACCATGCGACACTGGATTGCCGGCTTGGAAAAGTGATATTTAGACCCCCTAGCCTTCCTGAGTTTGAATTTCTACGAGGAGCTGTAGAACAAGGGGTCCAGCCAACTCTTAGGGTATTGACTGTAGAAGAAGATTCAAGTTACCCAAGAGTCATAACGAAATTTGTGGATGTGTTTCCCGACGATCTTCCAGGTTTACCACCTGATCGGGAGATAGAATTCACAATAGACCTAACTCCAGGAGCCGGACCTATCACTTCATCGGTATATCGGCTACAGCACCTAAGGAGTTAGTGGAGCTGAAAACACAAGTTGACGACCTTCTGGAGAAAGGATTTATCCGGCCCAGTGTTTCACCATGGGGAGCACCTATACTTTTTGTACCCAAGAAGGACGGATCTATTTGGCAGTGCATTGATTACAGAGCCCTTAATGCTGTAACTATTAAGAACCGGTACCCATTACCATGCATTGATGATTTGTTTGACCAATTGAGTGGTGCTAAGGTATTCTCAAGGATTGACCTTAGATCCGGTTATCACCAGATTAGGGTGAAGAAGGAAGATGTCCCAAAGACGGCCTTCAGAACTAAGTATGGGCATTATGAGTTCCTAGTTATGCCGTTTGGTTTAACCAACGCACCCGCCGTATTTATGAGTTTGATGAACGGGGTCTTCCATCAGTACTTGGATAAGTTCGTGGTGGTGTTCATTGATGATATCCTAGTCTACTCCAAGAACCACGAAGAGCACGAGGAACACCTTAGAATTGTGCTAGAAACCTTGAGAAGGGAGAAGCTATATGCCAAACTTAGCAAATGTGAGTTCTGTATGGACAAGGTGACATTCTTAGGGCATATTATCTCAGGTGAAGGACTTTCTGTGGACCCAAAAAAAGTCACTGCTATAGAAACCTGGCCTACCCCTACCTCTGTTGCGGAAGTGAGAAGTTTTCTTGGACTTGCTGGGTATTACCGGCGGTTCGTAGAAAATTTTTCAAGGATCGCAGAGCCTATGACTAAGCTGACACGGAAGGATCAGGAGTTCATATGGACGGAAGAATGCCAGAATGCCTTTGAAGAATTGAAGAGGCGTCTAACAACAGCACCAGTCTTGACTCTCCCCTCAGGGTCAGGAGGTTTTGTTGTATACAGTGATGCGTCCGGTAGTGGACTAGGTTGTGTCTTGATGCAACATGGCAAGGTTATCGCTTATGCATCGAGGCAGCTGAAGGTCCACGAGAAGAACTACCCAACGCACGACCTGGAGCTAGCTGCAGTGATTTTTGCATTAAAGATCTGGAGACATTATCTGTATGGAGAGAAGGTCGAGATATTCACTGATCATAAGAGCTTGAAGTATGTTTATACACAGAAGGAGCTCAACATGAGGCAAAGGCGTTGGCTTGAGTTGATGGTGGACTTTGACATCGATCTGAAGTACCACCCGGGGAAAGTAAATGTTGTAGCCGACGCCCTCAGCAGAAAACCCTCGACTTGTTTCTTAACGGAGCAGCCTCAACTATTACAAGACTTGTAAGATCTTCAGATAGAGGTTGTTCTACCTGGACAAAATGGTTTGCTGGCTAACCTCGAAGTGAAGTCATCGCTGGTGGAGAGAATCAAGGAAGCTTTGCCTAATGATGCCAGATTCCGAAGGCTGAGAGAAAGAACAGAAGCAGGCCTGCAAACGGGACTTCGCATCCACGAGGACGGAATATTAAGGTGCGGAAATCGCCTATGTGTTCCAAATGGAGAATTAAGGCAGAAATTGATGACAGAAGCCCATAGCTCCATATACTCTGTTCATCCAGGAGGGACCAAGATGTACCGGGACCTAAGACAATATTACTGGTGGCATGGAATGAAGAGGGAGATTGCCTGATTTATGGCAAAATGCTTAGTCTGCCAGCAGGTGAAGGCCGAGCACCAAAGGACTGCAGGTATGTTGCAGCCGCTTCCCATCCCTGAATGAAAGTGGGAGCATATTACCATGGACTTCGTCACTGGATTTCTAAGAAGCCCTAGTGGTAAGGATGCAGTATGGGTCATCGTGGATCGACTCACTAAGTCGGCTCACTTATTGCCGTTCAGAGTCGGACAATCCACGGAAGTACTAGCCGACATGTATATGCGTCAGATCGTAAAATTACATGGAGTACCGGTTAGTATTGTATCAGATCGAGACTCGAGATTTATATCTCACTTCTGGCGAAGCATGCAAGAGAGTCTCGGCACCAGGCTCAAGTTCAGTACTGCCTATCATCCTCAGACAGATGGCCAATCAGAGCGCACAATTCAGATCCTGGAGGATATGCTACGATCATGTATACTGGACTTCGGAGGATCTTGGGAAGATCATCTGCACTTAGTGGAGTTCTCCTACAACAACAGCTATCAGGCAAGCATTCAGATGGCACCTTTCGAGGCGTTGTACGGAAGGAAGTGCAGATCGCCTGTATGCTGGAGCGACGTTGGCGAACGTCAATTACTAGGTCCAGAGATGGTAACGGAGACAGTGGAGAAAGTAAAACAGATTCAGAACCATCTCCGTGCAGCCCAGGATAGACAGAAGCATTGGGCCGATGCAGACCGACGACCCCTGGAGTTCAAGGAAGGAGAGCATGTATTTTTGAGGATCTCGCCCACTAGAGGTACTATCAGATTCGGCAGCAGAGGCAAGTTGAGCCCAAGGTACATTGGGCCATTTGATATCTTAGAACGCATTGGTGAGGTGGCTTACCGTCTTGCATTACCTCCATCCTTAGAGGGAGTGCATGACGTATTCCACGTCTCACAACTGAGGAGATATGTGACGGACCCAAGTCATATAGTTGATAATTCTGAGATTTCGGTGGGACCTAGCCTGAGATACGAAGAGCAGCCAGTGGGTATACTCGACACCAGCGAGAAGACACTGCGAGGGCAGACAATCAGGCTGGTTCGAGTAGCTTGGAAGCAGCACTCTCCTGGCGAATCGACCTGGGAGCGAGAAGATGTTATGCGACAGCGTTATCCACACCTATTTGCAGAATCAGGTAGAACCTAAGCATTCTTTAATTCTGTAAATCTTGCCTTTATAGTTTACCCTTCGATTGCGAGGACGCAATCCTCTTAAGGGGGGTAGATTGTAAACACCCTAAATTTTCAAGATTTTTAAAATCAATTTTTGGAATTGATATGCAATTTTTCAGGAATTTACATAGGCCCTATAGTGAGGTTGTAATTTTTAATTGCCAATAAATAATATTAAAATGAAATGAAAATATGATTTTATGGTGTAAAATAGAAAACCGGACTTAGGGTAATTTTCTGGAATTTTATTGGGCCTCAGACCTATTTTTAAAAGCCTAAAACTATTTTTCTAAATTAAATTAATTAATTAAATTATTTTTATTTTTTTTATTTACTGTTTTGGGCCCGGCCCGGCCCAGTGGGCTGAGCCCGTTAGAACCCAGCCCAGCCCAGCCTCACACACCCTAGCGGGTCGGGCGGGTCCGCTTACCCGGAGCCCGCCGCCCGACCCGACCCGGTCCTCCCTCTCCCCTCCCACGTTCTGAACCCCACGCCGCCCGAAATTCCCGCCGCCCGCCGGAAAAGGCGCCGCCACGACCGCCTCCCCCTCCGAACCCCTCGCCCACGTCGTCCCCGGCCAACCCTCGCCCCAGCCCCCTATAAATACCCCGACCTCCTCCTCCTCCTCCCTCATCTTCCCCTACCCGAACCCTCACCGGAACCCTAAAACCCCCTCACCGGAGCCCGCCGACCAGCGCTCCTCCAACGCCGCCGCGACCCCGCTGCAGCGCCGACCCCGGCTGCTCTTCCTTGACCTCCTCCCCTCCCAGACCTCGCCTCCTCCTTTCCTGCCGCCTCCAGGACCCGACGCCGGCTTCCCCAAGCTCCGCCGCCGCCCCTGAACCCCCGCCGCAGCACAGCCCTAGCCCGGCGCCACCATGCCGACGGTCGACCAGCCTCCAGCGTGTCCTCCAACAGCACCCTAGGCCGGACACAGGCACAGCCGGACGCGGACACAGCTCAGGCACAGGATTCGGACACGACAGTGTCGTGTCGGACACGAAGTAGACCCTATTTTCCTACTCTGTTCAGGTACTCCTAATTTTCTCCTCGTAGCTCAGAATTCGATTCCGTAAATTTCTACGTGAAGCCTGTATAACCCTCTCGGTGCCCGGACAAACCGCTCGGGGCATCGCGTCCTGTGGTGATCGCACACCGCGATCCAAAAATAGGAAAAACCAGACCCTATTTCACCCCGGAACTAAGTACGCTCCGCCAAACGGGATGACTTGGTCGCGTGCGGTCTTCACAGATACGTGCGCCTCGTCGATACGGACGTGTGGGATTTCGCGGAAGCTGATTCGGGTGTGCGTGCACACCGGAATCAACACGTATCCGCGGACATCGCCCCGTATTCGTTTTTTCTGTAATTCACCCTAACTTCGTGCACACATGTCGGATTGAGACGAAACTTGCACCATCGGATTCGTAGCGATACGCTGGTCCTGTGGGTCAAGTTTGGTCCGATTCTGAGAACGTTGACGAAATTGCGTGTCGTGGGTCCCACAAGCCCCGCTCGACGGGCGATTTTGTGATCGGCTCATCGGAATACAAATTTGAAAGTTCCATTGGGTTCGTATCATCGCTCCAGACCTGTTGACACTAAGTTTGGTGAATTTGGAGACCATTGACCCTGACACGTTTTTCGGTGCAAAGCGGGCCCACCGGCGGACCCCATTTTGGGTCGAAATTGTCGTTTTTGTCCTTGTCTCCAAATTGGACCCAAGGACAGGCATTCCTAGCTGTTTGACACCTTCTGAGCGTGATGGTACTATTTATTTTAGCTTTTGGAGACATCTCTGGAAATTTCCGAAACCAGGACCTAAGTGGAATTCAAATATCAGGCAAGTGCACCTTGCCAAACTTGCAGTCGTTATTTTTATATTTTCTGTAAAAATACTCTGCTGGATTTCTTGTGCAAATTCATATAAACTGATTTAAACTGCTTAACCTAGGGAACGTATGACGTACCTAGTGTCCGATCATAGTCGGGTGCCGACACCGTACGCGGTGTTGGGTTCATCATTTAGAGATGGATTTACGATCCCCTTACTTTGTACTTGACCTATCAAGTACCCTATAACCCAGGACACTTGACACTATCATGGACAGAATCCTCCTGAGATATTCGTGGTGATTCTGTATAGGATACAGGACTTGCTAGAGACAGTTATTTATAGACAGTATGACTTGTTGCATTAGTCATAATCCCGCTGACATGGACATGAGACGTTATGGTCATGGCTTGCGTAATTACATTGGGTGGGGAGAGACACACAGGCTACAGGCTGTTCTATATATATATCTACTATTATTGTGAGGTTGTAGACTCTCCAGCAGAGCTAGACCCTTTACGTGTTATTACTGCTACCGGCTCCCCGACACAGAGCTTGTAGCGGTCTCAGCCTGAGTACTAGTGTTGCTCTCATTTGTATATCACATAGATGGTTACATAGTTTACCCTGCTGTTTCATTTAATTTAATTGTACTGCTTTTATTTGGCTTATTTTATTTTGTGCCTTGCTATGTCCACTGAGGACCTGGAATGGATTATGTCCCCAGGTTTAGCTGAGAAGCAGTATCCCGAGGTATACGGGACCGGAGCTAAATTTATTGCTGGAGCTGAACCGAACACTGAAGACGAGGTGACTGCCGAGGACTTCTCCTGAGTGCCTGTCCCAGTACTCATTTATTTATTTTATGTTATATCTCTTGTTCCTGGCCTATAGAGCCAGCTTATTCAGACTATAGTCGGATTGTTCCTCCGACTGACTTGCTGTGATGTTGTTGCTACTTATTTTCATTCAGTATGCAGTTTATTTCTTTATCTTTATGGATAAGATTAGTGTGACTTGTGTAGTAGACCTTATTTACAGCTTAAGTACGCCCTGATGGTTCCATTAAATTGGGTTATCCATCGGTGCGTGCTGCTGGCCATTGCCACGCATCTCCAGTCCCTCGGCATTTTGGGACTGGGGCGTGACAAGGAGGATATTCCGAAGACAGCTCTCGGACCAGATATGGACAGTATGATTTCTTGGTGATGTCGTTTGGGTTGACTAATGCCCCGACAGTGTTCATGAATCTGATGAACAAGGTGTTCCATCAGCATCTGGACAGGTTTGTGGTGGTGTTTATAGATGATATCTTGGTGTATTCGAAGACCCCAGAGGAGTATGAGGAGCATCTGAGGATAGTGTTGGAGACTCTCAGGAAGGAGAAGCTTTATGGAAAGCTCTCGAAGTGTGAGTTCTTCCTTGACAAGGTTGAATTCCTTGGTCATGTGGTGACTGGAGAGGGTATCTCGGTGGATCCGAGAAAGATCGTGGCAGTTGAGGCATGGAGTGCTCCGAGTTCAGTAGCCGAGGTCAGGAGTTTCTTGGGACTGGCAGGCTACTACAGGAGATTTGTTCAGGATTTTTCCTGGATTGCAGAGCCGTTGTCCAGGCTGACCCGGAAGGGCGTGGAGTTTGTTTGGTCAGAGGAGTGCCAGATCGCCTTTGATGAGCTGAAGAGGAGGTTGACAACAGCTCCAGTGTTGACGTTGCCATCAGGTTCTGGAGGATTCACTATCTATAGTGATGCATCGGGGAAGGGACTGGATTGTGTGTTACAGCAGAATGGGAAGGTGATTGCCTATGCTTCCAGGCAATTATGTCCTCATGAGAAGAATTACCCTACCCACGATTTGGAGTTGGCAGCGGTCATTTTTGCTCTGAAGTTGTGGAAACACTATTTATACGGAGAGCGTGTGGAGATCTTCACAGACCACAAGAGCTTGAAGTATGTGTTTACCCAAAAAGAGCTGACCATGAGGCAGAGGAGATGGTTGGAGTTGATGAAAGACTTCGACATATCATTGCAGTATCATCCAGGGAAGGCGAACGTAGTTGCGCATGCATTGAGCAGGTATCCGGTAGCTATGTGCCTGACTACAGATCGTTATCTTCTGGCAGATCTTGAGAGCTTGGGCATTGAGGTGATAGTGCCTGGAGTTGATATGCAGATGTGGGGACTGCAGATTCAGTTAGAGTTGGTAGACCGGATCAGGGCTACACAGTTTGAGGATGAGTCCCTGAGGAGCATCAGGAAGCAGGTTCAGATGGGTTTAGCAGACGACTTCACCATTGCTGATGATGGTTCATTGCGGCACGGTACGAGGTTGTGTGTGCCGAGTGGGTCGTTGCGCGAGGAGGTTCTCCAGGAGGCGCATCGATCCCAGTACTCTATGCATCCCAGTGCCAACAAGATGTATAGAGATCTGAGACAGCATGTATGGTGGTACGGGATAAAGCGGGAGGTAGCACGCTTCGTATCCCGATGCTTAGTGTGCCAGCAGGTGAAGGCGGAGAGGCAGAGGCCAGGAGGATTACTCCAGCCGTTACCCATTCCGGAGTGGAAATGGGAACATGTGACAATGGATTTTGTTTCTGGACTTTCCCGTTCTCCAGACGGGAAGGATACGATTTGGGTCATCGTGGACAGGTTGACCAAATTGGCCCACTTTCTACCATTCAAAGTGGGTACGTCTACAGAGAGACTAGCAGAGATGTATGTGCGCCAGATAGTCAGACTGCATGGAGTTCCAGTGAGCATAGTATCAGATCGGGACAATCGTTTTACTTCGTATTTTTGGAGGAGTCTGCAGGCTAGCTTGGGCACCCAGCTCAAGTTTAGCACTGCATATCACCCACAGACAGATGGTCAGTCAGAGAGGACCATTCAGACACTTGAGGACATGCTTCGCACTTGTGTTTTGGATTTCAGAGGCTCTTGGGAGGATCACTTGCACTTGGTAGAGTTTGCTTACAACAACAGCTACCAAGCCAGTATCGAGATGTCACCTTTTGAGGCGTTGTATGGACGGAGGTGTCGCACTCCGTTGTCATGGGATGATGTAGGCGAGAGAGCTTTGCTTGGCCCGGAGATGGTGGTGGATGCAGCGGAGAAGGTCAAGCTCATTAGAGATAGACTTCGGGTGGCGCAGGACAGGCAGCGGCATTGGGCCGATAGCTACCGGAGACCCTTGGAGTTCGAGGTATAGCTTAGAATCTAGATTTTGTTCTTGTGTTTGCTTGTGATTGCTTATTTTAGACTAAGTGTTGAGACCTTGTTTGTGCTAGGTTGGAGATCTGGTGTTCCTGAGGATTTCTCCGACGCGGGGCACTATTCGCTTCGGTGGAGGCGGGAAGCTTAGCCCACGTTTTGTCGGACCCTTCCGTATTCTTGAGAGGGTCGGCGCCGTGGCGTATAGGCTTGAGTTGCTGCCTACGCTGGAGGGAGTTCATGATGTGTTCCACGTGTCGCAGTTGAGACGGTACATGGCGGATCCCAGTCACGTATTGGATCACTCGGAGATCGTGGTGGGCCCTACTCTTAGCTATCCAGAGCAGCCGGTAGAGATTCTGGATCGGCGGGAGAAGGTGTTGAGGAACCAGACTATTCCCTTGGTAGGCATCACTCTCCAGGGGAGTCGACCTGGGAGAGGGAGGATGAAATGCGCGAGCGATACCCCTATCTCTTCGAGCCCTGAGGTATGGTTCTTTTTTTGCATTCATGTCCTAGTTTCGTCTTTTAATTTCGAGGACGAAATTATTTTAAGGAGGGTAGACTTGTCACTACCCAATTCTAGAAAATAGGATATTTTTTTATTTTTATTTGATAAATAGTGGATTGTATTTAATTAATTATATTTATATTTATTAAGTGCTTGTATTATTTTTTAATGATTGTTTTAGGGTTTTGGCTAGCCTGGACCCATGTCCGACCCTAGTGGACCCATGTCCGACCCAGCCCACACCCTTGTGAGAATTATTCTGGGGCTTAGATTTATTTATTATATTTTTAGAAGGTTAGTGGGAGAGATTTGGAGCTAGTTTGAGTGTTTTTGGACCCCGAAACCCAAAACTGAGTTACGGAAGGGCATTTTGGACCTTTGTACATGTAAACCCCCCATTTTTATGTGTGGCCGGACCCCCCTACCTACCCATTCCCGTGGAATTCCAGCAGCAGCCCCCTCTCTCTTCATTCTACTTCTTCTTCTTCTTCATTTCTTCTTCTCCACTTCTTCTTCCTTCTTCCTTCTTCTCCAAGGTGAGTTCCCT
>JAYESA010000013.1:6929230-7029476 GCA_036927795.1 Iris macrosiphon
ATTTCACCGGTTTGACCCGTTCGACCTAGAATAGCCCTAGAAGCCTATTTTTAATTATTTTATATCAGTTTAAATGCTTAGAACCCTGTTTAATTCTGCTTTTCGTATTAGGTCCTTGCGACACCGGTCCGGATCTCGATCCTCATCAGTTGCTCAGGACATCAGGCGAGTACCTACCTCTGATAGTTTCTATTTTATGATAGTGTTTATATCACTTGTTCTAGAACTGTAATACTTGATTCTGACACATTGTTACACGAGCTGGTACTAGTGGATCCCGTCATGAGATGCTATCCCCCTTACCGTGTTCAGCGGGTACTCTATCACGTGTATTTCATCATGTGCTTCGGGTATTGATTCTCATGTGCTATCATGTGCTTCTTGTGCTCTCGCCTTCGTGTGCGCGAGCTATTATCATGTACGTAGCGTGTTGTGGTTGGATCCAATGGTATTAGTGGGGGAGGAGAGTAGTGAGTTGGTTATGTGATCAAAGCCAAACAGTATTCATGTGTATGTCGGTTATGCAACTCACGCATAACGGAGTTATCTTAGTATTTTTCATGTGCAACCTAAGCCGATCACATAACGAACTTGTGCTCAAGGCACTTAGCTAGTATTCATGTTTCTCACCTGCAGTTACTTTTTCACTACTTGTGTTGTTCTCCAGTTTACATTGCAGCTACTTATTGTGCTCCAGCATATATTTATTTCTTGTGCATCTTGATTACTTTTCTATTGCTCGTCATATACACCTTACCATGCATTTGGAGTTGCTTTCAGAGTTATGTACTTTGCTCCAGTCCTGACTGGGCATATTTTTTCCAGAGGATCCTGAGGACTATTGCCCTACGTTCTACGGGCCGGGTGTTGACGACTGTTGTGACCCCGAGATCGAGGAGGAGTGCGCCGAGGAGTCGCCTATAGCATCCTAGTTAGCTAGGTGGGTTTCCTGGGTTGTTCCCAGTGTTTTATTTTGGATTATTGTACTTATTCTTTTGTGGCTGTGAGTTATTGTAGCTATTATGGTCTTGGACTGTATTATTTTGGATTGTCTTGCTCTCTTGGTTCTGTTTCTTTGTTTATATCATATCATGCTTTATTTCTTTTCCTAGATTTTGTGATTGAGAGTTCTTATATATATATTACGTGTTTGCCTCCTTTGGGAGAGGATTTTATATATAGATTGCGTGGTTTTGCCCTCCTTTTGGAGAGGTCATGTCGGATTTTTCTGTGAGATATAGATAGATATGGTTGACCTAGAACGGACCTTTACAGCGTTCTACCGCCGATTCTGCGGCGTAGGCTGGACGTACCCACGGCTCATGCCCGATTTTCGGGTGCGGGTCGTGACACAAACGGATCACCACAACTTTTTGGAATAGAAAATAGATCATGTCACGCCCCAGTCCCAAAATACGTTGGACTAGGACACGTAAGCATTCCAGCCGTATGAATATGGCACTCCAATATATGGAAACCATAACACACGTACGTTGTAATATGAATAACAATTCACCAGTGGTATAACTATCATAAATCACAGGGTATAATCTAATCTCATCCACAGAAAATCGAATATAATGAATAACCAATATCTATAACCAGATCCCAAAATGAAGTATCTAAATATGACAGTCGGATGGAAACAAATCCACTGCCGAACTAGAATGAAGAATAAACAAGACAAATACAATATGAGTACAACGACTACCAACTACTGAGACTCGAAGAGAAGACCTCCTCGGAATATAAGTAACCAGTCCGGATCTGCGCTCCTGCGAATACACATGAACATCTACACCTGGAAATGGACCAGGTCCTCAGAGGGACATAACAAGATACATAAAAGTATGCCATAAAGTAAATACTGTAAAAACTCCAGGGTGACCTAACCATCTAAGTAAAATACAACTTGAGGACAACTTTGAGTGTATGGGAAGGTGTAGGCTAGACATATGCTGACGTAATTCACCAATCGTGACAACCGGCTAGTATATGCCACACATGCCCTCTATAACACGGGCGCAGGAATACAATAACGTCCAACGTTCTATAGAGTGTGGTATCTGTAATATCACCAAGTAACGTCCAACACTCTACAGAATGTGGTATCAGTAATATATAATAACGTCCGTATCACTCCGTCGAGTGCGGTATCTGTATAAAGGAGGTGGGTGTCCCATACGCCTACTAGTCGTCCTCCCCGCCCAATGATCTATGCATGTTGTATCCACAACACGCTTCAGCTTCTACGCCAGGGCATCGTAACTCTGGCTCATACTCTATCGCTAGGACAATAGCCCAACCTTACAACCAAACAAGGACAAGGATCGGGCCATCATATCACGACAGTCTATGCTCTGCCTACTAATAACTGCTAAGTCTTCTAACATGCAATACTATTAGCAGTTATACCATATCCGTTGCACGACCTACACTTACAGGTGGCTAACCATATACGCAAGTCCGTGCCCTACATGAGACTCACAACACGTATAAGAAATGTGTCAAGGCCTGGAAAGTCATACCAATAACTCCACAACTTTAGGTGGGTCTACTAGACACTAGGTCAGACACTGTCCTAACGTCAACGCCTCCGTTGACTGCACTCGAGTCTCTCTCGGACGCACACAGTTATATAATATAAACATGCAAATAATAATATAGAATTTAAACAGTACAACAAGGCAAGGTATACTTGCCTGACAAGAGAGCTGCGTAGCTCCAATAACCTGCTCCAGAAGTCGCGCAGAACGATCCAATGGTCCTCGGGGTCAACGTGCACCGGTACGAGAATCGGGGTATCTGTTGCGGGTTGTCTGGCAAGAGTGACGGGTCTATGATATTGATGATGATGAGGGTTATGACGATGATTGAGGTTGATACGGGTGATGGTTTAAGGGTGATAATGTCTATGGTGATTAGATAATGAGGTGAGGAGGATGCTGCAAATGGTGTCTGGGATGATGGGGATGATGGGGATGAGACGATGATGATATGGATAATGAGATGATGATGATTACATGGATGAGGATGATACGGATAATGATAATGTTGATGATCATGGTGATGGGGATGATAACGATATCGATGACAATGGCGATGGTGATGACGATGATAACGACGATGACTATGGAGGTGATGATGACATTGAGGACGATGACATGGACAATAGTGATGACAAAGACGATGATGATGATGATGACTAGGATGATGATAATGGGTTTAGATTTAAGGTGATGGTGACGATGATTATGTAATAGTGATGATGATGCTGATGAGGATGTCGAAGTCTGCCGACGTCCGGCGATCTGGGAGGTCCGACGAGATATAGATTAGGGAGAGGTGGTGATGCTCCGGCCAGGGGAGGTGGAGGAGAAGAACAGGGAAGAGGGAGGAGTCGCTTAGGCGGGAGGCTCGCTGGTCGTGCTGGTGGTAGTGTTGGTAATGTAGGTGGTGGTGACATAAAATCCGGCCAGGGGGTCCGGCCAGTCGAAGGAGGAGGAGGCTCAGTTTCAGGGAGAAGAAGTGGTGGAGGCGAAGTCGACGAGGGGGAGACTCAGGCGGGGTCAGGATGTGCAGCGAGGTCGTGGCCGCTATGTCGACTCCGTCGAGGAGGAGGAGGAGGAGATCGGCAGTGTCGTGTTTTTGGGTCTCCGGAGTTCATGGAAGTAGCCGGTCGTTGTCGATTTGGAGGAGAAGGGAGAGTCGGGTCTCCGGCAGTCCAGACAGAAATGACCAGGCTGGGATGATGGCTAGTCCGGGTTTCTCTGGCGAGGTTGCTCGTCTCGGCGGTTGACAGGGACCGGAGGAGAAGAAGGATGAAGGAAGGGTGGTGCGGTATTGGGGTAATGGTGGTCGGCTGGTGGTTGTGGCGGATGGTGGAGGAGAAAAGAGGGAGGAGGTCCGGGCACTGGGGGCCGGTGGCTTCGGTCTCCGTCAAGGGGGAAGAGGTGGCTCCGGCGAGGCTGAAAGAAGGAGGAGGAAGGTGAACAGGAAGTATGGGGGAGGTCGGCTGAGTTTTTGGTTTTGATATTAGGTTTAGAAAAAATATAGAAAAGGAAAAAGTAATGAAAAGATATTCTATACACATGGGAGGAGGTTGGTTTGACCTAGGAAAAGTTGATCTTGGTCAACATCCTCTTTGGGATGGGCCTTGGGCTCACATGGGGACGTTGGGGCTATACATTACATTATTTAAATGCAAGGATAGGTTTAAAATAACGGGGGCGATGTTTATGCATTGTACATCCCGATGTTTGATAATAAACGAAAGAAATTGAAACTAGATTTATACGAAACCCTTTCTTTGGTTTACAAACAAAAAAAAGAAGTATAATTAATCCTATACGAGGATGTTAAGTAAAAAAATTTGATTCTGGAGAAATATTGCTATAAGAGTCTGATCTGCGGTCGATCACTTTGTCCCTTGGACCACACGATGATGAAGAAGTGCTGTAGAAGACGAAAAAGAAGCTTCAAAGACTGCAGGAGGGATTGAACTCTCGTTGCCAAAGCTCTTTATATGTGCTCTCTTGACCTTGACCTCTGTTATTCTCTGCCCTGACCTCCGTGGCCGGAGGTCTCTATTTATAGAGTTCAGCTACAATCGGTGTAGAAATCGAACAACGGAGAGAGCTGCACCTTTTACGCGACGGTTATAATAACTGCAACCCACGTATGAATGAACTCCTGAATTGGCGTATGACGCATGTCCTATTATGAGGTAATGCATATAATCGCTTATCGAAGATCACGGCATGCAAGCCACGTAGATAACTGCCCCTTGCGTAGAGATGGTTGGCATAAAAGCGAAATAACTGTCTCATTGGCGTAAAAAGTCAAATAGCTGTTCTGATGTCGTAGAAGCCGAGTAGCTGTCATGTTGGCATAGAAGTCAAGTAGCTGTCATGTTGGCGTAGAAGCCAAGTAGTTGTCCTGTTGGCGTAGAAGCCAAGTAGCTGTCTTGTTGGCATAGAAGCCAAGTAGCTGTCCTGTTGGCGTAGAAGCCAAGTAGCTGTCATGTTGGCGTAGAAACCAAGTTCTGCGTAAAGCTTGATGCTGCATGGATAGGTAACCAGCGTAAAGATAGCCAATTATTCCTCCTTGACTGAGGTCTTGAGCGTATTCTGGGCCAAATATCCTTATCACGCACCTTTGCAAATATAGCCTGAGTTGACGTATTTCGAGGAGATAGCATACGGCGTACTCTTATAGTTGAAAATAGCCTGGTCGGCATATTTCAAGGAGATAGCGTACGACGTACTCCTATAGTTGAAAATAGCCTGGTTGGCGTAATGTGCGGGGATGGTGATGTGGATATATTAGCCCTAATTATAACTCACCCAGTCATTAAAAGTAGAACCAAATCTCGTACATTAAATGCAGAGATCTGCCCCCATCTCGCGCATTAATTGTAGAGACGTGCCTCGAGTTCTGTACGAAGAACAGCTTTTGACGTGGCTGTTGGTTTCGTCTCATCCTGAGCGTAAAGCTCATGTCTGCCTATGTAGAATAGGCAGCGTATTCCTTGGATGCGTAAACGACGTCTTATATCAAGGGTTATGTCACTAGACGACAGTCTGGGGCTCTGTGCAGAATCATCATTACAGCCGTCCTCTCAATCGTCGTGCAGTACTCTTTGTCAGGAGTTAGGTTCACTGCTTCAACTGACAGGTTCATTCGAGGAATACGGAGAGTTCCTCGTACAACTTTCCGCTGCATTAAAAGCAGACATGTTTTACGCCGAAGTGGCGATGTAGCAACCTTTTTACGCCGAAGCAGTCTGAAAATACTGCATTATGCGGGTTGTTCTGGAGCTATGTTTTTACGCTGAAATGGCATTGAAGCTCTGTTGTATGCCAATGGCTCTGAAGTCATGATTTACGCCACCCAGTGCTGCATGTATGTTAGGGGTTTTACTCGTATGATCACCCAGCGTATTTTTCATGCTTCTACAAGACCCCCTTCAAAGTTTTCAAATTTCTCATAATTTGAAATACTTTGAATGAAGCATGAAACGGTCAAGTTTGACTCATTCCGCGAGGCTAATTTCTCGGCGAATTTTTAGTAGTTTGTTGGGATTTGGTGTGTTCTCCTCTGCCTATATAAAGGCGAGTGAGTTAACTCGTTTTTCCTATACTTCCTTCACCACAAAGAGAAATGGTTGCCGAGTTTCGTCGGGTTGACTTGAGGAAGAAGAAGATCATGTTCTTCCAGCATGTAAGGAGCCGTAAAAAGAGGCATCTTCGAGCAAATATCCTCTGCAACGATGGATCATGGAAGGATATCATAGCTTCATTTGCTCGGGATGATCAGCAATTTCAAATGGAAATTCATCCAGGAGAGAGGAAATGTCTCATTTGGCCACACAGCTTACAAGCTGTATTTTCTCCCATCATGGCGCTGGACGAAGGCAGACAGCTTGGCCCTGTCTTCGAGTATTGCGTTGGGTCTTAACCCCCAACACAAATCTAGGGCATGCCTGCCATGGCGTGTGGAGGGTGGGCTTGCGAAATTGATACATGCCCCATTTTGAATCCTTCCGCCATTTATCATTTTCTTGTTAATCGGCTGCGAAAGCCGATTAATTGCTGTAGAAGACGAAAAAGATCTACACCAATATGAGAACCTGGCAAAATAGATTCTTGGTGTGATCTTAAATAAAAATGAGAAATCCTTTGTAGAAAAAAGGATTTCCATCATATGTAATCATGAAGATGAAAAATCCTTTGTCGACTGGATATCCATCATATGTAATCATGATTAATAAATTTGTCTTCTTTTACGCATATGATGATTTGCCATATTTGCTGTGAGGAAGTCTGAATAGTGTGCAATTTTGGCACGTCTGAATAATTTTATGCCAACTCCGATAAAAGAGTATCTGATCTCATCCTATCTTTTATGCGTAGCAGAAGACGCATAGAAAACTCCTTAGCATTTAAGTTAAAGACCCAAACTGTCATGCTATTTTTGGACGAGGAGTCGCGTAGAATTTCTGAACTGTCACTTCTCTGATACTAAGAGTTCTTGTTCAGATCATCATCTTCACGAATATTTTCCCGAAAAATCCTTAAAAAAGGCGGGAAATTTCTGTCGACCAAGCCATACTTGAACTTTTGTAAAGTATTCTGGCTGGACTTTGGATGAACTTCCAAATGGCCCAAGAAGAAGAGTCATCTTCAATGCTAAACTTTGTGTGTTTTCAGGCACTTAGAATGCTTTGTAGCCGAAAAAGAGCATCTTCTGCGTAAACCCTTGTAATTGGCCGTCTGTATCTTTCGAGCGTAGAATCGTAGATTTGTAGCCTCTGAGCGTAAAAAGCTTCCGAGCGTGAAATCATAGATTTGTAGTCTCTGAGCGTAAAATCGTAGGTTTGTAGCCTCTTCAGCATAAAAGCTCGTGAGCGTAAAAGCATCTGAGCGTAAAACCATAGACTTATAGCTTCTGAGCGTAAAACCATAGATTTGTAGCCTCTCGAGCGTAAAAGCTCCTTAGCATAAAATCATAGATATACTCTGCGCATAAAATCTGGATCCACTGACTGGCCGTCTTCTTTTTTCTCCAATAATAGGCTGACTTGGTCTCAAATCATAACCGAATATTAAATATCGGATTTGGTTAGGAATTCGAAGAGTTATCCAAACTCTATAAATAGCCCAAGGTCCTGAGAGAGAAAACTTTTATCTGTCTTCACAAAACTCTTGCTTTCCAAGAACCCTTCTTCTTCGTCTCTTTCTTGAGAACTCAGAATCGCCATGGCACCTAAACAGGCTTCCACTGCTAAGGGAAAGAAGGTCGCTTCCTCTTCTCGCTCCACTGCTCAAGCACAAACAACTCCCATTAGACCGAACGAGCCTCGATCGGAACGCAGCACTCCGCCGTCGAGCTGTGCTCCGGACATTACAGGTAAAGACTTCGGGAGGAACAAATCATTCGCACACGTTGTACGTGCACGCACAAGGTCATCTTTTATACTGAGAGCCTCCTCGAGGATGATGTACGAAGATGTTTGATTGTTACGCGCACATTCCTAATGTGTCGGCGTAAAAACTCCATATTTTTGCAGTCTGGCTTAAAAACTCAGACTGTCAAAATTTTGGAGTAGAACTGCAAACTTTGAATTTTACGCGCTGGATATGAATTCCGGCGTAAAAAAAATTCAAATTTTGTCAATCTGGCGTAAAAGCTCAGACTGTTAGATTTTGGTGTATATTGCCAACCTTGAATTTTACGCCTTGGAAATGAGCTCCAGCGTAAGACTCAAATTTTTGCAGTCTTGTCGTAAAAGCTCAGACTAATAATCTTTGGCGTAAAATACAAGAGTGTATCGTCTAGTGTAGAAACTGACTGATTTTCTTATATTTTGTAGTGGATTTGCAGATCCCTCTTTTGGCTGAGGTAATGGGCTTTGCTGCCGAGATGCTGAACTCGAACTATTTGGAGGACTTGTCGCATGTGACATTCCCCATTTTTGGAGCCAATTATCCTAAAGAAAGGGGAACCTTAATCTCGTCCCAAGGAGAACGCATGCTGCTGAGTATGATTAGTGGGGAGCCCCTGACATACATAGACGGGACATAGTATAAGAAGCCAGGCTACTTGTTCGGGGATGTTATCTACAAACAATCCCAGACCAAGCCCAAGAAGGAGGATTGGGTTTTTACTGCTGAGGGCACGGTGATGTATCTGCCCAGGATGCCCAGGGATTATCCTATCTCTGCGTTCTTCCACGCCACACATCCTAGGAAGATGTCATGGACCCTGACTCCCGATCTTCACGGCCGACCGGGAAAAATCTTATACAGCAAGGAATACGACGGGGGGGGTGCTATATGAGCCGTCCCTCGGGCCCTGTTATGCCCTTTAGGGGATTACTGCCAGGTAGTATTCCGAGCGAGGATACGTCGCTGATCTAGCCGGTTCAGATGTCGACCTTCTGCAATGACTTTATGGGGCAGGGAGGAATGTACCCAGGGTCAACCCTCGAACCAGTGGATGGCTTACCCCAGGAAATCTTCGATGGGCCAGTTTGACTGCCTGGGCCCTGAAACACTTCCACACGGAGCTGGAAAGTATTGGCTTGTTCGCGGCTGTGAACGCCACAAGTGTTGGGCTGCCTGTTAACCCCAACTTGTTCTTAGCCTTGATGGAGCGATACAATTCGATCACTGGGACTTTTGCCACTCCGATGGGTGACTTGGGCTTAGCCCTTCATGAGATGGCAGAGGTTTCAAAGCTGCCAATGGGGGACGTTCCTTATGAAGAGTACGTCCCTACAAACAGGGAGTTGAAGGATACAAACCCTCGGGCGGTGGCAGTATATCAGGAGCTGATGTGCCACTATCTTGCCTGCACCACTTTCTACAAGGAGCCCTCTGATTTGGCTCACATCAACAAGTGGGCAACCTATCTCTTCTTCCACCAGGCCAGAAATATTAAGCCGGACAAGGTGGTAGATAGCCGAGATAGGCCCTTGAACCGAACTTAAAATTTTGGGTGAGGGGTTCACAATCTACCGAACTTAAAATTTATCCATCTATCACCTAAGGCTATACATTTAGGAAAACTATTTCTCAAATTATTTAATCGTGTTTTTCAATCCTCAAAGTTTTAACACCAAACATATCACCTATGATATGCCCTTAATTAATTATAAAAGAGAGTCACTAAGTCATGTGATTAGACTTATGGGGTATATCTAGTACTATCAGTGTCAACTTATACCAGCACGAGGTTTCGTCTTTCCGAAATAGGGGAAGACGGAGAGCAATAATAAAGAACTCAAGGTGAAGGTAACAGAATACGTGTACGAGGTTCAAAGAGATTAAAGAATTCGAAGAGAGAGTTGTCAGGACAATTGTGGATTGAAATCCTATTTTTGGTAACTTCCTATTTACATGCTCGTATCAGTACAGTTACGTAACCGATACGATGTGTGAGACATGTCTAGGGGCAAGTATATCCATCTACTACCATATATCTCAATTCACGTAAAGTAGTCATGCGAAGAGCGAACCAAGCGCACTAAGGTTAGCTAGACCTTAATACACCGATTCTGATTAGGCAATTGTATCATTGTGTGCACCCAATAATACATATGTCATGAGCAAGCTCGATAAAAGAATAAGCTTGCAAAAACTAGGCTATAATAGCAGCATAAGTCAAGGTAGTACAACAAACATAAATACGCTGGATTATGATGAAAGAAGGTACATAACAATTCAAGTTCACAAAAAAAAAAAAAAAACTCTACAATCACTACAGTTGTCATACTAACTCCTTGTCTAAGTCGATAGTCGACCAAATAGGGGTATGGGCTTCTAAGCTCTACAGTCTGATGAAATATTATCTTCTTATTCTAGCACACAGTTAATGTCATTCAGCTATACTTCAATAATAGAGCAAAAGACTATGTGATACTAGGTTGTGAGGTATACTACCCAACTTATAACAATAAACTAATACTGTAATTGCCTTAAGGATACCGTAGAAACTCCTGTTAAGGTCTACGGGAAGGGGTCTTGGTATTTATTAGGGTATCCTCTTACATTACATAGGTCATGGTCGTACAAAGTCTTAGTCTTAGTACAAGTGTCAATAGTAAGAACGGAACAGTTACTGGCCTTCCAGGGGGAAAGGGGATATAACTCATATCGAGGTGGGGGTACATGTTACGCAATTTAAAGGGATAAGCGCCAAGTCTCAATCTTTAAGAATAGCTTAAACCATCAAGTTCTAACTACTAAGCACACAATTTCAAAATTTAACATTAACAACTATAATCCCAGCAACTATATGTCCTTAACACAGAATAAATTACCTGACCTACAATTAGAAGTGTCAAATGACACGAGTTAAAAGATGAAGAATAGAGAAACAAAATTTAGTCGTCGCGCAATTAGCGAACGCTAAGGTCGCAAAGGAACAATATATGAAATTAAAATAGGGGCTCTAGATAGCATCGTGGTTTTCTAAGGAGGAGTGGTATGCTAGTTGCTATGTTCGAGTTATGATCAAGGAAAAGTGTTTGATTACTTTCCTCTAGGCTTCCTAAGGTGATGTCTACTAATGATAAGACAATGATCTAAGTTTATAGTTCTCCAATACTTATCTAACTATGAAGGTTAGGTTCAGTCCTAATTTTCATTTTTTTTTTATTTTCTATTGGTTCCTCAATACTTAGGGTCAAACATTATGGTAGAACTTCTAACTAACTCTAGTAGTACTATACTACTCACAAGTCCTCATAATACATCAAGGGGTAATGGTAAACCAATCTATAGATAAGGAATTATAGGGTTCACTAGATATTCTAAACTTAGTGGTGTGTCTATATTCTCGTTGTATTCTTAATATGTGTGCTACCATAATTATCATCCTAATAATAGGGGTTCCTATATTCTAGCAGAAGGCTATTCTCAAAGAACTATTAGGAAAGTACAAGAATCAAGCATGATGTAAATTATTCAAATAAAATGGATTGGAAGAAGGATGAGTCGTAACCAATGTGGATGAGATCCTATACTCTAGTCCTAGGTGCAGGCTTGTTCGGTACAATAACGTAACCGAGACAATATGCTCTCGACCTGCATGGGCCACCACAAAAACATGTCACGCCCCAGTCCCAAAATACGTAGGACTAGGACACGTAAGCATGCCAGCCGCATGGATATGGCAACTCCAATATATGGAAACCATAATCCACACGTACGCTGTAATATGAATATCAAATCCACAAGTGGTATAAATCAATCATAAGTCACAGGGTATAATCTAAATCTCATCTACAGAAAATCAATATGAATAAACAGCCAGTATCTATATAACTAGATCTCAACATAAGTATCTAAGGATGATAGTTGGATGGAAACAAATCCACTACCAACTCGAATGGAAAAGTACAATACAATAAACACAATATAGGAATACCAGCTAACAATCATGGGGCTCGGAGAGAAGATATCCTCGAAATATATATAACCATCCAAATCTGCGCTCCTGCAAATACTCAAGAACAGATACACCTGGCAGGGGACCAGGTCCTCAGAGGGACGTAACAAGATACAGAAAAGTGAGCCAATTTGAATACAGTAAACATGCATATTATTTGAAAATAAATAAGTACGCTGTACAAGACCATCTATATGAATGCAAATGAGGACAAATTTTTAACGTATGGGCAAGGGTAGGCTACTCGATATAATCCTCACAACTCATGCACTCGTCAGTGGACATCATCAGCCGACATACCTCGGGGGTAGCGACCCTCGGACTTCATCAATCGACATACCTCGGGGGTAGCAACCATCGAACATGACCACCATAGTGCGTGCTAGTGACTACGGTGTTACCTGAGTGGTTAAAAGCCCATACGCCTAATGATTGTCCTCTCATGATACTAAGTGGCAAGTGTGTGTCAACATATCTAAAATATAGCAATGGCTGAAAGAAACTACACATGCAATAAATAAACAGAAATGCAATAAATATACAAAAATATACTAAACATGCAAAATACTATAATCAATTTGGCAAGGTATCTTGCCTGATAAGAAAGCTGCAAGGTATACTGTCCAGAAGTCAAACGCACA
This sequence comes from Iris macrosiphon, assembly GCA_036927795.1. Taxonomy (NCBI): domain Eukaryota; kingdom Viridiplantae; phylum Streptophyta; class Magnoliopsida; order Asparagales; family Iridaceae; genus Iris; species Iris macrosiphon. The sequence goes on from JAYESA010000013.1 coordinate 6,941,827, forward strand.
GGATCAAAAGCTATGGCCGCAGAACAAATATCTTTGGATGCTGAAATAGATAACACCAACGTTCCCAGAATAAGCAAAATAGCTAAAAAGCACTTCCCTTTCGTCCAATTTGGACACAGGGACAAAACGGTAATTTCGGGTAAAAGTGGGGTCCACATGTGGTCCACTTTGTACCGAAAAATATGCCAAGGGTAACAGTCTCTAAATGGGACAAATTATAGGTCAAACAACTCTAAATGTCAATACGAACCCAACGGTATGTCCAAATGTGAATTTTGATGAGCCGTACACAATTTCGTCCAAAAAGTCAACTGTGGGGCCCGCCAATTGGTGACTTGGTCAACCGTCTCAGAATTGTGTGAAAAGTGGGTCACAGGACCAGCACGTTACCACGAGTCCGGTGGCGCAAGTTTTGTCGTAATCTGACGTACGTGCAGAAAATGCGCACGACTTCCACAAAAGTTGCGATACGGGGTGTGTCCGCGAATACGGGCTAATTTCTGTGCGCTCACGCGGCCGAATCAGTTCTCGTGAACTCTCACTTGTCCGGTTATGCTGCATGTACCATTCGGTATACTTGGTACACGACGGGGTGGTCCCGTTTCGCGGGACGCGCTCCGTTTCACAACTTTTGAAAATATAAGAAAAGTGGTTTCGCGGGATTTTGTGACGAATTTAATTCTGTCCACAGCAGTTAATAATCTAGGAGTATTTAACAAAAATTAAATTAGGTCAAGTGGTCTACGCATACCAAAAAGTATCATCGAATTCGGATCTCTGTGGTGGAAGATACGAACTCTGAAACATGGGTGGTCACCGCAGTTTTCTGCGATCCCAGAATTCGGTATGTTTGTGCCAACTTTGGTGCTATTTTTGCATAGGGTTACGCGTTGTTCGTGGTCTACTATCATACATATATGGAAGAGGGTTAAGGGGTGAACATACCGGTAAAGACGGGACGGCGTTTGGTTGAGCAAGTCGACGGAAAACAACTCTGGAACACAGGTACCTCGCTGTGGGAATCTGCAGTGCGCGGGGTCGCGGTCTTCGGGATTTGTTTGGACGGCCTGGCGGGGCTCTCCGGCTGCGGTGGCGGCGCTCTCTAGGTTTAGATGGGAAGAGAGAGAGTCTGGATGATTATGTTAGGATTTTAGAGGAATATATATATATATATATATATATATATATATATATATATATATATATATATATATATATATATATATAGGGAGAGAGGATTTGGTTTGAAGCCGCGTGGGGGGGGGGTCTGGATGTGTTGGAATTAAAGGGGCGGTCCCTTGCTGGCTGAAGGCTAAGTAGTGGAATGGTGTAATGGTTTGCTTTAGTTGTTGGAATGGAAATTGGTTAAGTTGTAATTGTTTGCTTTAGTGCTTTGTTATTAGTTTATATTATTATTAGTTTATTATTTTCTTTTCCTTTTTCTTTTTAAATATATATATATATATATATATATATATATATATATATATATATATATATATATATATATATATATATACTCATCAGAAAAATTCTAGATTATAATAATGCACACCGTTAAGCTAGCAACTGCTCAAGGGGTCTCATACATGAAATAAATTTTGAAAAAATTTTTAATGGTCCCATAAATCCTTTAAGTGCACCAACACCTAAAATAAAATTTATTAAAAATCTATTTCTCCTAATTAGCACATAATTACTATAATTAAATTAATAATTAATAATTTAAAAGGTATATACGATTTCTAGGAATAGGGGTTTTACAGGTTACCCTGCAGGCACGAAAGCCTTCAGTTATATGAGGCATTGTCGTAAGCCTCTGTCAAAGGAATCTTAATTGGCTGGCTTCCTCTCCATCTGGCTTCGCCGCTGGGTAGTGCCTGGCATCGCGTCTGCAGATCGCATCCATCGCAATACCTTATGGCCTGTAGTGCGTTTGGTGTTCGGAGCAAGACTGGGCCTGCTTCCTGCTATGGTATGTAGAATACAAGCAGTACTGAGGGCCCTTACTGATGGGCTTCTCGCAGATGAGACGCAGCGTGAAAGCTTTCCTAGGATGGAATTACCATTCCTATGCCTGATGGAATGGTTAATTCTTTACAACATTAGGGTTATGTCTCCCGGTCCTGCCAGCGGTTCAGGAAATAACTTCTTGTTGAATTACAAGAATTCCTCTTGGAACGTGACGACCGTCATAGATTGTCGGCGGGCGTTAAATGTTGCCCATAGCTGGAAGCTCTTCTGTATCGTCCCCCCTGTACATATCAATCAACAGGGAAAGAAACTTAAGGATGGGGGCCATGGGAGGACCATTCTTTCTCCTGAAGCCTTCTATTGGTTGGTCTACATTAGATCTTCCCATTTGCTGTACAGAAGCGATGACCACTGCTACCTGGAGCCTTATTTGCCCACTCGGTTTGCCAGGCAGTTTGGGTACGACCAGTTGCATGTGGAAAATGCTATTACTAGCTTCAAGTCCAAAGGTGGACTTATTGATGGAGCCAGAGGATGGCGGTACTTCATCATGGGCTGTACTGGTGCAACTTTTGTTGTGCCCGCAACTTCTCTCTCTATGGAGTTGTACATCCTGCACTTGTACGCGCAGTTCTATGTGTCCATCAATAGCTTCCATCGCGATTTTGATGTGCATGGAAGTTTTAGGATGCCCTCCCATAGGTCTACTGCAAGGGAGGAGGTTTCGTCTGTTTCCTCGGATGAGAATGAGGACACCGCCGGGGCAGACGAGTTCTTGACGTAATAGCTCCGCCAGCAGAGCCTCTCATTATCCCCCAGAAACGAAAAGCTTCAACTCTGAAAGAGCCTTCCCCCACAAGAAGAAGATTGCCAGAGGTCCGAAAAAGGCTTCCACCAGGGGGGCTCTAGGAGCGAGCCTGTCGTTTTCCCTGTTGGGGATGATTCTTTGATTAGAGGTCCTTCGCTTTTTAGAGAGGGAACCTCCATAGTTCCGGCTGGCAGTGCCGGAGATTCTTTGCTCGAGATCGTTGCTACTACTGCTTCTGGTAGTGCTACGAGATCGCCTCCGAGGCCGAGCATAATAAGATTATATACCTTTATCCAGACCAATAATGGGAGTAACCCCTACTTCGTCTGTAAGTATTTCCAGCGAGATTCCACCCGATGAGCCTCGAGTGGATCTTGGTGAAGACTGGGAAGACTACCCGCCAGTGTCAGTTGGTGCACCCTCTTCTCCAGGTATGATAGCTTGTCTAGCATCATTAAGAGATGATTTAGCTATTCAGGCTGTGGACACGATATATATACCATCGGCCATGGGTAAATATTGTCTTTACGCCTTTTTTAGGAAAATTAACATCAAATTGATATTAACTTTCTCTTGTCTTCTTCAGGTGAGGACATCTCAGGGGAGGGCGGAGTTGATGCAAGCTTTGACTTTGTTGCAGATACTGCCGATGAAACAGCGATGTTTGATATCGAAGAGGCATGCTTTGAAGCTGCTGATCCTTCGTCTGCAATGTTATCGAGTGTCATCTCGCCAACGACAGTCCAGATATCTTCAGAGGAGGATGAGCCCATCATCGTGACTGTGCCTCCTTCGTTGAGTACGCCAGCAACTTCTACCGTTGCTGGTGTTCATTCTTTTATAGCGCCATCTGTAGAGGCAACGACCGTGGCAACATCCTCCGCGGTCATTCCTGGAAGGAGATTTTCTGGTATCGCAGCCACTTCTAGCGTACATCCGGTCTTTGATATGCTGATTGAACAATATACCAGCCTATTCTACCTCAGTTTGAAGGAGTTAATATCCATGGTGCTGGAGAAGAACATGAGCTTTGATAATCTGCTGACGTCCTCCCAGCTTGCGATAACGCCGATCAGAAATTTCAACGATGCTGGGAGAGCTGATGCGCTGGAGCAAATAGTTAATGGTTTAGAATAACCCATTAACAAATATTTGCAGCTATCTCGAGGCAACATCGATGATATGATTCAGGCCGAGTACGACTCCTTAACTACGAAGCTTGCTGAACAGATGGAATGCTTAAACAAATCCATCCAGGCACAACAGCAGGAGATGGATAATGAGCAGGCCGTCTTGGAGGAGGTTATTCCTCAGCTAACCCAGTGCGAGGCCAAACATGAGGGAAATGAAGCGAGGGTCCGCAAATTGGAAGCTAAACTCGCTCAGGCAAAGGAGTGGGCTCTCCAGTCATTGGCAGCTCGAGATAAGTTGAAAGGCCGAATGGATACAGCTCAGCGGAACTTGGCACATGTGGGTGTCATTTGTGCCAATTATATACATGCTCGGTCCGAACTATCCCTCTTGAGTGATGACGAGGCACGGCTGGAATGGGCTCGCGCTAACATCTTGGACTCCAGGAATGAGAGGATGGCCGCCTTGGCGCAACAGATTCGTGATTTGACTGCTCCTCCCCAATGATCTACTTTTTGCTTTTCTATATAATTTGCTCTTTCCCGGAGATAATAAAGAGACTTTATCTGACATTGTGGACCCATCATTTTTGAATATAAATGATAGGCTAGGGTGAAAGTGATATCAGAGGTAATATGGACGTGATATACTTTCGGTAAGCTTCAGCTAGATATATCTATTCAGAGGTTATATGGACATGATAGAATATGCTCCAACTAAATTTGTATACAAAACACTATCAGAGATAATAGGGACGTGATAGGTTTTAAAGTTCCAAATTAGTCAAACATATCTATTCAAAGGTCATAATAACATGATAGAATATGATCTAACCAATCTTTGTACGTAGTATCGTCAGAATGAGATCTTCACCATACTCCTTTAAGCAAAGGAGATTAAGCGTAGTACGTCTTCAAGAATTTGCCGTTGATAGGAGCCATTATCAGATCTCCATTAGGCTTGGCTAATCTGTAAGCGCTGTTTGAAAACGTCGTTTCAATCACATAAGGGCCCTCCCATTTGGGCTGGAATTTACCCTTACTCTTGTGTGTAATGATCATTGGCCTCTTGTTTATGGTATTAAACGAAAGAATGAAAGTGTATTTCAATGACGGGGTTTGTGCGAAACCCGCGCCCTTTGGTTTACAAACAAACTTGTACAATGTAATCCTATACGAGGATGTGGGAGTATAATTTATTTAATCTGGGTATAAATTGCTATAGGTGTCTGATCTTCGGTCGATCACTTTAGCCCTTGGACCACGCGATGTTGAAGAAGTGCCATGGAAGACAGGTAGCAGCTTCGAAGGTTGCAGGAGAGGGTGGATGCACGATGCCGAAGTCGTCTATCCCCGCTCTTTGCCTGAGCTCCGGGCTCTCTCTCTCTCTCTCTCCTCCTTGTTCGATCTTCTCCGACTGTCGACCTTGGATCTGGTATTGGTACTCTTGACCGAATTTTCTGACCTGGGATCTGATATCGGTTTCTTGACCAATTTTTTCGACCTTGTTCCTCATTGACAGGGGCCTCTATTTATAGAGTCTTTGGTGACAGTGACCACTCCGTTGGTGTAGCAACCGAGGAGTAGAAAGTACAGCACCCTTTTACACAACGGTTAAAGTAACCAATGCCTACGTATAGGTGATCTTTTGACTGAGCAGGTGACGTGGGTCCAACTAAGGGGACACAACACGTACGGTTGCTACTAAGATCACGGCGTAAAAACCACGCGGGTAGGTATCCATTGTGTAGGAGAGGTTGGCGTAGAAGCCAAATGTCCGTCACCATGGCATAGAAGCCAAGTAGGCATAGAAGCCGAACAGGCATGGAAGCCGAGCAGGCATAGAAGCCGAACAGGCATAGAAGCCGAACAGGCATAGAAGCCGAGTAGGCGTGGAAGCCGAGTAGGCGTGGAAGCCGAGTAGTCGTAGAGACTGAGTGGGCGTGAAAGCCGAGTAGTCGTAGAGACTGAGTGGGCGTGGAAGCCGCATGAGCACAGATCCTGAATGGGCGTAGAGGCCGCTGCATATCGTGCCAGAATGGGCGTAGAAGCCGCTTGAGCACAGATCCTGAATGGGCGTAGAAGCCGCTGCACACCGTGCTGATGTGGACGCCTTAGCCGGAATTACGGCTTTTGAAGGTATAACCAAATCTCTTGCAGAGATTTGCCATCACCTTATGCATTAAATGCGGAGGCGTGTTTCGAAGGTCTGCAGGCCTTCTATGCACCCGTCGCAGAGACGTGTCTTGAGAGAAACTGTCACCGCCCTGTACAATTAGACGTGGAGACGTGCCTCGAATCCCGTACGAAGTGCAGCTTTTGACGTGGCAGGCGGTTTATCTGCTGTGGAGCATAAAATAGCTCATGTTTGCCTGTGTAAAACAGGGCGGCGTATTCCCTTGTACGCAAAAGAGCGGTTTATGCTGAGGGAACTCCGGTAAACGACGGTTTGGTGATGTTTTACCAAATCCTCTGCATTAAATGGTGAGATCCGCCATCATACTGTGGGATACGTCCCGAGAGGTCTGCCATCGTTTCCAGCCGTCGTCTGGGTAGCCGTGCATCACCTTTTATCAGGAGTCAGAGGTAAGATTCACTGCGTGACTTGACAGGTTCATTTCAGGGAAGATGAAGCGTTCCTCGTACGCTATCACGCTGCTTTGAGAGCGGTTGAGTTTTACGCCATGGAGGCGATGAAGAACTCTGTTTCACGCTGGAGTGGCCTGGACGTACTGCACTTATGCGGATGGTCCTTTGAGCTTTATTCTTCATGCTGTATTTTAGCGGAGAAAACTTTGTCGTACGCCTGATGGCTCTGAAGGCCTCTGCTTACGTTGCTCTGTATCAAGAGGCTGTGTAGATTTTCCCAGCGTATTTTTCATGCTTCTACAAGACCCCCTTCAGAGCTTTTAAATTCCTTGGAATTTGAAACGCTTTGAACGAAGCATGAATGGCCCCTCGTAACTCGAAACGTTTCTGAGTAGAGCGTTGAAACGGTCGGTGCAGACTTTATGGCAGATTTATGGGGGACCGCTGTGATCTCTTTTGCCTATAAAAGGCTGGGAGAGTTAGCCTGTTCTCCCCACATCTTTATCACCACGCAGAGATGATCACCGGAGTTCGCCGGGTCGATTTGAGGAAGAAGGAGATCATGTTCTTCCAGCGTGTAAGAAGCCGAAAAAGACGGCATCTTCGAGCAAGTGTCCACTGTAACGATGGATTATGGAAGGATATCTTAGCCTCCCTTGCTCGGGATAATCAGCAACTTTGTATGGCGTTGCCCCAGGAGAGAGAAAGGGTCGTATTTGACCACGGCGGCTGGCATGCCACGCCTTCTCTCGATGCCCTCCGGGAGGTGAGAGAGAAGACAAGCTGTAGCAGCTGTCTCCCCGGACTGAGTTGGGTTTAATACCTCAATCCAATCTGTCGTGGCGCACGGAGCATGGGATCTGCATGCTTTTATGCAAGCCCCAACTCTTTCGTGCCCGCTGGTGATTATCTCCTTCGAAGAAGAGGAAGATCTGCACCGATGCGAGAACCCTGCAGAACGGACTCTAGCGGCGATCTTCAGACGACGAGGGGGTATCTCCTTTGTAGACGGAGTTTCCCTCAGATGTAATCATGAAAATGAAAAGAAAACCCTTGTAGATTGGATTTTCCTTATATGTAATCATGATTTTGATCTTTAATAAAAATTGTCTTTCTTCTTCATATGATCATCTTGCCATATGTTGCTGTGAAGTCTGAATATGTGCAGCTTCAACAAGTCTGAATCTGTACGCCGACTCTGTAGAAAGAGTGCTAGGTCCTATCCTTTACGCATAGCGAGTAGTTCATAGAACGCTGTAGAGCATTTTGAACATCTTAGAACTGTCCTGTTGCTGGGAATGAGGAACCGCGTAGAGCTCTGAACTTCTGATAAACAGAATTTTTGTTCAGTCTTCGTCTTCAAGAGTGACTTCTCGAAAATCCTTTGGAACAGGGTCGAGGAATGGCTGTCAAAAACTGAGTTGCCATCTTTTGATAGACGAGGTATTCAGGCTGGAGTTTGGATGAACCTCCAATTGACCCGAGAAGAGTAATTTCTCAATGTTTGAACTCTTGTATGTTTCGGGTACTTGGGATATGTTGAGGCCAAGGAGGAGTATCTTCGGTGTGAACTCCTATAATTGACCATCTTGGGGACCGTTCGAATATACGGAAAGTCGTGGAGCGAGAAATCATCAGTCTGTAGCCTCCGGGCGTAAAACACCATCGAGCGTGAAATCGTAGACTTGTAGTTCCTGTGCGTGAAGTCATGGGTTTTGTGGCCTCTCGAGCATAAAAGCTACTGAGCACAAAGGCATCCGGGCCAAAAACCTGACTTGTAGCTGTCGAACGTAAAGTTGTAGATTCGTAGCCGTCGAGCGTAGGAAGCTCCTTTAGCGTAGAACTGTATATCTGTAGCCTGTGAGCGTAGAACACCATCGAGCATGAAATCGTAGAATTGTAGTTCCTGTGCGTGAAGTCGTGGGTTTTGTGGCCTCTCGAGCATAAAAGCTACTGAGCACAAAGGCATCTGGGCCAAAAACCTGACTTGTAGCTGTCGAACGTAAAGTTGTAGATTCGTAGCCGTCGAGCGTGGGAAGCTCCTTTAGCGTAGAAATATATATCTGTAGCTCCTAAAAAGAAAATTTCTCCGAGCGTGAAGTCTTGCGGATCTGTTGCTTCTGAGCGTAAACTAAGCGCTATCGAGTGTGAGATCATCGATTTTGTATCTGCTGAGCGTAAAGTCATAGATTTGTGGCCTCTCGAGCGTAAAAGCTACTGAGCACAAAGGCATCCGGGCGTAAAATCATAGACTTATAGTTTGCGAGCGTAAAATTGTAGATCTGTTGCTGTCGAGCGTAGAAAGCTCCTTCAGCGTAGGACCTGCTGAACGGTCTTTGCACGAAAAAACTTTTCGAATTTGCTGACTGTCCGTCTTTCAAGGTTAGTGGTCTGACGTGGCATCCAATCATAACCCTTTATTCAATTTTGCGAGATTTGGTTAGGGTCTCGAGGAGTCCGTCTGAGGATTCAAAGAGTTGGCCCGAACTCTATATATATCCCAAGTTCTCTGAGAGAGAAATTTTTTATCCGTCTTCTGTGAAAGAGAGTTTTCGACTGTTCGAGTTTTCTTCGTTCCCTCGAATCTTCAGAAAATGGCGTCGAAACAAACCTCCTTCGCTAAGGGAAAGGGTATAGGTTCCTCTTCTCATTCTTCCGCCCCAGCGAGGGAGTCTTTGGTCGGTCAAGACGAACTTCCTTCTGAGCGAAGTGTCCCGCCGACGAGCAGTGCACCCGGTCTTCGAGGTAAAGCCTTCGGGGTGACAAAAACGACGAAAAATCCTTCGCACACGTTGAACGTGACCGCGCTAGGTCGTCTTCTGTGCTGATAGCCTCTTCTTGAGGAAGATGATGCATGGAGGCGTTTTCATCTTTTACGCCCACATTTCTAATGTGTCAGCGTAAAGACTCCATATTTTCGTAGTTCTGAGCGTAGAAGCTCTGGCTACCGAAAATTGGGGTATATCGTAAAATTTGAATTTTTACGCTTGTGGGGGGACCTCCGGCGTAAAATTGCCAGATTTGCACAATCCTGCGTAGAGCACAGACTGTTGTTTCTTTCGGTCCGTATGTTCGTGCAAGACTTGTGATGACGTATTTTTCTTGCACTTTTTTAGTTGACTTGGGTGAGTCTCCACTGGCCGAGGTGATGGGCTCCGCTGCTGAGATGCTGCACTCGAACTACCTGGAGGATCTGTCCCACGTGTCCTTCCCTATCTCCGGACTCCAGTACCCTGAAGGAAGGAGGGTCTTAATATCGGCTCAGGGCGAGCGAATGCATGCTGAGCATGATCAACGGGGAGCCTCTGACTTATGTAGACGGGGAGCCGTACGTAAAGCCGGCTTTCCTTTTTGGTGACATGATCGACAAACAGTCCCAGACGAAGCCTAAGAGGAAGCCCTGGGTCTTCTCAGCCGGGAATTTGGTTTTGTACCTGCCAACGATGCCGAGGGATTATCCCATCTCGGCCTTCTTCCATGCGACTCATCCTAGAAAGATGTCGTGGACGCTGACTCCTGATCTTCACGGTAAGCCGGGGAGGATTTTTTATCTGAAAGGAGTTGACCAGGGGTCATTCGTCAGTCGCCCCTCCGGCGTTGTGACGTTGTTCAGAGGACTGTGCCCGGGCAGTGTTCCAAGTGAGGATAGCTTGGTGATCCAGTCGGTCCAATTGCCGACCTTCTGCAACGACTTTATGGGTCGATGAGGGGTATATCCCAAGGAGAATCCTCGGTGCAATGGGTGGATCGCCCCAACGAACTCCCGATGGAGATGCCTAGTTGACTGGGCCTTGAAGCACTTCCAGAGAGAGTTGGAGGGCATTGGACTATATGCCGCTGTGAGTGCGACGAGCGTCGGGTTGCCTCCGAACCCCAATTTGTTCCTGGCGCTGATGGAGCGGTACATTCCGCTCACCGGGACCTTTGCCACTCTACTGGGGGAGTTGGGGTTGGCGCTCCACGAGATGGCAGTTGTCTCGAGACTACCGATGGGGGATACTCCATATGAAGAGTATGTTCCCACCAACCGGGAGTTGGGGGATTTGGACCCTCGGGTGGCGGAAGTATATCAGGAGCTGATGTGTCAATACTTCGCGTGCACCGCCTTTTATAACGAGCCTTCTGATTTGGCTCACACCACCAAGTGGATGTCCTACCTCTTCTTCCACCGAGCCGGGGCCGCCAGGTCGGAGAAAGCCTCGGGTGGCAAGAATGAGCCCGTGAACTGTTTGGGCGTGCTTAGTGCCTAGGTTGTGGAGACTCTTATGGAGGAGGCTGAAGCTCCGGACCAGATTCTTGTCGAGGGGGTAGAAAAGTACCCGGAAGGCACCAAGGCATGTAGTTACTTGAGGCATTGTCGCAGGCCTTTGTCTGAGAAAGCCCAGCTGGCTGGTTTCCTCTCCATATGGTTGCGCCGAGTAGTGGTGCCAGGTACCGCATCCGCGGACCGTATTCACCGAAATATCCTGTGGCCGGCAGTGCGCCTGGTGTTTGGGGCAAGACTGGGCTTGCTTCCTGCCATGGTGTACCGTATAAAGGCTGGCTTGAGAGCCATAACTGACGGGTTGCTCGTCGACGAAGCTCGACGTGAGAGTTTTCCCAGGGTGGAGTTACCATACCTATACTTGATGGGATGGTTGGTTCTCCACAATCCCCGAATGATGTCTCCTGGGTCCGGTAGCAGCTCGGGGGGTATATTCTTGCTGAATTACAAGGATTCCTCCTGGAATATGAGCACAGTTTTAGACTGCCGGCTGGTGTTGAACCTCGGCCACGGTTGGAAGCTCCTCTGTACTGCTCCCCCCGTGCATCGCAATCAATCAGGGGTGCGGCTTGAGGATTCAGGTGGAGAGAAGACCGACCTTTCCCCGGAAGCTTTTAACTGGTTGGTCTGTATTAGACCCTCCCATCTGCTGTACAGGAGCGAAGATCACTGCTTCTTCGAGCCCTACTTGCCTAGTCGGTTTGCCAGGCAGTTTGGGTACGATCAGCTGCATGTGGGCAATGCCGTTACCAGCTTTAGGTCCAGGGGCGGACTCATTGATGGAGCTAGAGGGTGGCAATATTTCCTCATGGGTTGTACGAGGGCAACCTTCATTGTGCCGGTCGTTACAACCTCCACGGAGCTTCGCATTCTCCATTCTTACGCCCAGTTTTACGTGGCGATTAACACCTTCCATCGTGATTTCGACGTGCGTGGAAGCTTCCGGGTGCCTTCTCCCAAGCCTGGGGGAAGAGTTGACGTCCCTTCGGTTTCTTCGGACGAAGGTGAGGAGTCTGGTACTCCGGACGAGCCTCTGGTATCGGTGCCGAGGTGCAAAGTGCCTCTGCCTACGGGGGCCTTGGTAGTCCCTTCTGGGAAGCGATGGGCTTCTGCTCTGAAGGAAGTTTCTCTTCGCAAGAGGAGGAAGGAGACGGTTGCTCATCCTCTCCGCATTCCTGGCATTGCGGCTCCTGGGAGTGAGCCTGCCTCTCCCTACCTCGGGGATGACTCCTTGGCTGGAGGTTCCTCGCCTTCTAGAGAGGGGCCTCCTACAGTTCCGGTCGTCGATGTCGGAGAATCCTCGTTAGAGGTGGCTGTGGCGGCTACTGCTCCAGGTAGCAGAGCGAGATTGCCTGTGTGGCCGAGGCAGATGGAAGAATCTTTTCCGAGGCCAGCAGTGGGCATGACTCCTGCCATGTTAGTAAGCGCGCCTGGCGAGATTCCGGCCGATGAACTTCGACCACGTCTTGGTGGAGGCCTGACAGAACTCTCGGCGATGTCGGTCGGCCCACCTCCTTCTCCAGGCTTGACGATCCGCATTGCGTCATTAAGGCATGGTTTAGCTATATCGACTGCAGATGCGTCGTATATGCCGTTGGCTCCGGGTAAAATATCGTTTTTATGTCTCCTTTGAGAAAGATTGTCATCATACTGATATTGACTTTCTCGTTTTCTTCTCAGGGGATAGCGCCCACGGGGAGTATAGCGTTGAAGCGCATTCTTGTTCCGCTCGGGCTTCTGACGAGGAGGCATTCATCTTTGATGAGGAAGTGGCTTCGGGGGCCAGTACGCCTGGAGTAGCTTCGTCACCTCGAGAGGAGGATGATCACGTCGTCGTGACCTTGCCTCTTGTGAGTGTGGTGACGACTTCGACCGCCGTTACCGCACCTCCTTCGATTGTGCCATGTGTCGATGCGACGGCTGTGGCCACCTCGTCTGCAATCATCCCTGGAGAGGGACTTGCTGACATTGCGGGCGCTCCCGGCGTTCAGTCAGATCTAGTTGCGTTGACCGAGCAACATACCAGCCTTTTCTACACCGGTTTGAGAACGATGGTGTCAATGGTGTTAGTGAAGAGTCTGGATTTTGAGCGCCTGAGGAAGACTTCTCTTGCTTCGATCGGGGTCATCAGGGAGCTCGGCGATCCTGGGGTAGCTGACGCCCTGGAGGCGGTGGTTAATGGGCTAGAGCAACCTATTAACGAACATTTGCAGCTGACTCGGGGTCTCGATGCTGATGTTCAGGATCGGTTCGACCTCATGACTGCGCGGCTTGCTACGAAGGTGGAAAGCCTAGACAACTCTATCCAGAAGCATAAGCTGGAGGTGGATAGAAGAAAAGTTATCGTGGAAGAGGCTCTTGCCGTTGAGACACGGTGTCGCTCTGAGCATGAAGGGAATGCAGCGAGGGCCTCCAAGCTGAAGGAAAAACTCGCTCGGGCAGAGGAGTGGGCTTCTCAGTCGCTAGCAGGTCTAGACGTAGCGTCCGGTCGACTGAGCACAGCGCGACGGGAGCTGGACCGTGCAGAAGCTGCTCGCGCGGGCTGTCTTCGGGCAAAGGCTGATCTGACCCTCACGAACACTCCCGAGGCACGGCTGGAGCAGGCTCGTGCCGACGCCTTGGTTCTTAGGAATGAGAGGATAGCTGCGCTGGAGCGGCAGATTCACAATCTGACGCACCCGCCATCATGATGTATCATTTTTCCTTTTTGCTTGCCCAGATGTAATTCTGCCTCCCTCTCGGGAATAAATAAAGGCGACTCTTTTCTGACTTTTGTGGACCCATCATTTCGGAATGTAAATGACCGGTTTTGGTGAGAGTGTTATCAGAGGTAGTATTGACATGATAGACTCCCGATAAACTTCTTAGCAGGACACATCTATTCAGAGGTCATACGGACATGATAGAGCGTAACCCTACTAATTACGTTTTGGAAGTAGTTTTGTCAGAATCGAGGGCCTTGCTATGTCCCACCCGAGCAGGGGGGATTAAGCATAGTACCTTTTCAGGAATTTGCCGTTGATAGGAGCCATTAACAGGTCTCCATTAGGCTGGGCTATCCTGTAGGTGCCGTTCGAGAACGTTGTCTCGATCACATAAGGGCCTTCCCACTTGGGTTAGAATTTGCCTTTACTTCTGTGGGTAAGAATCATCGGTCTTCTTACGGCTAGAACTAGCTCGCCGACTTTGAACACTCTTTCCTTCACTTTATGATTAAAAGTCTTGGAAATGTGTGCTTGGTAAAGCGCGATGCGCTGTTGAGCTTGTAGGCGTTTCTCGTCTAATCCTTCAAGCTCTTGGAGCCTTAACAGGTCATTCTTTTCTCGAGTCAACTCACTAGTCACTGCTATCCTGAGCGACGGGATCTGGATTTCGATGGGAAGAACTGCCTCGCACCCGTAGACCAGTGAAAAGGGGGTACAACCTGTAGGTGTCCGTACCGTTGTGCGGTATGCCCAGAGACATTCGCCCAGCTTCTCGTTCCAGTCTCTTTTGTTTGAAGAAACGAACTTCTTCAGGAGTTTGATAATGGTTTTGTTGAAAGCTTCCGCCAAACCATTAGCAGCTGGATAATATACCGTAGAGGCAATATTATGTATTCGACTTTTATCGCAAAATTGATGAAACGTTTGGCTGATGAACTGAGGCCCATTGTCATAGATTATCCTTCGAGGAATCCCAAAGCGATAAATGACATGGTGCTTGATGAAGCTGATCACGTCAGACGCTTTTACCTCAACCAGAGGGATCGTCTCTCCCCATTTGGAGAAGTAATCCGTGATGGACAGTATGAACCGGTGGCCTCTGGAGGAAGACGGGTGAATGGGACTGACGATATCCATACCCCATGCTTCGAAGGGCCAGGATACGACCGTAGGATGTAGATATTCAGACGGTTGGTGTATGAAGTCTGCATGAACCTGACAGGCTCTACATTGTCTTGCATAGCTGATCGCGTCTATGATCATAGTGGGCCAGTAGTAGCCCATTCTCCTGATACGATCCTGTAGCTTAGGACCGGGCTGATGCTCTCCGCATACGTCGTCGTGAGCTTCTCGGATAATCTGCTGTGCTTCGTTGTCTGAGAGACATCTTAATAGCAGTCCGTCGTAGGTTCGACGATATAGGCAGTGTGAAGATGCATCGAAATAGAAGCGTAATGATCGTCTTTTGACGGATATTGCTTCTTTGGGGTCCTCTGGCAAGATTCCGTATGCGACAAAATCTATGAAGGGACTTCTCCAGTCCCTCCCGGGGGGATCTGTGTTCACAGCGTGGCTGTGTTCTATGTGAACGTTGTTCTTCATGCAAAATAAATCTCTGTTAAGAAGGATCACCGAATCTTGCCTTCTTATAGGGGTAGCTAAGTCCGCAGCTAGACTGGCCAGGGCATCAGCTTCCAAATTCTGAGATCGAGGTACATGCTCTAGGAAGAACCCTTTGAACGTCATGGCTATCTCGATTGTCGCTCGGTGATAGGGGATGAGGTCTGGATTCCGGACTTCGTATATCCCTCTGACTTGATTGACGATAAGCAAAGAATCGCCGAAAGCTTTCAGGGATTCGACCCCCAGCTCTTCAGCGACTTGGAGTCCGATCAACAGGGCGTTGTATTCCGCCACATTGTTGGAGCATGGTTCATTAAGAGAGTATGCCCGGTAGATGACGAGTTTATCAGGAGTGACCAGGACGATTCCTACCCCTGAAACCACGTTTCCCTGGGGGCTAGTCCTGGAGGCGCCGTCAAAGAACAGTTGCCATATGTCACTTCCTATTGCGGAATTACATTCTGCAACTTCGTCGGGAATGTCTTCGTATAACTTGGAGGCCTCCGGGATCGGATGAGCAGCCAGAAAGTCGGCCAGCGCTTGGCCTTTGATGGACTTCTACGGGATGTACACCATGTGATATGGTTTTAACAGCATCGCCCAGGTTGCGAGTCGGGAATTAAGAATACTCGGCTTGCTCATCAGTACTCGAAGAGGGTTGATCCTGGAGATGATATGAATAGTCTGGCCGATGACGTAGTGCCGCATCTTTTGGATAGCGAACATCAGAGCCAGACATTCTTTCTCCACTGGGTTGTACCGATGTTCGGCTCCGACCATCATCCTGCTGAGGTAGTAGATAGCCTGCTCATGCCCCTCGTCGTTCTTCTGCGCTAGAAGAGCTCCTAGCGAATGATCCATTGCTCGGACGTACAGCAAGAATGGTTTCCCCATGATGGGAGGCACCAGAACTGGCGGACTGGTGAGGTAGCGTTTGATCTCCCCGAATGCTTGCTGACAGGTTTTGTCCCATACGAAGGATACACCTTTCTTCATGAGGTGCAAAAAAGGCTGGCATCTTCCTGAGAGTTTGGATATGAACCTCCGGATATAAGCCAGACGGCCTTGAAATCCCCAGAGTTCCCTCAGATTGCGGGGCTGTCGCATTTCTACGATGGCCTGGACTTTGTCAGGGTCCACCTGGATGCCTTTGGCGGTGATAACAAATCCCAAAAATTTGCCACTAGATACGCCCAGGAAGGACTTCGTAGGGTTCATCTTGAGTTGATGTCGGCGCATTAACTCGAATACCGTCCTTAGGTCCTGAATATGATCATCCTTGAAGCGGCTCTTGACGACTATGTCGTCTACGTAACACTCTACTGTTTTGCATAAATGTTCATGGAATATGCCACTCATAGCCCGTTGGTACGTAGCCCCGGCGTTCTTCAATCCGAAGGGCATGACCGTATAGCAATACACTCCCAACGGGATGCGGAAGGCAGTGTGCTTTTAGTCTTCAGGATGCATCTTGATCTGATTGTATCCTGAGAACCCGTCCATGAAAGACATGCGTTCAAAACCGCAGGTGTTGTCGATCATGATGTCCGTGATGGGAAGAGGAAATTTATCCTTGGGGCAGGCCGCATTCAGATCTCGGTAATCGATGCAGATACGTACCTTTCCATTTTTCTTCATGACTGGGACAACGTTGGCGACCCAGTCGGGATGTTGTTCTTCCCGGATGAACCCACAGGCTATCAGCTTTTTGACTTCAGCTTCAATGGCGTCCATCATGTCCGGTCGGAACCAGCGTTGGTGCTGCTTCACAGGCTTTGAGTCAGCCAATATGTTGAGTTTGTGAGTAGCCACCTTCGGGTCTAGGCCCGACATGTCTCCATAATCCCATGCAAAGACGTCGACGTATTCCTTTATCAGCTGTATGATTTCTTCCCTTTCGGCTAGTGGAAGATTATCACTGCTAAATATCGGCTTTGGCGAAAGCTCACCCCCAACATCGATTTGGATAACTTCGTCTTTGGTTGGAGGTTTCCTTTGTTCGAAGCGGAATTCCCACTGTGTATCCATTTGCTGGACCCAAGAGTCATTCTCAAACGGCTCAGAATCTCGTTCCTCTGCTTCTGAGGGATCTGTCATTACCATATTTGCTGATAGTGCTTGTTCGAGAGCATCAGGTGAGTCGGGGGGTGACGAGCCGTCCCAAGAGGAGGAAAAGATGTCCTTATCCGACGTGGAAGCCGTAAGGGAGGTGGCATACCCTAACCCGAAACGAGTTTGTTGGTAGCGAGGGTCGCCACGTGGCGGCATTCTTCTGCCTCTTCCGTAGTTGAGGCCCGACTTTCGCTTCAAGTCGTAGCCCATGTTTTGCATGATCTTCAGCGTTTGAGGGCTGTATCGGTGAACCTGCATCTTCCCAGTATCGTCATCGAAAGGATCTTCCTGGATGGCTGGCTGATTGCGCATGCGGCCGAATACTATTGGACGCTGACTGCTGCAGGTAGGCGGGATTATGAAGATAGAATCTGCATGCGGTCCATACATTGTGATGACGTTGGATAATGACGTTGCTTCCCAGATATGCGGATGGTAGGAGTCCATAGCTTCCAAGAACTTTCGTGCTATGGGTTCTACCTCGTCACGGGGAGTGGGTTCCTGATTTGGAATCTGAGTATTAATGTACTGGAAAAGAGGATGTTTATTGCCATCTGGAACTCCGTTCCTGGTCGTGTTTACATCGGTCGGCTGCTTGTCGCGCCGAAGGTTGATGACCAAAGGTGGAGGCTTCTGGTTCAGAGTAACCGCTGGAGAATTGCTTCTTTTCCCCGAGATGGATCTGTTCAGGTGAATAGCCATGGGCTCTATGGCTTTTGGACGAGTGGTTCGTCCTTTCACTCTGATCGACAGCGGTAGTGCGGCAGAGGGTTCTCCTGGCTCCCGGTGGAATTCCTTCTCTGTCTTGCCCGCCACTTCTTCCGTGTGGTCCTGCGAGTACAACACGGCATCGAAATAGTAGGACTCTACTCCTTTAAATGGGTTTAGGTCGGCCACCTCCGTTTGTACCATCCCTTGGGGGTCTACATATTTAAGACATTGATGTAGAGTTGAAGGAACGATATTGTGATCGTGGATCCACGATCTTCTCAGCAAGATGTTGTAGGATACCTCTGAATCGATCACGTAACATGTGGCCATCGATCTGAGGTTGTCAATCTGGATCCTCAGGCGAACCTTCCCTAACGGCTTACTTCTTCCGGCGTTGAATCCCACGATTGTAGTGGAGGTGTAAGCCAGTTCGCTGGTAGGAACCCTCAAAGGTCTGAGCAGACTGTGCGGGATAATGCTGATCGATGATCCCGGATCTATGTGAATCCGATCAACCTCCATGGAACCGATGTACCCGGTGTAATAGAGGGGTCTGTCATGCCTGTTATGTTTTAACAGCATGTCGTTTTGGGTGAAGGTGATATTTGGGACCACCTCCATCACACTGTGGCATTGAGGGCACGCCACTGGTTCTTCGTCAGGAGATTTGAGCTGGGTCAAGCATGCCTCCGCCTGCATCAGTGCTTCACTCAGGACTAGACGAGTGTCTTGGGAGAGCCTGAGTAGCTCGAAGATGGAGAGCCTGGCCGGCGTATTAGCCAGTTGGGCTAGGATGTCGAAGTTATACGGCTTCTCAAAACCTTTGTTCGGAATATTTTTCACAGGTTTATCGAAGCGCACTTCTCTTTGTTTTCCTTTGTCCGCCGGCGTCGGTTTTGAAGGGTTGGCTTCCAGTATGACGGGGCTTAGCCCTGCAGGTTTGGCAGTTGAAACGTCTGCCGGTATATCCTCCTGACTCGCTCCGTAGTCGTTGAGGTAGGCTCTCCCTGACCGGGTTGCAGCAAGTACCTCGTCTTCGTCTGATGGCGAAGAATTTGTGACCATATGGCATGGTTTGCACTTTGGGCTCCTCCTGGACGTAGCTTTAGTCTCTTCCTCGAGCTCTGACACCAAATCTGGATGAACCCACATAATCTCGCCCTGACGGGTGGTCAGGGGTACCAGGTTATGATTTTGATCCCTAGCCGGAGGGAGATTGACGATGTCTATTGTGGCTCGGGAAATGGGCGTGATACCGTCCATGACTTCTTGGGGAGACAGATCGCCGAACTGCAGAGAGATCATGTTGGCTGTGACCGTTTTCTCGGTGTCGTGCAGGGTGATGGCCTTAGCATCGATCAACCCCTGGATCTTCCTTTTCAGTACGTAACACATCTTTGTTGGGTGGTGTACGTATCTGTGGAGGATGCAGTATTTGGGGTCGTCGGTACCGCCGACCTCTTGGGGCCCTTAGCTCCGGCAGGGTGATCTTGCCACTTTTGACGAGACACTCAAATATACTAGGGATATCGTCGTCGTCGAAAGAGTAGACCTCGACGGGCCTGGAAGCCCCGGGCTTTGTCTGCGTGGTCGTTGCCGTCTTTTGTCTGGACGTATTGACTGTCAGAGCTTCTTTTCCCTTGGAGCTGCGAGGATGGTCGCCGCTGGGAGATGGCCTTTTGCCTCTGTCGGAGGCGGAGATCATGATGCCGTTGTCGCGCGCCTTGCGACTGTTGTCTTCGGCGGCCACTGCCGAGACGATGAACGAGGGCCACTCATGGAACTGATATGGTCATGTGAACACCGAGACTATATGAAGGAGGTTCTTCCTGCAAATATCTACTAACGCCGAGTCTGGAACTCCTGGAGGCATTTGTAAGGTGGCCTGACGAAAACGTTCGACGAAGGTGCGAACGTCCTCCTTTTCCCTTTGCTTGACTTCAATGAGGGAGGACATAGACATGTCCATTCCACCCTCGTAGAATCGTGTGAAGAATAGCGCTTTGAAGTCTTCGAAAAAAGTAATGCAGTTGTCCGCCAAGCTACGGTACCACTGATAGGCTACTCCTGAGAGGCAGCCCTTGAACACCCGAGTGAGGAGGGCGTCGTTCCCTTGTAGCAACACCGTCATCATACTGAAATAGTTCATGTATTGACTTGGTGATGTTTTTTCTTCGAACAGAGCCATGGTCTGAGGTTTGTACTTCGGAGGAAAAGGGACTTCTTCCCAGATAGCCGGGTAAGGCTGGTTGATTCCCAGTTTCTTGAGCTGATCTTTGTGCCTCAAGGCGTCAAACTGGGCTTTCAACTCCCGCACTACCTGCATTGGATTCTCAGTTGGAAGCGGAGGGACTGCTAACTCTTGATCTAGAGCAGGTTCTTGGCTTGGGTCGGATGGTGGTAAGTCCACCCCCATACGTATCTGAGTTGGCGGGACCGACGCTTGAGCCATGGCAGTCGCGTGCTGAGTTAGCATCATCTGGTGCATGTTCTCCATTACGGATTGTATTTGCTTCAAAGATATCTCTAGCACAGTGATGCGTTGTTCCGCGTTTCCTGAAGCCTCCTCGCGTTCGTCTTCAATGGCGTAAGCTCCCACTTCCCTGGGCGTCATCGAAGGATTAGTATAGGTCGCCACAGAAGTCGACTCTACACTCTCAGCATCTGTTCTGGGAGATTGGCGACCCCCAGCGTCGGAATCAGACGAGTACGGAGCTGGTTGCTGTGACCTTGCCCGGGTGTTTTGGAACACCCCAGCTTCAGTGCTCCAGAGGAGGTCTTCGAA
This sequence comes from Iris macrosiphon, assembly GCA_036927795.1. Taxonomy (NCBI): domain Eukaryota; kingdom Viridiplantae; phylum Streptophyta; class Magnoliopsida; order Asparagales; family Iridaceae; genus Iris; species Iris macrosiphon. The sequence goes on from JAYESA010000013.1 coordinate 6,962,528, forward strand.
TCTTCTTCGGCTTGGAGGCCCAGAGGGATGACGTCTCGAGCTCGACCTTCTTCTGGGTATGCGTGAAGCCATGTTCACGGACCCATACGCGTGCTCTTCTTCCAGAAAAGACTGAGAGTAGCTCAATCGGTCGAAGACCGACCGTTTTGCTTTAGAACAGCAGTAGTCAATCACAATCTTATGACTATTACAACATTGCTCTCTGGGGGGCGTAATAGACATATTGGAAGATCCTCTCTCCTTACGCTTCTGGACTAGGCATTCGCGTAGGTCAGGAGTAGCAACCGGAGCTTGCTTTACGCCGCGGGACTTCGCCTGGCGTAATTTGGAGATTCGCTCAGACTGGCGTAAAGCTGAAGAGGTCCTCAGTCGGCCATCGGCTTCTCGCGTAATCCGGAGGGTAGGCAGATTGTTCTATTGCTGGCGTAAAGGCCGAGAGATTGAATATTCGCCTGCTTGCTTCCCCTCGCGGAGATCACCGCGCTCATCTATTTTTCCGTAGAAGTCAGATGTTGTTTCGCGCGTGGAGCGTGATCTGTTCTTCCGATTTGGCGTTGAGGCACCATCGGAAGTTTTGTCTGTACCGCGCGTAGCGGGAGACTGATTCCTACGCGTAGAACGCAGTGGATACTTCTGGGTTAGCGCAGAGGCCTTGCCCGAAGTTTTATCTGTACCGCGCGTAGTGGGAGACTGGTTTCTATGCGTAGAGCGCAGTGGATACTTTTGGGTTAGCGCAGAGGCCTTGCCCGAAGTTTTGTCTGTACCGTGCATAGCGGGAGACTGAATTTTACGTGCAGGGCACGGAGGGAGCGATGCTACCACCTCATTGGTCGGAGAGATCGGAGAGTCCACAGGAATGGTTGAGGATGTCTTGGGCATCCACACTTTGCGCAGCTTCCTGTTGTCTTGGACGGAGAGAGAGTGAGAGCTACCCCCAGTTCGAAGCGTGTCTTCGTAAGCAGACTGGTCGAAATGAACAACCAGCGTCTTCTTCACGGTTCCTATAGATACCGCATCGCGTTGAGCAATTACTTCCTCGTCAGAAGAGAAAGACATCCCCAGCAGAGTCGCCATCTTGTTTATGGTATTAAACGAAAGAATGAAAGTGTATTTCAATGACGGAGTTTGTGCGAAACCCGCACCCTTTGGTTTACAAACAAACTTGTACAATGTAATCCTATACGAGGATGTGGGAGTATAATTTATTTAATCTGGGTATAAATTGCTATAGGTGTCTGATCTGCGGTCGATCACTTTAGCCCTTGGACCACGCGATGTTGAAGAAGTGCCGTGGAAGACAGGTAGCAACTTCGAAGGTTACAGGAGAGGGTGGATGCACGATGCCGAAGTCGTCTATCCCCGCTCTTTGCCTGAGCTCCGGGCTCTCTCTCTCTCTCTCTCTCTCTCTCTCTCTCTCTCTCCTCCTTGTTCGATCTTCTCCGACTGTCGACCTTGGATTTGGTATTGGTACTCTTGACCGAATTTTTTGACATGGGATCTGATATCGGTTTCTTGACCAATTTTTTCGACCTTGTTCCCTATTGACAGGGGCCTCTATTTATAGAGTCTTTGGTGACAGTGACCACTCCGTTGGTGTAGCAACCGAGGAGTGGAAAGTACAGCACCCTTTTACACAACGGTTAAAGTAACCAATGCCTACGTATAGGTGATCTTTTGACTGAGCGGGTGACGTGGGTCCAACTAAGGGGACACAACACGTACGGTTGCTACTAAGATCACGGCGTAAAAGCCACGCGGGTAGGTATCCATTGTGTAGGAGAGGTTGGCGTAGAAGCCAAATGTCCGTCACCATGGCATAGAAGCCAAGTAGGCATAGAAGCCGAACAGGCATGGAAGCCGAGCAGGCATAGAAGCCGAACAGGCATAGAAGCCGAACAGGCATAGAAGCCGAGTAGGCGTGGAAGCCGAGTAGTCGTAGAGACTGAGTGGGCGTGAAAGCCGAGTAGTCGTAGAGACTGAGTGGGCGTGGAAGCCGCATGAGCACAGATTCTGAATGGGCGTAGAGGCCGCTGCATATCGTGCCAGAATGGGCGTAGAAGCCGCTTAAGCACAGATCCTAAATGGGCGTAGAAGCCGCTGCACACCGTGCTGATGTGGACGCCTTAGCCGGAATTACGGCTTTTGAAGATATAACCAAATCTCTTGCAGAGATTTACCATCACCTTATGCATTAAATGCGGAGGCGTGTTTCGAAGGTCTGCAGGCCTTCTGTGCACCCGTCGCAGAGACGTGTCTTGAGAGAAACTGTCACCGCCCTGTGCAATTAGACGTGGAGACGTGCCTCGAATCCCGTATGAAGTGCAGCTTTTGACGTGGCAGGCGGATTGTCTGCTGCGGAGCATAAAACAGCTCATGTTTGCCTGTGTAAAACAGGGCGGCGTATTCCCTTGTACGCAAAAGAGCGGTTTATGCTGAGGGGACTCCGGTAAACGACGGTTTGGTGATGTTTTACCAAATCCTCTGCATTAAATGGTGAGATCCGCCATCATACTGTGGGATGCGTCCTGAGAGGTCTGCCATCGTTTCCAGCCGTCGTCTGGGTAGCCGTGCATCACCTTTTGTCAGGAGTCAGAGGTCAGATTCACTGCGTGACTTGACAGGTTCATTTCGGGGAAGATGAAGCGTTCCTCGTACGCTATCATGCTGCTTTGAGAGCGGTTGAGTTTTACGCCATGGAGGCGATGAAGAACTCTGTTTCACGCTGGAGCGGCCTGGACGTACTGCACTTATGCGGATGGTCCTTTGAGCTTTATTCTTCATGCTGTATTGTAGCGGAGAAAACTCTGTCGTACGCCTGATGGCTCTGAAGGCCTCTGCTTACGCTGCTCTGTATCAAGAGGCTGTGTAGCTTTTCCCAACGTATTTTTTATGCTTCTACACCTCTTCACAGCTAAAACTAGCTTGCCAACTTTGAACGCTCTCTCCTTCACTTTTCGATTAAAAGCTCTGGAAATACGTGCCCGGTAGAATGCAATGTGCTGTTGAGCTTGAAGGCGTTTCTCGTCTAATCCTTCTAGCTCTTGAAGCCGCAGTCGATCATTATTTTCCTGAGTCAACTCATTAGCCACTGCTATTCTGAGTGATGGAATTTGGATTTCAATGGGGAGAACTGCTTCACACCCGTAGACTAATGAGAATGGGGTACAACCCGTCGGTGTTTGTACCGTTGTGCGGTATGCCCATAGGCACTCTCCCAGCTTCTTATTCCAATCTCTTTTGTTCGAAGAGACGAACTTTTTTAAGACTTTGATAATGGTTTTGTTGAAGGCTTCCGCCAAACCATTAGCAGCCGGATTGTATGCCATAGAGGCCATATTTTGTATCCGATTCTTATCACAAAATCGGTGAAATACTTGGCTGATGAATTGAGGCCCATTGTCATGAATTATCCTTTGGGGTATCCCAAAGCGATAAATGACATGGTGCTTGATAAAGTTGATCACGTTGGATGTCTTTACTTCAGCTAGGGGGATTGCCTCCGCTCATTTGGAGAAGTAGTCCGTGATAGCCAATATGAACCGATGTCCTCTAGAAGAAGACGGATGAATAGGACCAATGATATCTATATCCCATGCTTCGAAAGGCTATGATGCAATCGTAGGATGTAAATGCTCAGAAGGCTGATATATAAAATCTGCATGAACTTGACAGGCTTTACATTGTCTTGCATATTTTACGTCATCTGCAATCATGGTAGGCCAGTAGTAGCCCATCTTCCTGATACGATCCTGTAACTTAGGATCGGGTTGATGTGCTCCACATACACCGTCATGAGCTTCTCGGATAACCCGTTTTGCATCATCGTCGGAGAGACATCGTAGCAGTAGTCCATCGTATGTTCGGCGATATAGACATTGTGAAGAAGCATCAAAATAGAAGCGTAATGATCGTCTTTCGATAGACACTGCTTCTTTAGGATCCTCTGGTAAGATTCCGTATGCCACAAAATCTATAAAGGGACTTCTCTAGTCTCTCTCAGGAGGAACCGTGTTTACAGCGTAGCTGCGTTCTATGTGAAAATTATTTTTCACACAAAATAAATCTCTGTTAAGAAGGATCACTGAATTCTGCCTTCTTATAGGAATAGCTATATCTGCAGCTAGGCTCGCCAGAGCATCAGCTTCCAAATTTTGAGATCGAGACACGTGCTCTAGGAAGAATCCTCTGAAAGACATGGCGTTCTCGATCATTGCTTGGTGATAAGGAATGAGGTCTGGATTGCGGACTTCATATATTCCTCTGACCTGATTGACGATCAGCTGAGAATAACCAAAAGCTTTCAGGTATTCAACATCCAATTCTTTAGCGACTTGGAGTCCGATTAGGAGAGCGTTATACTCTGCCACATTATTAGAGCAGGGTTCTCTAAGAGAATATGCTCGATAGATGACGAGTTTATCAGGAGTCACCAGGACAATTCCTACTCCTGAAACTACGTTTCCCCTGGGACCAGTCTTGGAGGCACCATCGGAAGAATAGCTGCCATGTAACGCCTTCCATTACAGAATTACATTCTGCAACTTCGTCGGGAATATCCTCGTATAGTTTGGAGGTTTTAGGAATCGGATGACCAGCTAAGAAGTCAGCCAAAGCTTGACCTTTGATGGACTTCTGAGGGACATATACCATATCATACGGTGTTAATAACATCGCCCAAGTCGCGAGTCGAGAATTAAGAACGCTCGGCTTGTTCATCAATACTCGAAGAGGGTTGATTCTGGAGATGATATGAATAGTTTGGCCCGTGACGTAATGTCGCGTCTTCTGAATGGCGAACATTAGGGCCAAGCATTCTTTTTCTACTGGATTGTACCGATGTTCAGCTCCGACCATTATCCTGCTTAGATAGTATATAGCCTATTCATGACCCTCATCATTCTTCTGTGCGAGAAGAGTCCCTAAAGAATGATCCATTGCTCGAACATACAGCAAAAATGGTCTTCCTATGACGAGAAGTACCAGAACTGGAGGATTAGTGAGGTAGTGTTTGATATCATTAAACGCTTGTTGACAGGCTTTGTCCCATACGAATGACACACCTTTCTTCATCAGGAGAGAAAAAGGTTGACATATCCCAGAGAGGTTGGATATGAATCTCCTGATATAAGCCAGACGACCTTGAAATTCCCTGAGTTCCCTCAGATTACGGGGTGGTCGCATTTCTAAGATAGCCTTCACTTTATCAGGGTCCACTTGAATGCCTTTAGCGGTAATGACAAATCCCAGAAATTTTCCACTGGATACACCAAGAAAGGACTTTGTAGGATTCATTTTGAGTTGATGTTGGCGCATCAACTCGAACACTGTCTTCAAGTCTTGGATGTGATTATCCTTGAGACGGCTTTTGACAGCAATATCGTCTATGTAATATTCCACTGTTTTGCGTAAGTGCTCATGGAATATGTTACTCATAGCTCGCTGATATGTAGCCCCGACATTATTCAGTCCGAAGGGCATGACTATGTAGCAATATACCCCCAGAGGTGTCCGGAAGGCAGTATGCTTCTCATCTTCAGGTTCATCTTAATCTGATTATATCCAGAGAATCTGTCCATGAAAGACATGCATTCAAAACCGCACGTATTATCGATCATGACGTCTGTAATGGGAAGAGGGAACTCATCTTTAGGGCAGGCCGCATTCAGATCTCGGTAATCGATGCAAACACGCACTTTTTTGCTTTTCTTCATGACCGGGACAACATTGGCGACCCAGTCAGGATGTTGTTCTTCCCGGATGAACCCACAGGCTATTAGCTTATTGAATTCAACTTCGATGGCATCCATCATATCCGGACGAAACCAGCGTTGGTGTTGCTTCACAGGCTTTGAATTGGGCCGTATGTTGAGTTTATGAGTAGCCACTTTCGGATCAAGACCTGGCATATCCTCATAATTCTACGTGAAGACATCGATATATTCTTTTATCAGCTGGATTATTTCTTCCCTTTCTTCTTCAGAAAGATTGTTACTGATAAATATCGGCTTTGGTGAAAGTTCATCCCCAACATCGATTTGGATAACTTTATCTTCAGTGGGCGATTCTCCCTGCTCGAATCGGAGTTCCCATTGTGTATTCATTTGCTGTGCCCAGGAGTCATTTTCAAACGGTTCAGATTCTTGTTCTTCTACTTCGAGAGAATCTGTCAATACCGTATTTACTGATAATGCTCGTTCGAGATCACCATATGAGCCAGAGGCCGACGAGCCATCTTGAGAAGAGGAAAAGGTATCCTCACTTGACTCAAAAGTTGCAAGAGGAGTGGTATACCCTAACCTGAAGTGAGTTTGTTGACGGTAGGGATCACCATGCAACGACATTCACCTGTCTTTCCCATAGTTGAGGCCTGGCTCTGACTTCAGATCATAACCCATACTTTGCATAATCTTCAAAGCATGTGGCTATATCTGTGAACTTGCATTTTCCCAGCATCGGAGTCGTGAGAGTCTTCTTGTACAATTGGTCTGTTGCGCATGCGACCGAAGACTATTGTATGCTGATTGTTGCGAGTAGGCGGGATAATAAAGATAGAATCTTCATGTGGCCCATATATCGTGATGACATTAAATGTTGATGCCACTTCGCACACATACAGATGATATGAGTCTATAGCTTCCAATAATTTTTGTGCTATAGGTTCTATATCGTTATGGGGGGAGGATTCCTTATTTGGAAATTGAGCGTCAGTATAGTGGAAAAGAGAATCTTTATTATCGTCAGAAACCACATTCCCGGTTGTATTTACATCAATCGGCTGCTTGTTGCGTCTGAGATTGATGACCAAAGGTGGAGGCTACTAGTTTAAAGTGATCACTAGAGGATCACTTCCTCCTCCTGATTTGGTTTTGTTCAAGTGGATAGCCATGGGTTCCATGACTTTCGGACGGGTAGTCCGCCCTTTCACCTGGATCGATAGGGGTTGCTCAGCAGATGGTTCAATTAAAGTGCAGTTCAGAATAAAAATAATGAAATCCATCGAAACCGTTCAAGAAAACTCAAGCAAATCCGAAAACCAACTCAAGGCACGAAAGCAACAAGCGACAGCGAAATCTAGGCAACAAAAGATACAGCGGAGAGGTCCCTCCTGACTTTGCCACTAAGTCGATCCCGGGGGCACAGTCCACTGAATATGGGAATCAATTCCGAAGAAGCAAATCCATAAAGAGGATGGGTTCTTGTTTCAATCTATCCCGATCAAACGATACCGTCTTGTATTTCTTAGCCGCGCTCCCCGAATAGGGGGAACGAGGCACCACATCCTACCCAACTAATTGGAAGTTTCGTCCCGAAACTTAAAAATAGAACCTAAATAATAAGAGGAACCTTTCCCTCATCTCGGATTTAAGTTCCCATGTGGATTCTTCGACAGAGTGATTTTGCCAAAGCACGTACACGAGAGGAACCGAGCGACTTCGAAGCAGCTTTTATTTTCGATCCAAAATTTGCACAAGTTGTTCTACATACGTCAAGTCGGCCTGAAGGTTCAGCTGATCCAGATCTACGATGCGGCTCAGATCGTACACATACTTCCTAAGTTCTGAAACATAGAAAATATCGTGTACTTCAGATAGGGATGGCGGTAGGGCAATCTGGTATGCAACTGAGGCAACTCGCTTTAGTATTTCGAACGGACCGAGAAATCTCGGACTTAGCTTCCCCTTTGCTCCGAATCTGGTGACTCCTCGCATGGGTGAGACTTTGAGAAATACCCGGTCGCCTTCTAGAAATTCTAGTGCCCGTCGATGTGTATCAGCGTAGCTTTTTTGGCGGCTTTGAGCTATATTTAGTCTTTTCCGAATCAAGCGAATCTTTTGGACAGTCTGTTCCACGAGCTCAAGGCCAAGGATCTGTCGTTCACCAACTTTATCCCAACATATCGGAGATCTACACTTCCGCCCATACAACGCCTCATATAGCGCCATCTGAATGCTGGATTGGAAACTGTTGTTGTAAGCGAATTCAGCTAACGGTAGATGCAGGTCCCAACTAGTCTTCAAGTCCAAGGCGCAGAGACGTAGCATGTCTTCGAGGATTTGGTTGACACGTTCCGTTTAGCCGTCGATCTGTGGATGGTAGGGAAAGCTGAACTTCAACTTCGTCTCCATTGCTGACTGTAGGCTTTCCCAGAAATGCGATATAAAACAACCATCTCTATCGGAGACTATGGATACGGGCACGCCGTGGAACCGAACGATCTCGTTGAGGTAGATTTGAGCCAAGCGATCAGCGCTCCAAGTAGACTTGATAGGCAAAAAAATGAGCAGACTTAGTGAGGCGATCGACAATAACCCAAACAACATCATGTCCCCGTTGCGTCCTTGGCAAGCCAACAATGAAATCTATTATTATATGTTTCCATTTCCACTCCGGAATAGCAAGGTTCTGTAGCTCTCCGCCCGATTTTTGGTGCTCGGCCTTTACCCTCTGACAAGCCATCCAATACGACACGAACAGCGCCACATCTCGTTTCAAGCCGTGCCACCAAAACGTTGTTCGGAGATCTCGATACATCTTCGTGCTACCCGGATGAGAATTATAACTATCATAATGAGCTTCAGTGAGTATCTCTTCTCTGAGGGCCGCGTCATCTGAAATGCACAGTCTTTCCTTCACTCTGAGCATCCCGTCCGTGCCTACCGCAAATTTGGATGCCTTTCCTGCTGAAATAAGACCTAGCATCTTTTGCAGGAACGAGTCATCCTTCTGAGCGGCCTTGACTTTTTGTAACAAATCGGGCTCGAGACGCAGTTGTGCCACTTGCGCCCACTTTTTATATCTGATTCGTAGTGTAATGCCCAAGGATTCAAGATCTCGGCACAGCCTGTCATCAATAGCCAAACTCCCAATGAACACTCGACTTAGTGCATCAGCTACGATGTTTCCTTTGCCAGGCGTGTATCTGATCATTAAGTCAAAGTCGCTAAGAAGTTCTAGCCAACGATATTGGCGAAGATTCAAGTCCTTTTGTGTATACATATATTTCAAACTCTTATGGTCCGTATAGATCTCACACAGTACACCATAGAGGTAGTGGCGCCACAGCTTCAGCTCGAAGACCACTGCAGCCAGTTCTAAGTCATGCGTTGGATAGTTCTTCTCGTGAGGCTTTAACTGCCTCGACGCGAAGGCTATCACCTTGTCCCTTTGCATAAGGACACATCCTAAACCTTTTCCTGACGCATCACTATATATTTTAAAATCATCCGATCCGTCCGGCAGAGTAAGGATTGGCGCAGAGACGAGGCGCTGCTTTAACTCCGTAAACGAAGCTTCATAGTCGTCCGTCCAAGTAAACTTTACACCTTTTTGAGTGAGCTGAGTCAGGGGCGAAGCAATTTTAGCGAAGTCTCGTATAAATCTGCGATAGTAGCCTGCCAGTCCAAGGAAACTTCTAATATCGCTCGCTGATTCTAGCCGTTTCCACTGCATAATAGCTTTTACCTTCCTTGGGTCTACTGAAATGCCTTGCGCAGAAATAATTTGCCCTAAGAAGGATATATTGTCCAGCCAAAACTCGTATTTACTTCGCTTGGCATATAACTGGTTGTCTCGAAGGGTTTGAAGCATCATCCGCAGGTGTCTTGCGTGTTCATCCATGTTCTTCGAGTACACCATGAATGCAACAGGTGCATTCATCAGTCCAAACAACATCACTAAAAATTCATAATGCCCGTAACGAGTTTGGAAGGCAGTCTTTGGCATATCTTCAGGTTTAATCATTAGCTGGTGGTAGCCCGAGCGAAGATCAACTGTTGAAAACACCATTGCCCCTTGCAGCTGATCAAACAGATCATCTATCCGTGGTAGTTGATACTTGTTTCTGATAGTGACTTTGTTCAGCTCCCGATAATCAATGCAGAGGCGTAACATCCCGTCTTTCTTCTTCACGAAGAGCACATGCGCGCCCCAAGGAGATACGCTCGGACGGATGAACCCACGATCCAGTAACTCTTGAAGTTGGCACTTTAATTCTATTAGTTCAGCAGGGGCCATTATGTACGGAGGTTTAGAGATCGGTTGTGTATTCGGGAAGGCGTCTATAGTGAATTCAATCTTTCGGTCTGGTGGCATGCCCGGTAGTTCGCTCGAAAATACATCGGGGAACTCCGCCTCAACGGAAGAAGACTCGACGTTTGCGAAGTCCTGCCGTGTGTCCCGAACCGACGCTAGAAATTCCTCACAGCCTGAGTATAGCATTCGTCGAGCAGATGTTGCAAAAATCACCATGCAGGCCCTGGTCGCATCAGTTGCTGGACTACTAGTGTAGTAGAATTCGACTTCTCCAGGTAGGTGGAAGACGACTCATTTTTCTGCACATTCAATAGTTGCCGAGCACGCGTCGAGCCAATCCATTCCCAAAAGATATCATAGTCCCGAACATCTAGAACTAAAACATCGAGCGATAGCTTCCTTCCTCCAATACAGATGTGACCACCTTGGCATACTGAACGGACAGGTATTTTAGTGTCGGAAGGGGTGCTAACACTTAAGTCTAGATACAACGGAGTCATTTCTATATTATTTTCTACGGTAAAATTTGTGGAAATAAAACTATGTGTTGCACCAGAATCAAATAGCACACTAGCAGGTATGTTATTAAAAAGAAAAGTACCTAACATGACGGTGTCTGAGGCCAAAGCTTATTCCCATGTCATAGTATAGACCCGGCCTTGAGCTTGACGACGCTCTTGCTGAGGCGCCGTTCGATTGGCCTGGTTTGCAGCAGTCTAATTTTGTTATTGTAGACGATTGTGGCAGTGCGGACATGTACTGATATCATGATCTGATTTGCCGCAAGCGAGACATAACCCAAGTTTCTTGCGACAGTTTTCGGCCGTATGAAATGGTTTCTTACAGAAAGAAAATGGCTGTCCTGGATTTCCCTTTTGCGAATCGCCGTTATTTGGGCGCTTTGCAACAATGTTTCCTCTATTGTTGCCTTGGCGTTTGTGATTGGAGGTTTGCACAGCGCCGGCAGCAACGTGAGGATACTGCGGTTCAAGGGAGAGGGCGTGGTTCAAAACTTCCCGCATTGTCTGGTATTGGGGAATGACTATGTGCGCGTGGATGGCAGGACGTAGACCTCCTTCGAATCGTCTGGCACGACTCGCTGCATCGGGTAGATAGGAACTCGCAAACTTAGCAAGCTTGTTGAACTCAGCAGAATATTGTTTGACTGTCATGTTGCCCTGCCGCAGTTGCACAAACTCATTTTCCTTCTGATGACGTACTTGCGGGGGCATAAACTCCTCCTCAAATGCGCCACGGAAGGTGTCCCATGCTATCGCCTCCCCTCCATTATCAATTGGAAGAGATCGTCGATGAACGTCCCACCAATCATGCGCATTGAGGCGAAGCTGCAGTTGAGCACATGCGAACCGCTTTTCTTCAGGTACTTCTAGGAGGGAGAAATGGTCTTCAAGTTCGGCGAGCCAATCTAGGGCCACGATTGGGTCCTCAGTCCCCTTGAATGGCGTGTTGCAGACTTTTTTGAAGTCACCGAAGTCGAAGGCAGCCACATCCTTCATCCTCGGAGTCTGGGGCGTCTCGACTTCAAGTACTGGTTGTTCCACCGGAGTCGCTGCTGTTGCTGCGGACTGGTTGGAGGCCAAAGTCTGAACAAGTTGCTGTAGGGTATCTACCTGCTTTTGTTGGACTGAGAGTCGGACCTCTAGATTGCTCTCAAACTTGGCTTGGCGGGCATCATCTCTTTGTCGTTGTACCTCTAATATTTGTATCACTCGCTCAAGCGGATCAACTCGAGACATGCCCCGTTGGCTCCGAGAGCTTCCTGAAGTGCCGGAACTGCTCTCTTGAGCCTGTGTCTCGCCCGGGGCTAGCGCTGAGGATTGCGTTGGAACCGTTCCTTCAAAAAAAGGTAAATTACATCAGGATCATAATATATTATGGACTTATTGCATGAACGTATCTCATTTTGGCCTTATCGAGTTCAAGAGTTTGCACATGGATTTATCGTTAAAGAGACTTTTCCCATATGAGGGTCAAAAAGGAACTTTGAAGCTGTGCTCTGATACCAACATGTCACGCCCCGATTCCGTGGAATCGATAGTCGTCCCCCAGGCGTGACGGTCGTGCGGGCCTAGGTTGCGCACCGCACAAGGCTAAGTATTTTATTTCGCATAGCGAGCACATATTCAGAGTACGCAGATAAATTGAAACACAAATTTGAAGCATGGAAAAGTTCTCTTTTTATTGATAATATGAACATCTATTACAAACTCCTGAACTGAGTCATAAGGTTGCCACACGGGCTTACAAAAGTGTTGACACAAAATGAGATAGCAGTCCTGTACATTACATCCTTACTAAACTTTAAAATATAAGACCTCTTGGTGAAATGATAGCCTTTCCACGGAGCTGCATTCTTGCTTGGGTTCTAGCTCTTGTCTTCAAAATACTTCAAAAGGTGGCACGGATCAAGGCGTGCCTACAGCTGGACTGGAATTGGGGGATGACTTCGCCTCCTCGCTCGGCTCTCATTAATACGGGAAACCTGTTTCAACGAAGGTCAGTACATCGAAACGTACTTGTGAGGGCAATCTAACCCAACTATACCAATTAACACATTGTTTATATGAAGCATGCATATTATTTGTGGTCTTTCTATCATGTCTTAGTTCATTTTACAGCAAGCAATAGATATAGAAATCAATGAAATACTTGCCACCGCTCGGTGATATTTACCTGCCCGTCTGAACTACCTGCACAATACTTACCATGCCTTCCCTGCCACGAAGACACAAGTTAGTTTGCAACAGGTTTAAATACACGAGGGGATCACTGGCGTATGCCACAAAGGACGAGTTATAGTCTATGAACGAGGATGGTATGCAACGAGGGTACTTGGGCATTGCATGTCGTCCTGTCCAGCACATGAGACTAAGTTGGAGTTCCGCCCGGATTTGATCGGTGCCAGTGCCCCAGCAACCGTTTGCAGGAACTAAGGCCTTGTGCACAAGTTGTCCGTGATCAAGCATAGCACACTAATTTAGCAGTTGAGGCAAATATGGCAATATTCAGGCATATGGCAATAACAGGACAAGATATACTTTTACATAGTCTTCCTGTTCAGTTTTATTGCATTCAGGATGAATTCTATACATAGCACAATTTAAAGAAGAGTATACATTCTAAACTTGTATTCATGCATATGATGAACATTCCAAACGAACAAGCACGCAAGTAAGTAACCGTTCCCAAGTTTGATTGACAAGCATAATAATCCAAGTCTATTCCCGTTTTATCTTGTAGTCTTTTAGTTATTACTTGGTATCGTTTGATCGGGGCAAGCAAGAATACAAGATTTTTAGGTGTGAAGACTGGAAGAAGGGTCAACTTAATCGAATATAAGCCACTCACTTAGTTTGTTGGAAGGAAGAAGGAAAGAGGTACTTCAGGAGTCCGTTCGAGTGTCGCCTACTGCCGGTTCACCTGCATTGCCACGAACAGCTGATCAATACCTCTTTCACTCTTTCCAATATCAGAATTGAAGTGCAGTTCAGAACGAAAACAATGAAATCCATCGAAACTGTTCAAGAAAACTCAAGCAAATCCGAAAACCAACTCAAGGCATGAAAGCAACAAGCGACAGCGAAATCTAGGCAACAAAAAATGCAGCGGAGAGATCCCTCCTGACTCTGCCGCTAAGTCAATCCCGGGGGCACGGTCCACTGAATATGGGAATCGATTCCGAAGAAGCAAATCCATAAAGAGGATGGGTTCTTGTTTCAATCTATCCCGATCGAACGATACCGTCTTGTATTTCTTAGCCGCGCTCCCCGAATAGGGGGAACGGGGCACCACACATTGCACTTCGTCCGTGTTGATTTGGCGCTAAGGTTTCCCCGAGACTCGATTCTCAATAGAGTCAAAGTAACAAGTGTTCCATAAGTAAACCGCTAGAAGCGGGGTATTACAAGCACAAATACTGTATTCGAGTCAAATTATCAATTATATATTGGGTCACAAGAATCAAGATTACATTGTAACATGAAGGCTTATGTCATGCACATAACCAGTTAGTCACTATCCACTTAGTCGGGTTCATACTAAAATCACAGTTCAACTTATGCCATGTTCATAGCCAAATCTTAGCTGATGGTCATGTCTGGCACGAGGTCTGGTTACTAAATTCATTCTTCCTTAGAATCACAACACTAGCATTAACCCAATATAAATCATAAAAGAAAAAGAAAATATTCAATCAAACAATCAAGGCCGCATATGAAGTCCTGGCCGCATATGAGGTCGGGCCGCATATGAAGTCATGGCCACATGAATCACTGGGCCAAATATGAAGTCAGGGTCGCATGAATCATTGGGCCGAATATGAATTCCAGGCCACTTGTGCTTCCTTTGTGGTACTTGCTATTTGGGGTCTAACCCCTCTGGTTTTGCATGGCCAGGTCTCGAGCCAGTACCCGAGGATCCAGCGTACTTTCCTCCAACTCATGGCGCGTACCAGGAACATGGTCGCAGATGATAGCGAGTGAGTTTTCATCTTCCCTGCTCATTATTGTACATTTACTTCTTTTGGGTGTTTAGCCACCGGCGCCTGTTAGCCGGCTCGTCTGGAGATCAGTCTCCTTACATGATTGTATAAATCAGACTGCAGCTGATCACTGTCATGTACTTTTGTTACTCTTCCAGCTTCTTATTTTGCACAACTTCCAGAACATTTTTAGAAAGCGTTTGGGACGCCTTATTGCTTATCATATATGCTCTATGCTTATTATTTCTTGTTTGAATGATTGAGACATAGAAGTTCTTTACCCTATAAGACTTGATTGTAGCATGCACCCCTATGTCTTATACAGCCGTGATCGTTGTACGACGTATATCACCTTGTACGGGGTAGCTGGTCGTGTCCGTCTCTGTATTCCAGTACTGGGACGTGACAAGGTTTTAGTGGTGGCCCATGCAGGTTAGTATGCGCGACAGCTCATGACGCATAGCCCTCTCAGGCTGTATAGCACTCTCAACTGCATAACTCGCTGGCTGCATGAAGATTTTGTCTTCTCCAAACAGCAGGTTCAGCCATGGCTAAAACTCCAAAATCTAAAATTTTGTTTTGTCCATAAAATTCTCATTTTAAGTCCATTTTAAGTCCATTTTAAGTCCAAATCGAGTGAACCAAAAGCCAAAATATTTAAAATTGAAAGCTCTATCATGTAGCAAAAACTGATTTTCTAAAATACATGTTTAATAGATCAAAACCAAAAAAATCATGAAACCCATAAAACTCTAAGTTAGAAATGTAGATCTACATAAAATCACCCATCAAAACAGGAAACTCCAAGTTCTAAAAATGCTTAGAAACACATAACAAACATAATAAACCAATAATATGGAGGATTTTTATATTTTTCATGCAAGGTGTACTTGCCTATGGAAAAGTGAGAGAAAACACAAGAGATAGAAAGATAATGAAGTAATGAAGAAAGAGAAGAAAAATGTTGGGTTATATATGGTAGGGTTGAGTGTTGAACCAAGGGTTCTCATGACTTGAACCAACCCACAAAATGAACGATGAACAAGGTTAAACCAAAGAATGGATCTAGTCTCCATGCACATGAAACCATGTTAAAATAAAAATATGTTCCAAATACGTATATCGGAAACGGAGAATGACAATAACGATAAGTAATTGAATAGTATTAAATAACTAAATAACTAAATAATTATTAAGAGCAAGTAATTATGATAGTTATATAATAATACTTATTCTTCAAGATAAAAATAGTAATTAGTTATCAATTTAATCAAATACTTAATTAGTATTTAATATTATGACAACTTATAATAATTAATTATTAATTAAGATGATAAATAATTATTTTTATCTTATAATTATAACTAATTTAATTAGTAGTTACTATTATAATGTACTCTTATCTCTCTTTTTCTACTTTTTCCTATTCTTAACAAATCAAACACATTTTTATAATTACAATGGACAAGAAAGTGCATAAAATTCATGCACTTTTTAACCCTTGAAAGTGTAAATCCAAAATTTCCTATACTTAAAATCCTATGATGTTAAGTCTATCGACTCTCTCTCTCTCTCTCTCTCTCTCTCTCTCTCTCTCGAGCTGTTTATGCATATCTTGATTCTACAGGTCCAATAGCTGATCGTCGCTCGGTAAGTAAAGTTTTTATCTATTTTGGCAAAAGGTTTATTACTTGGTAGAGAAAGAAATAAATTTTGTTGTCATGTCGGTGTTTGCTCTTTTGTTGAAATAATTTTTTGTCGTATGCTCATCTGCTGAAATTTAGTAGTACGTGCTAAAGACCATGCGATTTTTCGTGTCCATGTGACTAAAGAGTTTAGTTATTAATATTGGTGTCTTCTATTCATATTATTGAGAATCTAATTTTCTAGTAGCGCAACAAATAAGATTTTGTGTATTGTCATTTTATTGGGAGAAAGTAAAGCTTCGGGAATTTGAGCTCCAAAATATTTCACTACATTCTTACTATTGATATACGTAAAAAAAAAAAAACTCAGGTCTTGCTCACTTAATCTCTAAACTTGGAGCTCTCAACAATGTAGAAAAGTCCTAATTTTTTTTGTTCTTTTGTATACTTATCATTTATGTAGGCATATGTATTATGTTAAGAGAACATGAGTTTGAAGATTGGATATTGGTAAAATTGATTCGCAGAAAGAGAATGAAATCAATTCTTTCTTCTTTTTTTTCTTTTTTTAGAAAACTATAATATTTATTATTATTTTATTGGTGTTTGGAAAAGTCTAGTAAATTGGACGAAAAAATGAATAATTGAAATTGAAAAAGTGAATTTATAAAATGAGTGACAAATTATTATTATTATTATTATTATTATTATTATTATTATTATTTTAGAAATTAATTTTTTTAATGTTTATTGTTTTTGACATCCAAGTACAATAAATGAATGATTTTTTTTTTTTTTCTAGCTTCAAACTTTGCCAACCAAACATGGTCTTAAGAGAAACATGAGTTTGAAGTTCGGATATAATTGGTCAGTTAGTTGAAGAACTAAATCATGTCTTTTCTTGCTCTTCAATTTTGGCATCACGAAAAACATGAGTTTTATGAAGCAATTGAGTCAAAACAAACTCCAATCGATGTAAAGGTGGATGGATACACCTGCCTCAACAACAATTATCAGTCTTGTCACGTACACCACAATTAAACCTCTTTAACATCTATTCTTAGAAAACGTTCTAATCTTACCACAATGCTTTCCAAACTTGGCATTATTTATCACAAACAATGGAACAAGATATATGGTTGTCTCATCACAAGGATCAAAAGGCAAAGGACAGTGGACAATGGTTAGGTGATCTAACAATGCACTATTGTTACGTACATTATAATTATTTTCATTACCTATCATTGCGTCATTAGCTTGTAACTCTACATCTTCGAGTATCTATACAGTTCACTAACAATTAACAAAAAAAAAAATTCTTCGGTCAAAGAATGTTGGGTTGTGTTGATGTTATTTTTTTTTGGATTAGTAAAAGTAGTTCTACATTAACTACACCAACAAAAGAATATTTTAATATAATATTTTGTATGAGTTGAAATATGTACATGGGGTGTGGTGGGACACATGGATGTCATGTGGGAACGTTTTTCTAAAAAAAAAAAGGATTAACTCCTCAATAAAAGTATTTATGTTTTTTGTCATTCTCTGAAAATTATTTTCATAGGAGCTACGACTCGGACTCGAGGGCGGAAAGTTGCGCTTTATTGGTGCACTTTGCACTTAGCGGCTGCATGCGCTGCTGCTGCTGCGGATATATTTGAACGGTTATGTAAAGATATGGTATGTTATTCAGATCCGTTTTTTGTGGGATTTATAATTAATTTGTGCATATCTTTTAGGGATTCGTAATTAATTTGTTCATATCTTTCCGTAACTGTTGGGCGGCTAGGGTTTTCACCCTCTCTCTATAAATACTCTCTTTGTGCCTTTTGATAACTGACTTCGAAAATTAGGAGACGAAGAGAGTTGTTGCTGCCGCCACCATTGGAGGCCAGGGAGTTCTTGCGAGTCCAGAAAGAGGTGATAGCGAGCGCTCCAGAAGTTCTTTGTGAACTTGCTGGTTCTTGGAAGCAGATCGTGTGGGGGCAAATCTTGCTTTGAGCAATCGTGATCTTTATCACCCTAGCAAGCAAAGTCTCTTCTTCTTCCTCCTCTCTTCCGTGAGTTGTAACTATGTTCTGTCCGTCTGCAACTGCGATTGCAAGAAAGAAAGAGAGGTTCCTTTTCTGGTTATTGTTGTATCAGCAGGTTGTACCAGGATCCTTATATAATATTCTTCGTGGAGATCGAGAATAGTCAGAGTGAAAATTTTATGTGAACCTCTGATCTCGACCACGTTTTTTTCCATCGTTGATTTAGCCTCTGGACCAACAATCTCAAAGCAAGATCCGAGAAAGATGGAGAACAACCGTACGAAATTTCTTGATACAAGTTTTAACAAATTTGAGAAGTTTGACGGGGACCATTACAACTCTTGGAAGAGGAAGGTCTGCCTTAATCTTCAACTCGCAGAGGTGGACTACGTTCTGACAGAACCAGAGCCGATGATTCCTGTAAACCCCCTGATTTTTTCAAAATTTTAAATTTGGATTTTTCACAATTTTCTGAAATTTTCTGGGATTTTTCTGTAATTAAAAACAGAATTTTAATTATTAAATGATTTTTAAATGATAATAAACAATATTAAAATATTATAAAAATAATATTTTTTGGTGTAAAATGAAAAACTGGACTTAGGGTAATTTTTCTGGATTTTATTGGACCCCGGACCTATTTTAAAACACCTAAAAACTAATTATTTAATTATTGATTTATTTATAATTTATTTATTATTATTATTATTATTATTATTATTATTATTATTATTATTATTATTATTATTATTGTTTTCGGCCTGGCCCGGCCCAATCCCTCAGACCCCAGCCCATTGGGCCGCCCAGCCCGCGCTGCTAGCGGGTCGGGTCGGGTCGGCCAGACCCGGACCGCCCGCACCCGACCCGGCCACCCGCCTCCCCTACGAACTCTCCCTCCCCCGCGTCTCCCGCCGGCAGCTCCGCCACCCTCCGCCTCGTGTCGGACACGTGTCGGACACGATTCGGACCCCGATTTTCGGGTCCCGTTCAGGTGCGTGTATTTTCTTGCTCGTAGCTCGGATTTCGATTCCGCAAATTGCGTTGCGAAGCCTTTATGACCCTCTCGGTTCCCGGACAAACCGCTCGTGGCATCGCGTCCTGTGGTGATCGCACACCGCGATCCAAAAACAGGAAAAATAATGACCCGATTCACCCCGGAACTGGGTACGCCCCGCCAAACGGGACGACTTGGTCGCGCGCGGTCTTTACAGATACGTGCGCGTCGTTGATACGGACGTGTGAGATTTCGCAGAAGTCGATTCGGGTGTGCGTGCACACCGGGATCAACGCGTATCCGCGGACATCGCCCCGTATCTGACCTTTCTGGAATTCGACCTAACTTTGTGTACACACGTCGGATTGAAACGAAACTTGTGCCATCGGACTCGTAGCGATACGCTGGTCCTGTGACCCAAGTTTGGTTCGATTCTGAGAACATTGACGAAATCGCGTGTCGTAGGCCCCACAGGCCCCGCTCGACAGGCGATTTTGTGATCGGCTCATCGGAATCCAATTATGGAAGTTCCGTTGGGTTCGTATCATCGTTTCTGACCTGTTGACACTAAGTTTGGTGATTTTGGAGACCTTTGACCCTGACACATTTTTTGGTGCAAAGCAGGCCCACATGTGGACCTCGTTTTGACCCGAAACTGCCGTTTCTGCCATTGTCTCCAAATGGGACTCAAGGACAGGCATTTTTAGCTGATTGATATTTTTTGGATCTGATGGTGATGTTTATTTCAGTAACCGGAGTACCGTCTACAAATCCAACTGAAGTCAGAGCTGCAGTTGGAGCCAGAACCACAGGCAAGTGTACCTTGCCAAACTTGCAGTTGTTGTTAATTATTCCTTTGAATATATACATTATAACTATTGTAAATGCTCAACCCTAGGGCCGTGTGACGTACTTAGTGTCCGATTATAGTCGGGTGCCAACCCCGTACGCGGAGTTGTGTAACGTCACATAGACATGGATATCGAGACCCTATGTATTCTCGTACTTGTCTTATCAAGTACATTAGGACCCAGGACACTTGACACAATTCATGAGACAAAATCTTTCTAAGATATTCATGGTGATTCTGTGTAGGATACAGGATTGACATAGACATTATATTCATAGACATTATATGACTTGCTGCATTAGTATTGATCCTGCGTGTCATGGACATGAGACGTGTGATTAGATTGGGTGGGGAGAGACACACAGGCTACAGGCTGATATATATATATATTTATATTTATTCTGGCGAGGCCTCAGACTCTATATTAAAGCTAGGCACTCTATTAGTGATATATTTATTGTGAGACCTCAGACTCTATATCAGAGCTAGGCACTCTATTAGTGATATTGCTGCTACCGGCTCCCCGACACAGAGCTTGTAGTGGTCTCAGCCAGAGTACTCGTAATGCTCTCAACTTGCATTTCACATAGATGGCTATATAGTTTACCCTATTGTTCATTTACTGCTGCACTGCATTTATTTTGGCTTGTATTTTCTGTACCTTGCTGTCCCCTGAGGACCTGGATCCGGATTATGTCCCCAGGTATAGCCGAAGAGATTCGTCCAGAGATATACCGTACATGAGCACTTCCAGGAGCTGTACCAGGACCTGAGGACGAGATCGTACCAGAGGACCTCTCTTGAGCATTGGCTGTATATAGTTAGTTAGTTCTGTTTCTATTTCCAGTTCCTTTATTTCCTGTCTATTTGATTTGATGTATCAGACTTGATCTCGGATTGTTCACCGAGACACTTTTATTGAGATTTGATAGTTATTCCTATTTGCAATATTTCTGGCAATTAATCTGTATTTATTCTGTGGATGAGATTAGAAATACCTGATACTTGTAACATTTTACTGTTAGACTACAGCTTAAGCATGCCCTGATGGATCCATTAAATTGGGTTGTCCATCGGTGCGTGCTGCTGGCCATTGCCGCGCATTCAGTCCCTCGATATTTTGGGACTGGGGCGTGACATGGTTTTTGTGGTGGCCCATGCAGGTTTACGACTAAATTGTTCGGTTTCAACTTAGGGACCGAACAGGCCTGCAATAAGAATATGATAAGTCTTAGGATCTCATCCACTTGCTTAAATCATTCTTGATCTCTATATCGACTCCAAATAATTTACTTGCATCCTGCCTTGATTCCTGTGCGCCTCTTATTGTTTATTTTGGATGCAGGAAAATGGACCCACAAGAGTGCAACGAGACTCCCGCAGGAACACCACAAGCTACAGGTGTCACCTATGACGGCGAAGTGACCCCAGTCGGTGGAGTTCCGTCAACTCAACAGAGCCAGCAGGCAGGTCAACCTACCTCCAGATTCCGGCGTGATGATATCCCACCTCCGCCGCAGGTTGTCCCACCAATGCCCGTACTCCCACCAGGACAGCCGATTGACGGACAACAGATATTCCAACTGATCTACAGGATGATACAAGCCCAGCAACAAGTCCAACACGAGGCTCAGCATCGTGAGGCTGATTACTTGAGGAACAACATAGTGACTGCACTGGAGCAGGCCAACCTTCCAGCACGGCGGCCAACGACGGGCTCTATCACTGACTTCCGCCAACTGAAGCCCTGTACCTTCTCAGGTAAAGAAGAGGCCACAGAAGTTCATGAATGGCTCACCAACATTCGGCATCAACTAGAAGCAGCTGAGCTTCCCCGGGAACGTTGGATGGCTGCCATCAGAATGCAATTGACGGACAATGCTCACCACTGGTGGTTGTCTGAGGAGACGCGGCTCAGACCAGACCGAGTTACTTGGGAAGAGTTTTCCAGACTCTTTCAGGAAATATACATTCCAGCCATCGCTCGATCAGAACTTCGGGACAAGTTCAATCGCCTCACTCAGGATACTATGACGGTGGAAGAGTACAACGCTGAGTTCATTCGTCTAAATCGCTTCGCCCCAACCCTGATCCCGACAGAAGAAGAGAAGGCTGAGAAGTTCTTTGACGGATTGAACATTGAGCTACAGAAGCTGATCGGATCCGTTGCACCTACTTCTTACTCGGACGTCCTCGCTGCAGCCCGACGCATGGAACGCGTCGTTAGGAGAGAGGCCAACCTGAAGCGGCCTTCCATATCCGCACCAACCATAGCAGCATAAGAGGAGTCTACAAAGCGTCAACAGATAAATCCACCCCCGAGAGCAGCACCAGGAGTCTCATTCCTTCCTACTTGTTACTACTGTGGAAAGATAGGCCATATTGAAAGAGAATGCAGACACAAGCTAGGAACGTGCTTAATTTGCGGATCCAGACACCACTTAGCCAGAAATTGTACAACATATCAAGGAGAAACACTGATGATGCATCAAGAAGCTTTACCAGTACCAAGGCCAGCCTGTCCAGCAATGGGAGCACCGCAAACGGGAGTTGAAAGAGTCGTACTACCAACTCCAGGAGGGTATCAGCCGAGGCCACCTTTGATACCACAAGCAGCACTCTTCCAGCAGGCTGAGCAGCAACAGAGGAATCGATTGCCAGGACGCGAGCAAGCCCTGACGATGGCAGTGGAGAACGCGCAGACTCGTGGAGTAGTTAATGCGCGTAAGTGATTCGTAGTTATCCGTTTCTAGTCTTGTTTAGCTCGTGCCTGTTGGTTCGTGACCTCAGCCCCAACCTAGTAATTTGCAACTTGTTAATAATAACCTAGTTTTCTAAAGTTGAAGATCTTTTACTTTAACTAGATTCTCTCTGGAAAGTGCATAACTTTCATTCTTAGGAAAACGGTATTTTTCCTGAGTATCTTGTGACGTGTTTCGAACAGTGCTTGCGACCACGTCATCTCTGTTGACCGGTTATTCTTTGATTGCGAGGACGTAATTCTCTTAAGGGGGGTAGATTGTAAACCCCCTGATTTTTTTCAAAATTTTAAATTTAGATTTTTTACAATTTTCTGGAATTTTCTGAGATTTTTCTGTAATTAAAAACAAGGTTTTAATTATTAAATAATTTTTAAATGATAATAAACAATATTAAAATATTATGAAAATAATATTTTTGGGTGTAAAATGAAAAATTGGACTTAGGATAATTTTTTTGGATTTTATTGGGCCCCGGACCTATTTTAAAACACCTAAAAACTAATTATTTAATTATTGATTTATTTATAAATTATTTATTATTATTATTATTATTATTATTATTATTGTTTTCGGCCTGGCCCGGTCCAATCCCTCAGACCCCAGCCCATTGGGCCGCCCAGCCCGCGCTGCTAGTGGGTCGGGTCGGGTTGGCCAGATCCGGACCGCCCGCACCCGACCCGGCCACCCGCCTCCCCCACGAACTCTCCCTCCCCCGCGTCTCCCGCCGGCAGCTCCGCTACCCTCCGCCTCGGCCGCCCCAAGACCCCCGCCTTCCCCGCCCAGGCCGCCTCTCTCGGCCCACGACCACCCGTCCGACTCCCCTTCCTCCACCCTATAAATCCCCCCCGGCAACCCCGAACCCTCCACCACACGCCGCCCTAGCCAGCTCGCCGCCACCCCCGCAGCCCTAGCCTCCGCCAGGCTCCTCCGGAGACGCCGCCGCCGCAGCTCCCCTTCCTCCTCCTACTTCCGCCTCCTTCCCCGACAGCGCCGAGCAGCAGCAGCAGCTAGAGGCGAACCCCGCCGCTGCTCCGGCCGCCTCCGGCCCCTGCGCCGCCTCCGCCCAGCCTCGCCGGCGCCGCCCGAGCCCCCTCCGGCCGGCCTCCCCCATCGCAGCGCCAACCCTCAACCGCCTCAGCCCCGCCGGAAACCCTAGCCCTAACCCTAACCCTAATTTCCTGTATCCGACACGTGTCGGACACGATTCGGACCCCAATTTTTTGGTCCCGTTCAGGTGCGTGTATTTTCTTGCTCGTAGCTCGGATTTCGATTCCGCAAATTGCGTTGCGAAGCTTGTATGACCCTCTCGGTGCCCGGATAAACCGCTCGGGGCATCGCGTCCTGTGGTGATCGCACACCGCGATCCAAAAAAGGAAAAACAACGACCCGATTCACCCCGGAACTGGGTACGCCCCGCCAAACGGGACGACTTGGTCGCACGCGGTCTTCACAGATATGTGCGCATCATTGATACGGACGTGTGGGATTTCACAGAAGTCGATTCGGGTGTGCGTGCACACCGGGATCAACGTGTATCCGCGGACATCGTCCCGAATCTGATCTTTCTGGAATTTGACCTAACTTTATGTACACACGTCAGATTGAAACGAAACTTACGCCATCGGACTCGTAGCGATACGCTGGTCCTGTGACCCAAGTTTGGTTCGATTCTGAGAACGTTGACGAAATCGCGTGTCGTGGGCCCCACAGGCCCCGCTCGACGGGCAATTTTGTGATCGGCTCATCGGAATCCAATTCTGGAAGTTCCGTTGGGTTCGTATCATCGTTCCTGACCTGTTGACACTAAGTTTGGTGATTTTGGAGACCTTTGACCCTGACACATTTTTCGGTGCAAAGCGGGCCCACATGTGGACCCCATTTTGACCCGAAACTGCCGTTTCTGCCCTTGTCTCCAAATCGGACTCAAGGACAGGCGTTTCTAGCTGATTGATATTTTTTGGATCTGATGATGATATTTATTTCAGCAACCGGAGTACCGCCTGCAAATCCAACTGAAGTCAGAGCTGCAGTTGGAGCCAGAACCACATGCAAGTGTACCTTGCCAAACTTGCAGTTGTTGTTAATTATTCCTTTGAATATATACATTATAACTATTGTAAATGCTCAACCCTAGGGCCGTGTGACATACTTAGTGTCCGATCATAGTCGGGTGCCAACCCCGTACGCGGAGTTGTGTAACATCACATAGACATGGATATCGAGACCCTATGTATTCTCGTACTTGTCTTATCAAGTACATCAGGACCCAGGACACTTGACACAATTCATGAGATGGAATCTTCCTGAGATATTTATGGTGATTCTGTGTAGGTACATGATTGACATAGACATTATATTCATAGACATTATATGACTTGCTGCATTAGTATTGATCCTGCGTGTCATGGACATGAGACGTGTGATTACATTGGGTGGGGAGAGACACACAGGCTACAGGCTGATATATATATATATATATATATATATATATATATATATATATATATATATATATATATATATATATATATATATTTATATTTATTCTGGCGAGGCCTCAAACTCTATATTAGAGCTAGGCACTCTATTAGTGATATATTTATTGTGAGGCCTCAGACTCTATATCAGAGCTAGGCACTCTATTAGTGATATTGCTGCTACCGGCTCTCCGACACAGAGCTTGTAGTGGTCTCAGCCTGAGTACTCGTAATGCTCTCAACTTGCATTTCACATAGATGGCTATATAGTTTACCCTATTGTTCATTTACTGCTGCACTGCATTTATTTTGGCTTGTATTTTCTGTACCTTGCTGTCCCCTGAGGACCTGGATCCGGATTATGTCCCCAGGTATAGCCGAAGAGATTCATCCAGAGATATACCGTACAGGAGCACTTCCAGGAGCTGTACCAGGACTTGAGGACGAGATCGTACCAGAGGACCTCTCCTGAGCATTGGCTGTATATAGTTAGTTAGTTCTGTTTCTATTTCCAGTTCCTTTATTTCCTGTCTATTTGATTTGATGTATCAGACTTGATCTCGGATTGTTCACCGAGACACTTTTATTGAGATTTGATAGTTATTCCTATTTGCAATATTTTTGGCAATTAATCTGTGTTTATTCTGTGGATGAGATTAGAAATACCTGAGACTTGTAACATTTTACTGTTAGACTACAGCTTAAGCATGCCCTGATGGATCCATTAAATTGGGTTGTTCATCGGTGCGTGCTGCTGGCCATTGCCGCGCATCCAGTCCCTCAATATTTTGGGACTGGGACATGATAATTCTAGACGGTGATGATGCTACTGTTCGGACAGTTGCTACTGCAACTACTAAGAAGAACAAGTGGTGAAGAGACAACAACCTTTAAAGTTGTTGATTCTGAACTCCATGGAGGATACTCTGACGGAGTCATACAACAAGACGGACCATGCTAAGGTCGTCTGGGAGTCTCTAGACAACCATTACAAGACGGATGAGAACCGCAACAAGATTCATGTGACTGAAAAGGTTTGGAACATGTGATTTGAGGACGATAAGAGTATGTTTCCTCAAGTCAAGGAGTTTCTTAAGTTACGTCAAAAACTTGAGGAAGATGGCATGCCCTTAAACGACGCCTTTGTCGTGGGGGGTATTGTGACCACGATCCCGTCAGGATGGAACAATTTTATCTCGGACATGTATATAAAGAAGATGCAAATTAGCCTTGATCAACTACTGCACAACATCCATGTTAAAGATGAGTTTATAGCCCAAAACAAAGTGGACACGTTGTCCAAGCAGTTGGCAAAAGCCAATTTGGTGCATACGGACGACTCCAAAGGGAAGCAAAAGGCTTCTCAATACAAGAAGAATGACTTCAACCATCTCAAGGTGAAGTCGGCTTCGTTCAAGTCGAAGTCAAAGCTCAAGTCAGATGTAACTTGCTTTAACTGTGGCAAGAAGGGCCACTATCGAAGAGACTGTAGATCAAAGCCCAAACAGACAGAGCAAGGTGAGCCTAACAAGGTTGCTATGATTGCGCAGGTTATGATGGCTGGTGTTGACACTGACTGGTAGGTGGATACTGGCACATCCTGCATGTTTGCTCGAAGAAGGAGTTGTTTACCACATATAAGCCTACAACTAAGAAGGTCATGGTGGCAAACCCGGAACAAGATGAAGTACTTGGGACCAGAGAGGTGGTACTGAATCTGACTTTGGAAAAGTCACTGACGCTTCAGGATGTGAAGCACGTTCCGGTAATAGCCAAGAATCTGGTCTCGGAAAGTCTATCCTGCATCGCAGGCTTGAGGATGGACATCAATGCTGGACAGATGGTGATGTCGCATAAAGGAACATACTTCAAAAAAATATTTTGTACCGAAGGAATGTTCAAACTTCAGCTTGTAACTCCTGCAAACAATATTAATGCAGTCTCTTCTTCTGGTTACTCTCTTGAGTTATGGCATAATAGATTAGGATATGTTCATTGTAAAAGGATAAACAAGATGTCTAGTCTATGGCTTATCTCCAAATGTGGGGGTAAGAAGGTAGAGAAGTGTGAGGTATGTGCACAGACAAGGATAATAAGAAAACTATTCAAACGGGTTAACCGATGCACAAATCTTTTGGAGTTGGTGCACTCAGATATCTGTGACTTCAAACAGTTCTCCACAAAGGCCAAAATGAAGTATTTTATTACATTCATCGACGACTACTCGAAGTATGCGTTCGTCTATCTGCTTAAGTCAAAATATGAAGCATTCGAGAAGTTCAAGGAGTTCAGGGCTGAGACTGAACGTCAAACAATACAACAACTCAAGAGACTCAGAAATGGTCGAGGTGGAGAGTATAGGTCTATTGAATTCGTATCGTTCTGCAAAGAACATAGAATTGTCAATGAGATAACTGCTCTGTATTCTCCCCAATCCAATGGAGTAGCTGAAACAAAGAACATGACGTTGACAGAGATGATGAACTCAATGTTGTTAACTGCAGGTCTTTCAAACTGCTTCTGGGGAGAAGCTGTAACACCCCGCTCCGCGTCGACGTTATATATCAAGGTGAGTGGGCAGAACTTCGTTCTCTGATTCTTGCACACCTTAATAATAACCTGAGTTTTTGCTTGCAATATTTTCATAAGAGAATGATAGAACATGCCTTGCATGTTAATGAACGAACTCACCTAGCTTATCTTTGAAATAATGTATGCTTAACGAGAATCCTGAAACGCTTGCTTAGAATGCATGAACATGTTCACTATCGTCTATGCTTCGAGAGAACCATACTGTGCCTGAACGTGTTCAAGTGATAAGTCGGATTGCCCCGCAACAACGATTGTATTCTGATGGTTCATCTCGTCTGCATACTAGAGTTTATTTGATAGTGTTCCATGCATTCGCACGCGGTCGGACAATGGCTTTTGGTGGAGAGCTGAACTGCATGCGTCATAGCCACTATGGGTCACAGCTGCCATTAGCATCAGAGGAATGAGTCATTGGTATGCTGTTCCACCAGCTGCCGATCCTGAGATAATCGGGGACCGCCCTACATATAGCTAAGTCATTGTGTTGGCTTGGATAGTGACTGCCCTAAGATTGTGCATTGTGTGTCTAGCTTTGCATCTGACCCTGGAGTCGCACGAGACACGCTACGCACACCCTGGAACATGAACGGTTTGCTTGCTTGCATATTCAATATGAAACTCTGTTTCCAAACATGTTTCCAAACGATGTAAACTGACTCTGCTAGAACTGCATGAAACGAACCTAGGTAAAACTAGAAAGATCACTAGTAATGTAATGTTTTATAACATGATTACTTAGTGCCTGTTTGAGTGAATACTTATTTCTGTTCAGTTGATTTATCTCACCAGTACTTGTATAAAGTGCTGACCCACCAACAGTTTACTTGCTTGCAGGTACTGGATCGTCCGAGGGAGCGATAGGCGTGCCACAGTCCCCAAGACCCGGAATCCTGGTTTCAATTGTTGCCCCGAGAATGCTATCGTATAAGGGGGCATAATGTATGGAACGAACGTGTGCCTTTGCTAGAGGAAACCCAAGTTGCCTCGATAGTACCGAACACTCAGTTGGCTAAATGCATTGCATTGCAACAAGTCCCTTTCCGCTGCTTACTCGATTGATGCGATGATAGCCAACTATCAACTTAAACGATTGGCCTTGCACGGGCGCAATCCTAGGCCCGTGCAGTATCACGTCCCCCGAAAGCTCGAACGGGCCATTCGCTTGGCTCCCTTCCTCCCTCGCACCCGCGGGACGGGCGCGGTGATTCACGTCCGGCGCGCCGAGGCACGGTGATTCGTGCCCGGTTTGTTAATCCCTGCCGTACGGGGCGGGGCAGGGCGGAGCGGCGGCCCGGGCGGGTCCGGGGCATGACAGAATGGTATCAGAGCAGAATCGATTCTCTGGCCCAAAATCGTTGCTATGACTCTGAGTTATGTCGATATGGTATTGCAATAGAGCATTCCATACAATAAGTCCATAGATATTCTCAAAGTGCAAATATTTTCTGAACTTGAATTGCTTGACTGTTTCGATTGAGTACGGCGAGGAACGGCACTATCGCTACTCGGGATATCGAGAAGTTTATCCTTGAAGTTTCGAGGACAAAACTTTTTGTTGGTTGGTAAGTATGTAACGCCCCACTCCGTGTCGGTGTTATGTATCAAGGTGAGTGGGCAGAACTTCATTCTCTGATTCTTGCACGCCTTAATAATAATCTGAGTTTTTGCTTGCAATATTTTCATAAGAGAATGATAGAACCTGCCTTGCATGTTAATGAACGAACTCACCTAGCTTGTCTTTGAAACAATGTCTGCTTAACGAGAATCCTGAAATGCTTGCTTAGAATGCATGAACATGTTCACTATCGTCTATGCTTCGAGAGAACCATACTGTACCTGAACGTGTTCAAGTGATAAGTCGGATTGCCCCGCAACAACGATTGTATTCTGATGGTTCATCTCGTCTGCATACTAGAGTTTATTTGATAGTGTTCCATGCATTCGCACGTGGTCGGACAATGGCTTTTGGTGGAGAGCTGAACTGCATACGTCATAGCCACCATGGGTCACAGCTGCCATTAGCATCAGAGGAATGAGTCATTGGTATGCTGTTCCACCAGCTGCCGATCCTGAGATACTCGGGGACCGCCCTGCATATAGCTAAGTCATTGTAAACCCCCAGATTTTACAAGAATTTTAAATTGGGATTTTTTCGCGATTTTCTGGAATTTTTTGGGAATTTTCTGTAAATAAAATTAGGGTTTCTAATTATTAAATGATTTTTAATTGTTAATAAATAATATTAAAATATTATGGAAATAATATTTTTGGGTGTAAAATGAAAAACTTGACTTAGGGTAATTTTTCTGGAATTTATCGGGCCCCGGACCTATTTTTAAATCACCTAAAACTATTTATTAATTAATTAATTGATTTATTATTATTATTATTATTATCCTAATAAAAAATCTGGCCCGTTCCCCAGCCCGGCCTACTGGGCCAGACCCCGGCCCAAACCACTCGGCCCAGCCCCCTCTTTAACGGATCGGGTCGGGTCCGCCCGACCGAACCCGACCCGAACCCGCTGACCCACTCCCCTCCCTGACCCAGTCACCCGTTTCCCGCTCCGGCGCCCGCCTCCTCCGCCGCTTCCGCCGCCTGCGGCTGCGCCACCGCCGCTCAGTTCGGCTCGCCTCCGCCCGCCTCGGCCACTCCCTCTTCCCCCTTCCTATTTAGCCCTAACCCGAGCTCCTCCGCCAACCCCGAGAACCCCCGTCCGCTGCCACCGCCTCCGGCGCTGTCACCACCCCATTTCCAGAGTCGGGTATTTTTTTTATTTTTAATTTAGTTAATTGTGCATTATTTTTAATTAATTGTATTTATAATTAATTAATGATTGTATTATATTTTTATTGTTTGTTTTAGGATTTTGGCTAGCCTGGACCCATGTCAGACCCTAGTGGACCCATGTCCGACCCAGCCCACACCCTTGTGAGAATTATTTTGGGGGCTTAGAATATTTATTTTATTTTTAGGAAGTTAGTTGGAGAGATTTGGAACTAGTTTGAGCGCATTTGGAACCCGAAACCAAGTGTGTAGGGGCATTTTGGTAATTTCCCAACTTGTAAATCCCCTTTATTATTCCTTGGCCGACCATTTCAGCCCCTCCCAGACCGTGGAACAGCAGCCCCCACTCCCCTTTCTCTTCTTCTTCATCTTCTTCTTCACTTATTCTTCTTCTCCACTTCTTTTTCTTCTTCCTTCCTTCTCCAAGTAAGTTTCTTCCTCCTATTTCTCTTCTTTCTTCTTCTATTTTCCATGGTTGCTAACCCTAACCTTGCATTTTCCCTAACCTAGGTGGGTAGAGCCTAGATTTTGTGTTGGAGCTTGGATTGGGAGCTTGGAAGCTTGGATTGGAGGATTTGGAGCATTTTGGAGATTTTGGCTTGGGATTCCAACTCCCAAGAGGTAAACCCTGATTTTCCCCCTTGTAATTATTTTTATATAGTGTAGTTAATATTTTAGAACCTTCCTAGACCCTTAGGCTACCCGTGGGAGGAAGTTGGAACTAGTTTGGTTGGGTTTAGAGACTTTAACATTAGGTTTTGTGTCAATTTCGGGTGAAATCCGAATTTGGCCCAATTTTGGGTGATGCTCTAGGTTAGACGGACCTAGGTAGACGTTGTCGGGTGTCTTGAGGGTGAGTGCGTGTCTCCGTTCGGACACGGGAAGCCGTGTCGCGGAGAAACGGGCGTTTCGGGCAAATTTGGGGCTTTTCGTCGTCGCCGATTCTAAGTGCGTGTGCGTTTCCGCCACGGACCTAGAATCGATGCGGGAGCGCATTTTCTAGGATCTAGACATCGTGTAGAGCACGTGGGTAAATTTTGGGCCGATTCCGAGTTCGTTTGGTGTGCGTTTCAGGAGGTTTTCCGAGCCGCGCACCACGTGTTCGTCGAAATGACCGAACGGCCATTTCGACTTGGTTTCCTCGTTTCGGGCTTGTGCACGCGTTGGGTTAGTATCGGGGAGTGTGTGCTAGAATTCTCGGGCTATATTTTATATATTTATAGGTGTTTGGGCGTGTCGGGGCCGTTGGGCGTGCGTTGGTGAGCGTTGTGGGCGTGGTGTGTGCTGTTGTGTGTTGTGTTGTGTTAGTGTTAGTGTCTATATATATATATATTTATATATATATTTGTATGTGTGTTTATGTATATATATATATATATATATATATATATATATATATATATATATATATATATATATATATATATATATATATGTGTGTGGTTGTGTGTTTGTGAGTGTGTTAGTGAGTGCTTGTGTGAGTGTGTGCTAGTGCGTAGGTGAGTGTGTGTGAGTGTGAGTGAGTGCCTATATATATATATATATATATATATATATATATATATGAGTTTGAGTTGTGTGTATATATGTATATATATTTGTATATATATGTATGAGGGTTTGTGTGTGAGGTTGTGTGTTTGTGAGAGAGTGTGCTAGTGTGTGTGAGAGTGTGTGTGTGAGGGTGTGTGAGAGTGAGTGTGTGTGAGTGAGGATATATATATATATATATATATATATATATATATATATATATATATATATATATATATATATATATATATATATATGTTTATATGTGTGTGTGTATGTATATATAGATATGTGTATATAATTATATGTGTGTGTGTGTGCTTGTGTTGTGAGTGTGTGTGTGTATTAGTGTGCTAGTGTGTGTGTTAGAGTGTGTAGATGAGTGTGAATATATATATAGATATCTAGTTATATATATATAGATGTATATATATGTATATGTATATATGTATATGTATATAGGAGTGTGTGTGTGTGTGTTTGAGAGAGGGGGGGGTGCCTGGGACTGGAACCAGCAGCTGCAGCAGCAGAAATAGGCACAGCAGCAGCAGTATTCAGCAGTAGCAGCAGCTCGCTCGAGCGAGGCAGCGCCGCGGCAGCAGCTCGCTCGAGCGAGGCAGCGCCGCGGCAGCAGCAGAAGCATCAGCAGCAGGCTGCAGCAGAGCGCGCGGGCGCAGCAGCGCCGCGGCAGCAGCGGCAGCGCGCCGCGGCAGCAGCTCGCTGCAGCGCGGCCTGCAGCAGCAGCAGCAGCAGCAGTTCCAGCGCCGCGGCAGCAGCTCGCTCGAGCGAGGCAGCGCCGCGGCAGCAGCAAGAGCATGAGCAGCAGCTGTAGCAAGTAGAAAATGCAGCAGCAACAGCAGTTTAAGGTAGCAGCAGCAGCAAGTTAAGGCAAGGGCAGCAGCAAATGCGAGGGAGAGGGAGAGATATATACATAGATATATATAGGTAGTTAGATTATTAGATAGATAGATGGTTAAATAGATAGGTAAATAGTTTGATGGATAGATAAGGTGAATGGATAGATAACTAGATCTATAGTTAGATGGGTATATAGATTGTTAGATAGATAGACACATAGATAGATGCATAGATAAATAGATAGATATAAAAATAGATAGATTAATACATAGATGGTTAGATAGATACATAGGTAACTAGATACCTAGGTAGTTAGAGATAAATAGATAGATGCTATATAGATATTAGATGGATAGGTAAATAGTTTAATAGTTAGATACATAAATAAATAGCTAGTTAGATAGTTAGATAGATAACTAGATAGGTTGATACTAGATAGGTAGATGGATAGGTAAAGGGATAGCTAGATATATAGATATATATATATAGATATATACATAGCTAGATAGATAGTTAGATATCTAGGTATAGATATATATATTTGAGGGTAAGGTAAGGTAAGGTAAGGGATTGGGTATAGATATATAGGTATATGCCTATATGTATTAGATATCTATATTTTAGCCTAGATTATAGCTAGATATATAGGTTTATGGATAGTAAGTTAGCTAGAGGGGTAGTCGGGCTGAGTTTAGAGCGGTATCTCAATACCTTGAGATACCGAGGTATCTCAATACCTTAAGATAACCAAGGTATTGGGTTTCGAGCGGGGTTTTTGAGCAATAGCCTAGAAATAGTATTTAAGTAATTTTTATATGTATATGTGTATATATTTACGCGTGCTAGCATAGGTTTTAGAGGGTATAGGCGGGGTATATAGCGTAGGTTGAGGTATCGGATACCGAGGGTATCCCGGTATCTCAAGGAGGTGAGTTTGTGAGTTTTCTAGCTTAATGAGCTCGGTTTGACCTAGAATTTCAGGAGCACCCTAGTTTGACCCAGACTTGACCGTAGTTGACTCGGTTGACCGCCAAAGTCAACTTTTGACCTAGTTTTGACCTAGAGTTGACTTTTTGGACCTAGAGTTGACTTTTTGACTCAAATTTTACCGTTTTGACCCGTTTGACCTAGAACGACCCTAGAAGCCTATTTTTAATTATTTTATATCTGTTTAACTTATTAGAAACCCTGTTTAACCTTGCTTTTCGCATTAGGTCCTTGCGATACCGGTTC
Organism: Iris macrosiphon; assembly: GCA_036927795.1. Taxonomy (NCBI): domain Eukaryota; kingdom Viridiplantae; phylum Streptophyta; class Magnoliopsida; order Asparagales; family Iridaceae; genus Iris; species Iris macrosiphon. Next base: position 6,996,826 of record JAYESA010000013.1, read on the forward strand.
GGATCGCCAGTTGCTCAGGACCTCAGGCGAGTACATTCTCTGATAGTTTTCATTATTTGATGATTATTATGATTCAGCTTCTAGTATAGTATCATCTGATTATTCTGGCACAACACGGGACACTGATTGATATTTCTGGATTTATTTACTTGCGACACGTACATTTCATGTTTCTGGCCTCTATTCTGGAATCACTACTGGCATCACCTACAGGCATCATTCATGTTCAGGCTGGACTCATCTTGATTTGCGTGTCGGGTCTTGGATCCACTTGTATTAGTCGGGGCGAGGAAATACTCGAGTAGACATGTAAACATTCCTATCTAACATCATCAGGAATCACTCCCTCTGGTCTAATCTGAAATGATAGCAGCCGCGCACCCAGTGCGCGGTGAGCCGTACTTACCCCTAGCCGTTTACATGTCGAAACAAGTATTTCAAAGGCACCGAGTTCATTCTTTATAGTCTGGACTCTCATGCATTTCTTGACTTGTCTCACTTACATATTTTTGGACTTGACTCACTACATGTTTTTCATGCTGGACTCACTACACGTTCCTGTGCACGGACTTGATCTTAGCTTAGATTTTCTGTATATTGCAGTTATTACTATCTTGTTTCTGATATTCCTGCATCTTTACCTTTATGCACCAGTGATTTACATATTTCCTTGTTTCATACTTGCTTCACTCTTCTTGCTACTTGCTATAACTGTTTTATAGTTTTTATCATTTAAAGGGAACTGTTGTTAGAGATGTACTTGCTCCAGTCCTGACTGGACATATTTTTCAGAGTATCCGGAGGATTGGTGTCCGACGTTCTATGGACCTGAGCCTGTCGATGGTGCAGACAGGGACCCTCTAGTTTAGGGGTAATTTTCGGGTTGGTAGCCGGGATCACTAGGATCTTTGTTGTTATTTTTATTAGCTTTAGCACCGGATTTGTCTCCGGTTTTGGATTGAGACCTTGTTTGTATATTATTTTGGATATTATTGTATTATTATTATGGATGTTGTGGTTGTTGTAGTAGTTATTGTTGGTTAGACTTTATAGCTGTTAGTCTTCTTGTTATCTTATCGTGCTTAGATTCGTGATTGAGTATATTGTGGTTATCTTTGTGATATTTGCTCCTCCGTTTGGAGTTGAGATCTTGACAGGTTTATATTGTTTGTGTGGTTGCCCTCCTTTTGGAGAGGTCATGGCCGATTTTTGTGTGAAATTCTATCTAGATAGTTGACCTAGACAGCGTTCTACCGCCGATGCTGCGGCGTAGGCTGGACGTACCCACGACTCATGCCCGATCTTCCGGGTGCGGGTCGTGACAGGCGCCACCACCCTGCCCGCAGCACCCCTCCGCCGCGGCCAGCCCTCCCCTCTTCTCCTCCTTCTCCTCCTCCCCGCTCGTCGATAGTCGAGCAGCAACCGCCCCTCTTTTCCCTGCTTCCTCCCGACGCCGGCAGCCCTCGCCGTGCCCCGGTCGGCTCCATCCGTCCCCGGCGACGCCGCCCCGAGCCGCCCAGACCCTCCCCGGTGCCCCTCCGCCGGCCCCCGCCGCATCCCGCCTGAGAGAAGCCCTAACCCTAACCCTAATTCGATCGGACACGGCCTGTGTCGTGTCGGACACGACACGGACACGAGGAAACCCTAGTTTTCAGAGCCCTGTTCAGGTACTCATATCTTTCTCCTCGCTGCCCCGTTTTCAATTCCGTAAATTGCGTTGCGAAGCCTGTATGACCCTCTCGGTGTCCGGACAAACTGTTCGGGGCATCGCGTCCTGTGGTGATCGCACACCGCGATCCAAAAACAGGAAAAACCAGACCCTGTTTCACCCCGGAACTGAGTACGCCCCGCCAAACGGGATGACTTGGTCGCGTGCGGTCTTCACAGATACGTGCACAGCGTCGATACGGACGTGTGAGTTTTCACGGAAGCTGATTCGGGTGTGCGTGCACACCGGAATCAACGCGTATCCGCAGACATCGCCCCATATCCGACTTTTCTGCAATTCGCCCTAACTTCTTGTACACTCGTCAGATCGAGACGAAACTTACGCCATCGGACTCGTAGCGATACGCTGGTCCTGTGGGTCAAGTTTGGTTCGATTCTGAGAACGTTGACGAAATCGCGTGTCGTGGGCCCCACTAGCCCCGCTCGACGGACGATTTTGTGTTCGGCTCATCGGAATCCAAATCTGGAAGTTCCGTTGGGTTCGTATCAGCGTTCCTGACCTGTTGACACTAAGTTTGGTGAATTTGGAGACCTTTTGACCCGGACACATTTTTCGGTGCAAAGCGGGCCCACCGGCGGACCCCGTTTTGACCCGAAACTGCCGTTTTTGCCCTTGTCTCCAAATTGGACCCAAGGACAGGCGTTTCTAGATATTTGATATCTTCTGAGCGTGATGGTAATATTTATTTCAGCATCTGGGCTCATCTCTGGATATTTCCCCGAAGTACAATTAATCGGATCCAAACAACAGGCAAGTACCTGCACTTCAAGTTTAATCTTTATATTGTGATAGTTAATTCCCTGCTCTACTAGTACCCTTGATAATTACACGTAGTGCTAGAATACTGGATTTTATGTCTTGGATACTGTATTTCATGTCTTGCTTTTCATGTCGGGTGGGAGAATACTAGAAGGCATGTAGTTTACCTTTCCCCCTATCATGTTTAATAGCTGTTGGTACGCGACTGTACCCTCAGCCAGATCTCGATTGTTCATGTTTAATAGCCATCTATGACGGCCGGATTAGCCTTATAAACCCCTACATGCCAACTATGTATTCTAAAATAAATACAAGTTCACACAGATAGCTTCTGGTCTTGTTATAGTTCTTGCTGACTGTTGTAGTTTCATTTCCTGTCTCATTTATTTCCTGCTTTCTCATATTCCTGTTTATAGCATTAACTCGGAGATATTGATGTTCTTCTATACAACTTTCTCAACATGATACTCAAGTTAATTGTCATGAATATTTAGTTTTAATCTTGTTGTGCATTGTGTACTTTGCTCCTTTCCTGACTGGATCCGTTGTTTTAGGCGACGATGAGGACCTTGCCCCTACTTATTATGCCCACTATGAGTTAGCAGGTAACACATATGAGGAGCCGGTTCCCACTCAGGAGACTACCTTTGAGGAGGAGTAGCCAGTTAGTTATTATTTTATTTCCTTTCAGCATATACTCGGGTTTGTCCCCGATCTATCTTCTGGCTTGTATTAACTGTGGATTGGTTGTCACAGATTAAATATTATGAAATCTTAGCATTCCTATTTCCTGTGATTATTCTTACATGTTCATTATTGTGGATGAGATAGGTACTTATTAACCCCAGAAATGACCTAGACAGCGTACTACCGCCGACACTGCGGCGTAGGCTGGACGTGCCCACGCACTCGTGCCCGAATAACCGGGTGCGGGTCGTGACAGTCATTGTGTTGGCTTGGATAGTGACTGCCCTAAGATTATGCATTGTGTGTCTAGCTTTGCATCTGACCCTGGAGTCGCACGAGACACGCTGTGCACACCCTGGAATATGAACGGTTTGCTTGCTTGCATATTCAATATGAAACTCTGTTTCCAAACATGTTTCCAAATGATGTAAACTGACTCTGCTAGAACTGCATGAAACGAACCTAGGTAAAACTAGAAAGATCACTAGTAATGTAATATTTTATAACATGATTACTTAGTGCCTGTTTGAGTGAATGCTTATTTCTGTTCAGTTGATTTATCTCACCAGTACTTGTATAAAGTGCTGACCCACCAACAGTTTACTTGCTTGCAGGTACTGGATCGTCCGAGGGAGCGATAGGCGTGCCACAGTCCCCAAGACCCGGAATCCTGGTTTCGATTGTTGCCCCGAGAATGCTATCGTATAAGGGGGCATAATGTATGGAACGAACGTGTGCCTTTGCTAGAGGAAACCCAAGTTGCCTCGATAGTCCCAAACACTCAGTTGGCTAAATGCATTGTATTGCAACAAGTCCCTTTCCGCTGCTTACTCGATTGATGCGATGATAGCCAACTATCAACTTAAACGATTGGCCTTGTACGGGCGCAACCCTAGGCCTGTGCGGCATCACGTACCCCGAAAACTCGAACGGGCCATTCGCTTGGCTCCCTTCCTCCCTCGCACCCGCGGGACGGGCGCGGTGATTCACGTCCGGCATGCCGAGGCACGGTGATTCGTGCCCGGTTCGTTAATCCCGGCCGTACAGGGCGGGGCAGGGCGGAGCGGCGGCCCGGGAGGGTCCGGGGCGTGACAGAAGCTGCGCTTACGGCTACGTTCATTCTGAACAGAGTACCGTACGCAACTTTCGATGTCACTCCTCATGAACTATGTTTTAAAGTCAGACCCAACTTGAATTTTATTCGAGTGTGGGAGTGTTTGGCGTATGTGAAGCTTCCGGACTTGAAGATTCAGAAGCTAGGTTCAAGGACTACAAAGACCATCTTCTTGGGATATGCTGAAAAGACTGATGCTCGAAGATTTCTTGATATTGATTCTAATCATATCATCGAATCTCGCGACGCAAAATTCTTTGAAGGTAAGTTTGCAAGGCACAAGAACATTGTTATTGCGGACTTTCCAGAGAATAGTGTGAGTGCACAGGAGAGCAACACTTCCAATAAAGATGTAGTCTAAGAAGAAGTTGTCATTACAGAGACAACATTCGAACCGGAACTCGCAGAGCCGGGTGTCTAAGCGAGTAAGGAGACATAAGAACTTCGGAGATAATTTTTTCACTTATCATGTGGAAGCAGATCCGCTTACCTATGATGAGGCCATGAAGACCAGAGATGCTGTCTTCTGGAAGGAGGCTCTCAATGATGAGTATGATTCAATAACCTCCAACAATACTTGGGTGTTGGTCGATCTTCCTGAAGGAGCAAAATCGATCAGATCAAGTGGATCTTCAAGAAGAAGATGAAGGCTGATGGAATTGTTAACAAGTTCAAGGCAAGACTGGTTGCTAAGGGATTTTCTCAGAAGCAGGGGATCGACTACTTCGACACATATGCTCTAGTAGCACGGATGAAAACCATCAAGATGTTTATTTCTCTAAGTATAATTCACAAGCTAGTCATTCATCAGATGGATGTTAAGACAACATTTTTGAATGGAGAATTGACCAAAGAGATTTACATGCAACATCTAGAAGAATTTTTCATCAAAGGGCTGGAAGACAAATTCTACAAATTGGTGAAATTATTATACGGTCTAAAGCAAGCTCCCAAGATGTGGCACGAGAAGTTTGATAAAGTCATAAGATCAAACGGCTACAGGGTCAGTGAAACGGACAAGTGCATTTATACTAAGTTCACTTACGGGAGAGGAGTCATCGTTTGTCTATACGTGGACTACATACTAATCCTGGGTACGGATCTAGCACGTGTCACTGAGACAAAGAAGTTGCTCTCATCTAAGTTCAGTATGAATGACTTAGGGAAAGCTGATGTTATCCTGGAGATAAAGATCATCCGGACAGACACTGGAGTGGCGCTGTCACAGTCTCATTATATCGAGAAGATGCTCACACGCTAGGGATATCAGGATCTTCCAGGAAACGATACTCTGTAGAGTTGTGAAAAGAAGTTGAAGCTAAATCCAAAGAAAAGTGTCAGGCATTTGGAGTACTCAAGCGTCATCGAGAGTCTGATATATGCAACAACTGTGACTAGGCTTGACATAGATTTCGTCGTGGGAATGCTGAGTCGGTTCACAAGCAATCTAGGAATGGAATACTGAAAAACTGTGAAGAGAGTGATGAGATATCTCAAGAGGGCTCAGAAGTATGTACTGCACTACAGCGGTTATCCAACAGTGGTAGAAGGCTTCATTGATGCAAGCTGGTGTTCAGAAGTAGAGAGCGAAAGGTCCACAAGAGGATATGTCTTCTCTATGGGTGGAGCTTCTATATCGTAAAAGTCGAAGAAGCAGACTATGCTCTCTCATTACTCGATAGAATCTGAGTTTTATGTACTGGCTGCTGCATCAGAGGAAGCAGAGTGGCTTCGAGAGCTCATGTATGATCTTCCATTGATTGGTGCACAGCTTTCGACGGTATCGATATACTGCGATAACCAGGCGACTACAGCGGTGGCATCAAATAACCTCTTCAATGGTAAGAAGAGGACTTTGCGGTTGAGGAACATGGCAGTGAATGATCTGATAAAGACTGGAGTCATTGTCATAATTGATGTTCGGAGTCAGGAGAACATGGCGGACCCGTTCACCAAGGATCTCAACCGTTAGCTGGTCTATGACACAACAATCAAAATGGGCTTGAAGACGTTCTGATATTGTGTCTCTGTAATTCTACCATAAAATTTTATGCTATTAGTTCAAAGAGAAATCTACTTGGAATCTAGCTTTTGGTTCAAAGAAGGACCATAGACTGGGAGAATATCAGGAACAGTGGATAGTCCTTTGAGACATTAAGAAGTTACGGACCCAGAACCACTGTTGTCTACTAATCTTTTATATAGAACAAGTCATGTGGGAGGATGGCTTAGACGCCTTAATGAGTTCTCAGACATTTTGAATGTCTAGTGTGCTTAACAGGAAGCGTGATAGCGCAGCACTACAAATGAGCGTAAGGTCTCCATGCTACAGTGGGTGACACCACCAAGAGGTTCCACAGTAAGGGTAATGCCTCGACTTCGCGAGCCTTCACAGCGGCGTAGCACCGCACATAGGCAGGTAGTCTAATGATATAGAATGAAGAGAGTAGACAACACTACAAAGAGGCCGGCATCCTCATGTTACAGTGGTGTGACACCACAGAGGTAAAATATGTAAATTCTCAGCTACGCGAGCCATGTCACAGCGACGTAACACCGCAAGGAAGCGCAAGGCTTCGTGCTTGATAGTTTGGCACTACAAAGAGGCTAGGACCTCATGCTACAGTGGCATGACACCACGATAAGGTTTAGCCTCGGCTCTGGGCCATGTCATAGCGGAGTAGCACCGCAAGGAAGCTCGAACCTTCATGCCAATGACTCTTTAAAAGAACTCACCTAGAGTGTATGGAAAGAGATATAGACCATCTCTTAAGAAAAAAATTGTAGACACCCAAAATATATACACCGAAACTAGGCGTGCACATGGCCTTTAATGTGCAACCAGAAGCACAGTTGATGTCATTGTGTGAGTGGAAAGAATTGCAGCTATGGTGCAGAATTCAAGGCTTAGTCCATTCTTGTATCATACTTTTATTTGACCCATGCGAAAAGATTCAAGTCGAAGCGACATCTATCCTAATGCATGATGGGCAGTCACTGTAGGGAATGCTCAACCCATATATATAGAGATATATGGAGGATTATCGGTGATGTTTCCTTTCAACTAAGAAAAATAGTCCCACATTGACTATACCACCAAGTGGGTATCTCAATATAATATTTTGTATGAGTTGAGGTATGCACATGGGGTATGGTGGGGCACATGGGTGACATGTGGGGTTTTTTTTTAGAGAAAAAATGATTAACTCATCAATGAAAGTATTTATACTTTTTGTCATTCTCTTGGAATTATTTCCATAGGAGCTAAGCCCCAAAGGGGCTTAGCGACTCGGACTCGGATTCGGATTCGGTCTCAAGGGCGCAAAGTGGCAATTTGTTGGCGCACTTTGCACTTAGCACGTCAGCATCGGCGCAGGCGCTTATGCGCATTTGATGCGCTCTCATGCGCGAGCTTCATCCTCGGGCGCATGGGCGGGTCTCATACGCGATTGCATAGGCGGGTCGCATGCGTGGTCGCATGTGCTTTCGCATGCGCTGCGACTTGCCCTGTCGCATGCCCGACGGCTTGCGCTGCTGCTGCTGCTGCGGATATATTTAAACGGTTATGGAAAGATATGGTCTGTTATTCAGATCCATTTTTTGTGGGATTTGAAATTAATTCGTGCATATCTTTTAGGGATTCATAATTAATTTGTTCTTATCATTCCGTAACTGTTGGGCGGCTAGAGTTTTTACTCTCTCTCTATAAATACTCTCTTGGTGCCTCTTTGAGAACTGATTTCAAAAATTAGGAGACGAAGAGATTTGTTGTTGCCTCCACCATTGGAGCCCAGGAAGTTCTTGCGAGTTCAGAAAGAGGTGACATCGAGCGTGTCACGCCCCAGTCCCAAAATGCCGAGGGACTGAGCACGTGAGCAATGGCCAGCAGCACGCACCGATGGACAACCCAATTTAATGGATCCATCAGGGCATGCTTAAGCTGTAGTCTAGCAGTACTAAGTACAAGTCTCAGGTATTACTAATCTCATCCACAGAATAAACACAGATTAATTGCCAGAAATAATGCAATGGAAATAAATAAGCAATATCAAATAAGTGTCTCGGGAAACAAATTCGAGAATTATTCTGTTATATTTAAGGAAAAGACAGGAAATAAAATGCTGAAAAAATAGAAATACTGAGTAGATGAAGCCGGTGCTCAGGAGAAATCTTCGGCCTCTATCTCGTCTTCGGTTCCTGGTTCTGGTTCGAGAAGTGCTCCGGTTCCGTACACCTCTGGGTAGTTTTCTTTAGCTGTACCTGGGAACATCATCCATTCCAGGTCCTCAGGGGACATAACAAGGTACAGAAAATACAAGCCAAAATATATGGAGTGCAGCGATAAATGAAACAACAGGGTAAACTATATAACCAGCTAAGTAATATGCAATATGAGAGCAGCACTAGAACTCAGGCTGAAGCCACTACAAGCTCTGTGTCGGGGAGCCGGTAGCGGCAATAACTATAAATTATACTCTGAAATATACTATGTTTTTATATATAATATCAGCCTGTAGTCTGTGTATCTCTCTCCACCCAATGTAATCCCACGTCTCATGTCCACGATGCCTCATGTCCATGTCACGCACGATTATAACTAATGCAGCAAGTCTGATAGCTATGAATCAAATGTCTAAGAATGTAAAGTCTATGTCATAAAATATGCCTCCTATACAGAGTTACCTTGAATGTCTCAGGAAGACTCTGTCTCATGAAATAGTGTCAAGTGTCCTGGGTTTCGAAGTACTTGATAAGACAAGTACGAGAATTATCGGGTCTCGATAACCATGTCTATGTGACGTTACCCAACCCCGCGTACGGAGTCGGCACCCGACTATGATCGGACACTAAGCACGTCACCCGTTTCCTAGGTTAAGCAGTTAAAACAAGTTTACATATAATTCCACAAGAAATCAAATAAAATACTATGTCAAGAATTTCTGAGATTTGGCCAGCTGTACTTGCCCACTAATGCATAATTAAGTCCAGAAAAATAATTAGCAAGCTGCAGGGTTTGGCAAGGTACACTTGCCTGTGGTTCCGGCTATGTTTGCAGTTCTGACTTCGACGAAAATTGCAGGCGGTACTCCGGTTGCTGAAACAAACATCACCATCAGATCCAGAAAATATAAATCAGCTAGAAATACCTGTTCTTGAGTCCAATTTGGAGACAAGGGCAAAAACGACAATTTCGGGTCAAAACGGGGTCCACCTGCGGGGCCCGCTTTGCACCGAAAAACGTGTCAGGGTCAAAGGTTTCCAAATTCACCAAACTTAGTGTCAACAGGTCAGGAACGATGATACGAACCCAACGGAACTTCCAGAATTGGATTCCGATGAGCCAAACACAAAATCGCCCGTCGAGCGGGGCCTGTGGGGCCCACGACACGCGATTTTGTCAACGTTCTCAGAATCGAACCAAACTTGACCCACAGGACCAGCGTATCGCTACGAGTCCGATGGCGTAAGTGTTTTCTTGATCCGACGTGTGTACACAAAGTTAGGACACGTTCCAGAAAGTACGGATACGGGACGATGTCCGCGGATACGCGTTGATCCCGGTGTGCACCCACACCCGAATCGACTTCTGCGAAATCCCACACGTCCGTATCGACGATGCGCACGTATCTGTGAAGACCGCGCGTGACCAAGTCGTCCCGTTTGGCGGGGCGTACTCAGTTCCGGGGTGAAACAGGGTCTGGTTTTTCCTGTTTTTGGATCGCGGTGTGCGATCACCACAGGACGCGATGCCCCGAACGGTTTGTCCGGGCACCGAGAGGGTCGTACAGGCTTCGCAACGTAATTTGCGGAATCGAAATTCGAGCTACGAACAGAAAGTTACAAGTACCTGAAGGGGACCCGAAAATCGGGGCTCGAGTTGTGTCTGACACGTGTCCGACTCGTGTCGGACACAGGAGAAGAATCTAGGGTTAGGGTTAGGGCTTGACCCTGCGGCGGCTCAGGGCGGCGCTGAGGCGGCGCTGAGGCGGGGGAGGCCGGCCAGGGCCAGGGCGGAGCGGCGCCGGACTCGGGGTGAGGGAGAGAGTCGTGGGGGTGAGGGGAGCCGGGTCGGGTCGGGTTCGGGTCTGGCCGACCCGCCCGACCCGCTAGGCCGGGGTTGGACTGGGCTGGGCTGGGCCCGGTTGGGTAATGGGTTTGTAGGCCGGGCCGGCTGGGTTATATATATAAAAATAATAATAATAATAATAATAATAATAATAATAGTAAATAATCAGCAACTAATTAATTAATTAAATAATTAAATAAATAGACTTTAGGTGTTTTAAAATAGGTCCGGGGTCCGATAAATTCCAAAAAAATTGTCCTAAGTCCAGTTTTTCATTTTACACCCAAAAATATTATTTTCATAATATTTTAATACTGTTTAATATTAATTAAAAATCATTTAATAATTAAAACCCTGTTTTTAAATTACAGAAAATTCCCAGAAAATTCCAGAAAATTGTGAAAAAATCAGATTTGAAAATTTTGAAAAATCAGGGGGTTTACAATCTACCCCCTTAAGAGGATTGTGTCCTCGCAATCAAAGAATAACCGATCAACAGAGATGACGCGGTCGCAAGCATCGTTTGAATACACAGCACAAGATACTTTGGGAAATATCGTTTTCCCTAACAATGAAAGTTATGCACTTCCAGAGAAAATCTAGTTAAGTAAAAGAACTACAATTTTTATGAAAACTAGGTTATTATTAACAAGATGCAATTTACTAGGTTGGGGCTGAGGTCACGAACCAAGAGGCACGAACTACAACAAGAGTAGAAACGGATAACTACGAATCACTTACTCGCATCAGCGTCCTGCACAGTCATCGCGTAAGCTTGCCCTCGTCCTTGAGGTAGATTCCTCTGCTGCTGCTGAGCTTGCTGGAAGAGTGTCGCCTGAGGTGCCAGAGGTGGCCTCGGTGCTGGTGAAGCTGGTTGGTTTGCCCTTGGTGCTCCATCTCGATGCTGGGGACAGTCCTTGGCTAGGTGTTGATTGGTGCCGCAAATCAGGCACAATCCCAACTTGCATCTGCAGTTCCTCTCGACATGGCCTATCTTGCCGCAGTAGTGACAGGTAGGAAGGGTCTGCGAAGCTGTCCTGGGTGGCTGGTGCGTGCGAGATCTCTTTGCAGATTCTCCCGGTGATGTTCTGTCTGGTGCTGAGGTGATTGGCCGCTTGTGGCGAGACTCTCTCCTGGTGATGCGTTCCATGCGTCGGGCTGCAGCGAGAACGTCCGAGTAGGAGGTAGGTGCGACGGATCCGATGAGTCTCTGTAGCTCGAAGTTCAGTCCGTCGAAGAACTTCTCGGCCTTCTTTTCCTCTGTCGGGATCAGGGTTGGGGCGAAGCGGCTCAGACGAATGAATTCTGCGTTGTACTCTTCCACCGTCATAGAGTCCTGAGTGAGGCGATTGAATTTGTCCCGCAGTTCGGATCGTGCGATAGCCGAAATGTACATCTCTTGGAAGAGCCTGGAAAACTCTTCCCAAGTGACTCGGTCTGGTCCGAGTCGTGCCTCCTCAGACAACCACAGTGGTGCGCGTTGCCTGTCAACTGCATTCGGACGGCCGTCATCCAGCGTTCCCGTGGAAGCTCAGCTGCTTCAAGTTGATGCCGTATGTTGGTGAGCCACTCATGAACTTCTGTGGGCTCCTCTTTTCCAGAAAAAGTGTGGGGCTTCAGTTGGCGGAAGTCAGTGATGGAGCCTGTAGATGGCCGTCGAGCTGGTAGGTTGGCCTGCTCCAGTACAGTTACGATGCTGTCCCTCCAGAAGTTAGCTTCGCGATGCTGAGCCTCGTGTTGGACTTGTTGCTGAGCTTGCATCATCGCGTAGATCATTTGGAATATCTGCTGCCCGTCAATTGGCTGTCCTTGTGGGAGTACGGGCGTTGGTGGAACGAACTGCGGCGGAGGCGGGATGTCATCGCGCCGGAATCTGGGGGTAGATTGACCTGCCTGCTGGCTTTGTTGAGTTGAGGGAACTCCTCCAACTGGTGTCACTTCGTCGTCATAGGTGACACCTGTAGCTGGCGGGGTTCCGGCGGGAGTCTCATTGCATTCTTGTGGGTCCATCTCCCTGCATCCAAAATACCCAGTAAGAGGCGTACATGAACCAAGGCAAGATGCAAGTTCAAATTAGTTCGAATACGATACAGATATCAAAAATGATTCAAGCAAGTGGATGAGATCCTAAAACTTATCCTATTTTTATTGCAGGCATGTTTGGTCCCTAAGTTGAAACCGAATAATTTAGTCGTAGACCTGCATGGGCCACCACAAAAACCATGTCACGCCCCAGTCCCAAAATGCCGAGGGACTGAGCATGTGAGCAATGGCCAGCAGCACGCACCGATGGACAACCCAATTTAATGGATCCATCAGGGCATGCTTAAGCTGTAGTCTAGCAGTACTAAGTACAAGTCTCAGGTATTACTAATCTCATCCACAGAATAAACACAGATTAATTGCCAGAAATAATGCAATGGAAATAAATAAGCAATATCAAATAAGTGTCTCGGGAAACAAATTCGAGAATTATTCTGTTACATTTAAGGAAAAGACAGGAAATAAAATGCTGAAAAAATGGAAATACTGAGTAGATGAAGTCGGTGCTCAGGAGAAATCTTCGGCCTTTATCTCGTCTTCGGTTCCTGGTTCTGGTTCGAGAAGTGCTCCGGTTCCGTACACCTCTGGGTAGTTTTCTTCAGCTGTACCTGGGGACATCATCCATTCCAGGTCCTCAGGGGACATAACAAGGTACAGAAAATATAAGCCAAAATATATGGAGTGCAGCGATAAATGAAATAACAGGGTAAACTATATAACCAGCTAAGTGATATGCAATATGAGAGCAGCACTAGAACTCAGGCTGAAGCCACTACAAGCTCTGTGTCGGGGAGCCGGTAGCGGCAATAACTATGAATTATACTCTAAAATATACTATGTTTTTATATATAATATCAGCCTGTAGTCTGTGTATCTCTCCCCACCCAATGTAATCCCACGTCTCATGTCCACGATGCCTCATGTCCATGTCACGCACGATTATAACTAATGCAGCAAGTCTGATAGCTATGAATCAAATGTCTAAGAATGTAAAGTCTATGTCATAAAATATGCCTCCTATACAGAGTTACCTTGAATGTCTCAGGAAGACTCTGTCTCATGAAATAGTGTCAAGTGTCCTGGGTTCCGAAGTACTTGATAAGACAAGTACGAGAATTATCGGGTCTCGATAACCATGTCTATGTGACGTTATCCAACCCCGCGTACGGAGTCGGCACCCGACTATGATCGGACACTAAGCACGTCACCCGTTTCCTAGGTTAAGCAGTTAAAACAAGTTTACATATAATTCTACAAGAAATCAAGTAAAATACTATGTCAAGAATTTCTGAGATTTGGCCAGCTTTACTTGCCCACTAATGCATAATTAAGTCCATAAAAATAATTAGCAAGCTGCAGGGTTTGGCAAGGTACACTTGCCTGTGGTTCCGGCTATGTTTGCAGTTCTGACTTCGGCGGAAATTGCAGGCGGTACTCCGGTTGCTGAAACAAACATCACCATCAAATCCAAAAAATATCAATCAGCTAGAAACGCCTGTTCTTGAGTCCAATTTGGAGACAAGGGCGAAAACGACAATTTCGGGTCAAAACGGGGTCCACCTACAGGGCCCGCTTTGCACCGAAAAATGTGTCAGGGTCAAAGGTCTCCAAATTCACCAAACTTAGTGTCAACATGTCAGGAACGATGATACGAACCCAACGGAACTTTCAGAATTGGATTCCGATGAGCCGAACACAAAATCGCCCATCGAGCGGGGCCTATAGGGCCCACGACACGCGATTTCGTCAACGTTCTCAGAATCGAACCAAATTTGACCCACAGGACCAGCATATCGCTACGAGTCCGATGGCGCAAGTTTCGTCTCGATCCGACGTGTGTACACAAAGTTAGGGTGTGTTCCAGAAAGTACGGATATGGGGCGATGTCCGCGGATACGCGTTGATCCCGGTGTGTACGCACACCCGAATCAACTTCTGCAAAATCCCACACGTCTGTATCAACGATGCACACGTATCTGTGAAGATCGCGCGCGACCAAGTCGTCCCGTTTGGCGGGGCGTACTCAGTTCCGGGGTGAAACAGGGTCTGGTTTTTCCTATTTTTGGGTCGCGGTGTGCGATCACCACAGGACGCGATATCCCGAACGGTTTATCCGGGCACCGAGAGGGTCGTACAGGCTTCGCAACGCAATTTGCGGAATCGAAATCCGAGCTATGAACAGAAAGTTACAAGTACCTGAAGGGGACCCGAAAACCGGGGCTCGAGTTGTGTCCGACACGTGTCCGACTCATGTCGGACACAGTGGAAGAATCTAGGGTTAGGGTTAGGGCTTGACCCTGCGGCTGCTCAGGGCGGCGCTGAGGCGGGGGAGGCCGGCCAGGGCCAGGGCGGAGCGGCGCCGGACTCGGGGTGAGGGAGAGAGTCGTGGGGGTGAGGGGATCCGGGTCGGGTCGGGTTCGAGTCTGGCCGACCCGCCCGACCCGCTAGGCCGGGGTTGGACTGGGCTGGGCTGGGCCCGGTTGGGGAATGGGTTTGTGGGCCGGGCCGTCTGGGTTATATATATAAAAATAATAATAATAATAATAATAGTAAATAATCAGTAACTAATTAATTAATTAAATAATTAAATAAATAGACTTTAGGTGTTTTAAAATAGGTCCGGGGTCCGATAAATTCCAAAAAAATAGGGCGGCGCTGAGGCGGGGGATGTCACGCCCCAGTCCCAAAGTGCCGAGGGACTGGAGATGCGTGGCAACGGCCAGCAGTACGCACCGATGGATAACCCAATTTAATGGAACCATCAGGGCATACTTAAGCTGTAAATAAGGTCTACTACCACAAGTCGCACTAATCTCATCCATAAAGATAAAGAATAAACTGCATAATGAAATAGAAATAAGTTGCAACAACAATCACAGCAAGTCAGTCGGAGAAACAATCCGACTTATGTCTGAATAAACTGGCTCTATAGGCCAGGAACAAGAGATAAACATGAAATAAATACTGAGTACTGGAACAGGCACTCAGGAGAAGTCTTCGGCAGTCACCTCATCTTCAGTGTTTGGTTCTGCTCCAGCAATAGCTTCAGCTCCGGTCCCGTATACCTCGGGATACTGCTCCTCAGCTAAACCTGGGGACATAATCCATTCCAGGTCCTCAGTGGACATAGCAAGGCACAAAATAAAACAAGCCAAATAAAAGCAGTGCAATTAAATTAATTGAAACAGCAGGGTAAACTATGTAACCATCTATGTGATATGCAAATGAGAGCAACACTAGTACTCAGGCTGAGACCGCTACAAGCTCTGTGTCGGGGAGCCGGGTAGCAGTAATAACACGTAAAGGGTCTAGCTCTGCTGGAGAGTCTACAACCTCACAATAATAGTAGATATATAGATAGAACAGCCTGTAGCCTGTGTGTCTCTCCCCACCCAATGTAATCATGCAAGCCATGTGTCACGCCCCAGTCCCAAAATGACGAGGGACTGAGCACGTGCGCAATGGCCAGCAGCATGCACCGATGGACAACCCAATTTAATGGATCCATCAGGGCATGCTTAAGCTGTAGTCTAACAGGAATTAGGGCAATTGTTACAAGTCACGGGTTATTCTATTCTCATCCACAGCAGATAATCACAGACAGAGTAATACAAATAGAAATAACTGTCAAATCTCAATAACTTCCTCGGAAAACAATCCGAGAATATGTCTGGTATAACAGATACAAATAGACAGGAGATAAACAACTGAAAATAGAAATAACTGACTACATGCGGCCAATGCTCAGGAGAAGTCCTCTGGTGCAATCTCGTCCTCAGGTCCTGGTACAGCTCCTGGAAGTGCTCCTGTGCGGTGTATCTCTGGATGGATCTCTTCTGCTATAACTGGAGAACAAAACCAGGTCCTCAGTGGGACGTAACAAGGTACAGAAGAATACGAGCCAAACATATATGCAGAGCAGCAATAATGAAACAGCAGGGTAAATATGTAAACCAGCTAAGTGACATGCAAGATAAGAGCAACACTAGAACTCAGGCTGAAACTACTACAAGCTCTGTGTCGGGGAGCCGGTAGCAGTGATATCATGTGGTTGTCTATCTCGTAGTGAGACTAAGACGCCGGCATAATATATAAAAATCAACCTGTAGTCTGTGTGACTCTTCCCCCCCCCAATGTAATCACGCATATCATGACCATAACGTCTCATGTCCATGTCAGCGGGATTATAGCTAATGCAACAAGTCATAATGTCTATAAAGTATCTCTGTCAAGTCCTGTAACCTATACAGAATCACCTTGAATGTCTCAGGAAGACTCTGTCTCATGAATAGTGTCAAGTGTCCTGGGTTCTGGAGTACTTGATAAGACAAGTACGAGCATTATTGGGTCTCGATAACCATGCCTATGTGACGTTACATAACTCCGCGTACGGAGTTGGCACCCGACTATGATCGGACACTAAGCACGTCACCCGTTTCCTAGGTTAAGCAGTTTGGAACAAGTTACATTTAATGAAATCAAGTAAGCTACTATGTCAAGAATTACTGAGATTTGGCAAGCTTTACTTGCCCACTAATGTATAAACAAGTCAAGGAAAATAAGTAGCAAGCTGCAGAGTTTGGCAAGGTACACTTGCCTGTGGTTCCGGCTATGTTTTCGGCTCTGACTTCAGTTGGATTTTGCAGGCGGTACTCCGATTGCTGAAACAAACATCACCATCAGATCCAGAAAATATCAATCAGCTAGAAACGCCTGTCCTTGGGTCCAATTTGGAGACAAGGGCAGAAACGACAGTTTCGGGTCAAAACAGGGTCCACATGTGGGCCCGCTTTGCACCGAAAAACGCGTCTGGGTCAACGGTCTCCAAATTCACCAAACTTAGTATCAACAGGTCAGAAATACTGATACGAACCCAACGGAACTTTCAGAATTGAATTCCGATGAGCCGTTCACAAAATCGCCCGTCGAACGGGGCTTGTGGGGCCCACGACACGCGATTTCGTCAACGTTCTCAGAATCGAACCAAACTTGACCCACAGGACCAGCGTATCGCTACGAGTCCGATGGCGCAAGTTTCGTCTTGATCCGACGAGTGTACACAAAGTTATGGTGAATTGCAGAAGAGTCAGATACGGGACGATGTCCGCGGATACGCGTTGATTCCGGTGGCACGCACACCCGAATCAGCTTCCACGAAATCCCACACGTCCGTATCGACGAGGCGCACGTATCTGTGAAGACCGCACGCGACCAAGTCGTCCCGTTTGGCGGGACGTACTCGGTTCCGGGGTAAAACAAGGTCTGGGTTTTTCCTGTTTTTGGATCGCGGTGTGCGATCACCACAGGACGCGATGTCCCGAACAGTTTATCCGGACACCGAGAGGGTCATACAGGCTTTGTAACGCAATTTACGGAATCGAAATTGGGGTTACGAGCAGGAAGTTATGAGTACCTGAAGGGACCCAAAAAATCGGGGTTTTAAACTGTGTCCGACACGCGAGTTCGTGTCCGAATCCTGTGTCGGAGCTGTGTCCGCGTACTGCCGCCGTGTCCGAGGCTCTGGGGGACTGGCCGACGGTCGGCGAGGCCCTGGGGGTCCGGCAGGGTCGTTGGACGGCGGCTACGGCGAGGTCGGCTCGCAGGGAGGCCGGCGGCGGGTTCGAGAAGAAGAGGGGAGGAAGGAGGAGTGGTTCTGTCGAGGGGGAGACGCTGGAGGGTGGTGGACGGCGGCTCTGGGAGGTCGTAGCTGGCTGGGCGGCGTCGTGCGGTACAGAGGGCGGTCGGGGTCGCCGGAGCTAGGTGTGGCGGAGCTAGGGCTCGGGTTTTGGGGGAAAAGGAGGCGGAGATAGGGGGTTCTTATAGGGCGTCGGTGGGAGGTGAGGCCGGGACGACGTGGCGGAAAGGTCGGAGGGTCGTGGCGGTCGTGGCGGCCGAATTCGCGGCGGACGGCGGGTTTCTCGGGTCGTGGGGGAGTCGGGGGACAGGGGTGACCGTAGGCGGGTCGGGTCGGGCGGCGGGCTCCGGGTGAGCGGACCCGCCCGACCCGCTAAGCTCAGGGGGCTGGGTTGGGTCAGCCTAACGGGCTCGGCCCACTGGGCCGGGCCGGGCCCAACTAAAAATAAAATATAAAATAACAGTAAATTATAATAATAATAATAATAAATTAATTTAATTAGAAATTAGTTTTTAGGCTTTTAAAAATAGGTCTGATGCCCAATAAAATCCCAGAAAATTACCCTAAGTCCGGTTTTTCATTTTACACCCAAAAATATTATTTTCATAATATTTTAATACTGTTTAATATCAATTAAAAATCATTGAATAATTAAAACCCTGTTTTTAAATTACAGAAAATTCTCAGAAAATTTCAGAAAATTGTGAAAAATCCAGTTTTTAAAATTTTAAAAATTCAGGGGGTTTACAATCTCCCCCCCTTAAGAGAATTGCGTCCTCGCAATCAAAGAATAACCGGTCAGCAGAGATGACACGGTCGCAGGTATCGTTTGAAAGCACGTCACAAGGGACTTCAGGGAAATATCGTTTCCCTAAAAATTGAAAGTTTACACTTTCCAGGAAATCTAGTTAAAACTATAACTTTTATGAATACCAGGTTGTTATTAACAAGTTACAAATTACTAGGTTGGGGCTGAGGTCACGAACCAATAGGCACGAGCTAGAACAAGACTAGAACGGATAACTACGAATCACTTACGCGCATTGGCTACTCCACGAGTCTGCGCGTTCTCCACTGTCATCGTCAGGGCTTGCTCGCATCCTTGCAGTCTATTCTTCTGCTGTTGAGCCTGTTGGAAGAGTAGTTCCTGGGGTATCAAGGGAGGCCTCGGCTGATACCCTGCTGGAGCTGGTGGTAGGACTCCTTGAACTTCCGTTCGCGGTACTTCCAATGCTGGAGAGGCTGACCTTGGTACTGGTAACGCTCGTTGGTTTACCCTTGGTGCTCCTTCTCGACGCTCAGGGCATTCCTTTAATAAATGCTGACTGGACCCACAAACTATGCATAATCTCTTCTTTCGTCTGCACTCATCTTCAGTATGGCCTCGCTTGCGACAATATGGACAAACAGGTATTGTCTGTGGAGATGCTTCCGGTGGCTGGTGTACGTGAGGTCTTTTTACAACTTCTTCTTGTAGTGCTGAAGTGGAAGTCCGTTTCAGACTAGTCTCTCTCCTGATGACGCGCTCAATGCGTCGCGCTGCAGCAAGGACGTCCGAGTACGAAGTAGGTACAACGGATCCAATTAGTTTCTGTAGCTCAATGTTTAGTCCGTCGAAGAATTTCTCGGCCTTCTCTTCTTCTGTCGGGATCAACGTTGGAGCGAAACGATTTAGACGAATGAACTCCGCGTTGTACTCTTCCACCGTCTTAGTATCCTGAGTGAGGTGATTGAACTTATCCCGAAGTTCTGATCGAGCGATAGCTGGAATGTACATCTCTTGAAAGAGTCTAGAGAACTCTTCCCAAGTAACTCGGTCTGGTCCGAGCCGTGCTTCCTCAGATAGCCACCAGTGATGTGCATTGTCCGTCAACTGCATTCTGACGGCAGTCATCCAACGTTCCTTTGGAAGCTCAGCTGCTTCTAGTTGATGTTGAGTGTTGGTGAGCCACTCATGAACTTCACTGGGCTCTTCTTTGCCTGAGAATGTACGGGGCTTCAGCTGTCGAAAGTCGGTGATAGAGCCTGTTGTTGGCCGTCAAGCTGGTAGGTTGGCCTGCTCCAGTGCAGTTATTAGGCTATGACTCAACGCCTCTTGTTGAGCTTGCATTATTGCATAGACCATTGAAAACATCTGCTGTCCGTCCATGGCCTGCCCTGGTGGAATTATGGGCATTGATGGAGTAACTAGCGTCGTTGGTAGAATGTTATCTTGCTGGATTCTCGGGGCATATTGTTGAGCTGACTGTCCTTTATCTACTGGTGTTACTTCATCTTCGTTGGTTACCTCAGCAACTCGTGGTGACGTTATGGGAGTCTCGTCGTTTCCTCGTGAATCCATAACCCTGTAACCAAAATAAATAATAAGAGGCGCACAGGAATCAAGGCAGGATGCAAGTCAAGGAATTAAATTCGAAGTCGATATGGATACCAAGAACGTTTTCAAGCAAGTGGATGAGATCATAAACTTATCCTATCTTATTTGCAGGCCTGTTCGGTCCCTGAGTTGAAACCGAAAAAATTAGTCGTAGAGACCTGCATGGGCCACCACAAAAACCATGTCACGCCCCAGTCCCAAAATGACGAGGGACTGAGCACGTGCGTAATGGCCAGCAGCATGCATCGATGGACAACCCAATTTAATGGATCCATCAGGGCATGCTTAAGCTGTAGTCTAACAGGAATTAGGGCAATTGTTACAAGTCACGGGTTATTCTATTCTCATCCACAGCAGATAATCACAGACAGAGTAATGCAAATAGAAATAACTGTCAAATCTCAATAACTTCCTCGGGAAACAATCCGAGAATATGTCTGGTACAACAGATACAAATAGACAGGAGATAAACAACTGGAAATAGAAATAACTGACTACATACGGCCAATGCTCAGGAGAAGTCCTCTGGTGCAATCTCGTCCTCAGGTCCTGGTACATCTCCTGGAAGTGCTCATGTGCGGTGTATCTCTGGATGGATCTCTTCTGCTATAACTGGAGAACAAAACCAGGTCCTCAGCGGGACGTAACAAGGTACAGAAGAATACGAGCCAAACATATATGCAGAGCAGCAATAATGAAATAGCAGGGTAAATATGTAAACTAGCTAAGTGACATGCAAGATAAGAGCAACACTAGAACTCAGGCTGAAACTACTACAAGCTCTGTGTCGGGGAGCCGGTAGCAGTGATATCATGTGGTTGTCTATCTCGTAGTGAGACTAAGACGCCGGCATAATATATAAAAATCAACCTGTAGTCTGTGTGACTCTTCCCCCCCCAATGTAATCACGCATATCATGACCATAACGTCTCATGTCCATGTCAGCGGGATTATAGCTAATGCAACAAGTCATAATGTCTATAAAGTATCTCTGTCAAGTCCTGTAACCTATACAGAATCACCTTGAATGTCTCAGGAAGACTCTGTCTCATGAATAGTGTCAAGTGTCCTGGGTTCTGGAGTACTTGATAAGACAAGTACGAGTATTATCGGGTCTCGATAACCATGCCTATGTGACGTTACACAACTCCGCGTACGGAGTTGGCACCCGACTATGATCGGACACTAAGCACGTCACCCGTTTCCTAGGTTAAGCAGTTTGGAACAAGTTACATTTAATGAAATCAAGTAAGCTACTATGTCAAGAATTACTGAGATTTGGTAATCTTTACTTGCCCACTAATGTATAAACAAGTCAAGAAAAATAAGTAGCAAGCTGCAAAGTTTGGCAAGGTACACTTGCCTGTGGTTCTGGCTATGTTTTCGGCTCTGACTTCAGTTGGATTTTGCAGGCGGTACTCCGGTTGCTGAAACAAACATCACCATCAGATCCAGAAAATATCAATCAGCTAGAAACGCCTGTCCTTGGGTCCAATTTGGAGATAAGGGCAGAAACGGCAGTTTTGGGTCAAAACAAGGTCCACATGTGGGCCCGCTTTGCACCGAAAAACGTGTCCAGGTCAACGGTCTCCAAATTCACCAAACTTAGTGTCAACAGGTCAGAAACACTGATACGAACCCAAGGGAACTTTCAGAATTGAATTCCGATGAGCCGTTCACAAAATCGCCCGTCGAACGGGGCCTATGGGGCCCACGACACGCGATTTCGTCAACGTTCTCAGAATCGAACCAAACTTGACCCACAGGACCAGCGTATCGCTACGAGTCCAATGGCACAAGTTTCGTCTCGATCCGACGAGTGTACACAAAGTTAGGGTGAATTACAGAAGAGTCGGATACGGGACGATGTCCGCGGATACGCGTTGATTCCGGTGTGCACGCACACCCGAATCAGCTTCCACGAAATCTCACACGTCCGTATCGACGAGGCGCACGTATCTGTGAAGACCGCACGCGACCAAGTCGTCCCGTTTGGCGGAGCGTACTCGGTTCCGGGGTAAAACAGGGTCTGGGTTTTTCCTGTTTTTGGATCGCGGTGTGCGATCACCACAGGATGCGATGTCCCGAACAGTTTATCCGGACACCGAGAGGGTCATACAGGCTTCGCAACGCAATTTACGGAATCGAAATCGGGGTTACGAGCAGGAAGTTATGAGTACCTGAAGGGACCCGAAAAACCGGGGTTTTGAACTGTGTCCGACACGCGAGTTCGTGTCCGAATCCTGTGTCGGAGCTGTGTCCCCGTACTGCCGCCGTGTCCGAGGCTCTGGGGGACTGGCCGACGGTCGGCGAGGCCCTGGGGGTCCGGCGGGGTCGTTGGACGGCGGCTACGGCGAGGTCGGCTCGCAGGGAGGCCGGCGGCGGGTTCGAGAAGAAGAGGGGAGGAAGGAGGAGTGGTTCTGTCGAGGGGGAGACGCTGGAGGGTGGTGGACGGCGGCTCTGGGAGGTCGGCGCTGGCTGGGCGGCGTCGTGCGGTGCAGAGGGCGGTCGGGGTCGCCGGAGCTAGGTGCGGCGGAGCTAGGGCTCGGGTTTTGGGGGAAAAGGAGGCGGAGATAGGAGGTTCTTATAGGGCGTCGGTGGGAGGTGAGGTCGGGACGACGTGGCGGAAAGGTCGGAGGGTCGTGGCGGTCGTGGCGGCCGAATTCGCGGCGGGCGGCGGGTTTCTCGGGTCGTGGGGGAGTCGGGGGACAGGGGTGACCGTAGGCGGGTCGGGTCGGGCTGCGGGCTCCGGGTGAGCGGACCCGCCCGACCCGCTAAGCTCAGGGGGCTGGGTTGGGTCAGCCTAACGGGCTCGGCCCACTGGGCCGGGCCGGGCCCAACTAAAAATAAAATATAAAATAACAGTAAATTATAATAATAATAATAATAAATTAATTTAATTAAAAATTAGTTTTTAGGCTTTTAAAAATAGGTCTGATGCCCAATAAAATCCCAGAAAATTACCCTAAGTCCGGTTTTTTATTTTACACCCAAAAATATTATTTTCATAATATTTTAATACTGTTTAATATCAATTAAAAATCATTGAATAATTAAAACCCTGTTTTTAAATTACAGAAAATTCCCAGAAAATTCCAGAAAATTATGAAAAATCCAGTTTTTAAAATTTTAAAAATTCAGGGGGTTTACACCATGACCATAACGTCTCATGTCCATATCGGCGGGATTATAACTAATGCAACAAGTCATACTGTCTATAAATAAAATAACTCTGTCAAGTCTTGTATCCTATACAGAATCACCACGAATATCTCAGGAGAATTCTGTCCATGATAGTGTCAAGTATCCTGGGTTGTAGGGTACTTGATAGGTCAAGTACAAAAGTAAGGGGATCGCAAATCCATCTCTAAATGACGAACCCAACACCGCGTACGGTGTTGGCACCCGACTATGATCGGACACTAGGTACGTCACGCGTTTCCTAGGTTAAGCAGTTTAAACAAGTTTATATAAATTTACACAAGACATCCAGCAAAGTATTATTACAGGAAATATGAAAATAAAGACTGCAAGTTTGGCAAGGTGCACTTGCCTGATATTTGGATTCCACTTAGGTCCTGATTTCGGAAATTTTCAGAGATGTCTCCAAAAGCTGAAATAAATAGTACCATCACGCTCAGAAGGTGTCAAATAGCTAGAAACGCCTGTCCTTGGGCCCAATTTGGAGACAAGGGCAAAAACGAAAGTTTTGGGCCAAAACGGGGTCCACCGGTGGGCCCGCTTTGCACCGAAAAATGTGTCAGAGTCAACGGTCTCTAAATTCACCAAACTTAGTGTCAATGGGTCAAGAACGCTGATACAAATCCAACGGAACTTTCAGATTTGAATTTCGATGAGCCGATCACGAAATCGCCAGTCGAGTGGGGCCTATGGGGCCCACGACACGCGATTTCGTCAACGTTCTCAGAATCGAACCAAACTTGACCCACAGGACCAGCGTATTGCTACGAGTCCGATGGCGCAAGTTTCGTCTCGATCTGGCATGCGTGCACGAAGTTAGGGTGAATTGTAGAAAAGGCGGATACGGGGCGATGTTCGCGGATACGCGTTGATTCCGGTGTGCACGCACACCCGAATCAGCTTCCGCGAAATCCCTCATGTCCGTATCGACGAAGCGCACATATCTGTGAAGACCGCACGCGACCAAGTCGTCCCGTTTGGCGGGGCGTACTCAGTTCCGGGGTAAAACAGGGTCTGGTTTTTCCTGTTTTTGGATCGCGGTGTGCGATCACCACAGGACGCGATGCCCCGAGCGGTTTGTCCGGGCACCGAGAGGGTCATACAGGCTTTGCGTAGCAATTTACAGAATCAAAATCAGAGATCCGAGGTGTGAGATACGAGTACCTGAATGAGGCTCCTCGGAACTGGGTTTTCTGAATCCGACACGCGCCTCTGTGTCCTGGACGTGTCCACGTTCCTGCGAGTCTAGGGGGTGTGCTGTGTCCGCGTGTCTGGAGCTACGCTGGACGGGTTCGGCCGTGACTCGCCGGGGAAGGCGGCTCAGGGCGGCGGAGGCTCGACGAGGGGCTGGGCGGTGGTCGCGGCTCCGGGCGGAGGGGAGAACAGCAGTCGCGGGTGCCGCTGCCGCTGGCGCCTGGGGGGGAAGACCCGCGGTGGAGCGGCGTCGTCCGGAGGAGAGGAGGAGGGGTTCGAGGTGGTGGCTGCAGGAGCTAAGGTCGCCGGAGTTGGGGTCCAGGGGAGCTAGGGTTTGGGGGTGATGGAGGAGGAGAAGGGAAGGAGGGGGATTTTATAGGGGGTTTGCCGCGGAGGGCTGGCCGGGAACGTGGCAGAGAAGGCGGAGGGGTCGTGGGGGTGAGGCCGGGCGGTTCTCCGGCCATGTCGCCGGAGAATGCGGCAGGTTTCCTGGCCCAGTCGTGGGGTTGGGGGTGATGGAGGACCGGGTCGGGTTCGGGCGGCGGGTGTGGCCGACCCGCCCGACCCGCTAAGGCCAAGGGATGGGCTGCTATAATGGGCTCGGCCCACTGGGCCGGGCCGGGCCCTAAATACCAAATAATAACAGTAATAATAATAATAATAATAATAATAATAATTAATTTAAATAAAAAAATAGTTTTTAGGCTTTTAAAAATAGGTCTGAGGTCCAATAAAATCCCAGAAAATTACCCTAAGTCCGATTTTCTATTTTACACCATAAAATCATATTTTTATTACATTTTAATATTGGTTATTAGCAATTAAAAATGATAAATTCACCACATGACCTATGTAAATTCCTGAATAATTTCAGAAAATTCCCAAAAATAGATTTTTTAAAAAATCTGAAAATTTAGGGTGTTTACAGGGGAGGCCGGCCAGGGCGGAGCGGCGCCGGACTCGGGGTGAGGGAGAGAGTCGTGGGGGTGAGGGGAGCCGGGTCGGGTTCGGGTCTGGCCGACCCGCCCGACCCGCTAGGCGGGGGTTGGACTGGGCTGGGCTGGGCCCGGTTGGGGAATGGGTTTGTGGGCCGGACCGGCTGGGTTATATATATAAAAATAATAATAATAATAATAATAATAATAATAATAATAATAATAATAATAGTAAATAATCAGTAATTAATTAATTAATTAATTAAATAAATAAATAGACTTTAGGTGTTTTAAAATAGGTCCGGGTCCGATAAATTCCAGAAAAATTGTCCTAAGTCCAGTTTTTCATTTTACACCCAAAAATATTATTTTCATAATATTTTAATACTGTTTAATATCAATTAAAAATCATTTAATAATTAAAACCCTGTTTTTAAATTACAGAAAATTCCCAGAAAATTTCAGAAAATTGTGAAAAAACCAGATTTGAAAATTTTGAAAAATCAGGGGGTTTACAGAGCGTTCCAGAAGTTCTTCGTAAACTTGCTGGTTCCTGGAAGCAAATCGTGTGAAGACGAATCTTGCTTTGAGCAACGGTGATCTTTATCACCCCAGCAAGCAAAATCTCTTCTTCTTCTTCCTCCTCCTTTCTTCTGTGAGTTGTAACTCTGTTCTGTCCGTCTGCAACTGCGATTGCAAGGAAGAACGAGAGGTTCCTTTTCTGGTTATTGTTGTATCAGCAGGTTGTAACAGGATCCTTATATATTATTTTTCGTGGATATCGAGAATAATCAGAGTGAAAACTTTTGTGTGAACCTCTAATCTCAACCACGTGGTTTTTCATCGTTGATTTAGCCTCAGAACCAACAGGTTGTTCATTAATAAAACTAAAATAGTTGGATATTTGGCTTATAGGTTAAATTTTTATCCTGTTATCTCAAATTTTTTTTTTTTTTTTTTTGTAGTTTGTTAGACTTTTCATATTACAAAAGAACTAATATTACTTTATTCCGTTAATTGTAACCAATATTTACAAAAGAGAGACTTTTGATTTGTCTAGTGATGCCCCATGTTAGCAATCACCCGAATAAAATATGTATAATATGCAAAAAAATCGTATGTTTCAGAAACGTGTAATATTTACATACTTTTAAAAGATACAGATTAATACGCAAATTTTAAGACTGTAACATTTTAAACACGTACCGTACGAATACATATCATACTTACATACTTTTGAAAGAAAAATTCTCACATACAACCTATTTAATTAACAAGAAAATAATTCGACAGTCTTGTTGCTTGCATCAATGATCATTTTGTAAAAATGGGTGAAAATGTTGACTTATGAATTTTTGTTTAATGAATTATTTGCTTATTAATTTATTAGGGATAAAAAAATACATGTCGAATTTTTATTGTCGAATTTGTTCATATGAAACGTACTAAACACGAATTAAATCTAATCCGAATGTTTCTCGTTTGGCGATTTTTTTAACGTATTTTACTTGTATCGTATGATTTATACTCGTACTTTTGTCGTCCTGATTGTTTTCTGTTTGCCGAATTGCTAACAAGGGTAATACCATTTCCTGGATAATCCACATGTCTCACCAAGTTCAGTGAACAGTGAATATGTTGTAATGGCCCACTTGTCAATTAGTCAAACATATACATACATACCATTTATGGGTGCAACTTGGACGGACTAAACCCGAGCCCGATCGGATAAACCTGTTAATGGGTTGGATTATGATTGAAGATACTCGGATTCGGACTCAGATTCGGATTAAAATATTTAAACCCGACCAAAAATCGGATTGGGCTTGGGTTTATGTCGGGTTACCGAAAGAACCCAAAACCCGATATATATATATTTATATTTATATTTATATTTATATTTATGTTTATATTTATATTTATATTTATTTATTTATTTATATTGTTTCATATTTTTTAAATAAAAAAGTTTAAATCATAACTTTCTCCATCCAAATTCTTCAACTCATTATCATAAATCTCATTTTAGTTTGTATTTTGTAATAGTTGAGGCTTGATTGCTATTTGATTATGTGTTTAATATTTACTCTTGTTTAAAATTATTTCAAATATCATATTAGAGTCCGATGAATCCGATCCTCCGGACTTGGTCTTGGGCTACATATGTTGAATCCGAGGTCGGGTCGGACTTGGACTAAGCTTATGATTCATCAGGTTGGGCTCGTGTTGAGCTCAGTCCGACCCAATCTGTCCGAGTTGCACCCCTAGTATCATTCTCAATGGTGCAATGCACGCAAAATACAGCTCCAAAAGAATAATCTCCAATGTTGGATTAGAACCCATATTTCAATATTGTTTAATGGCTAATTTTGGTTCAAGTTTGATTTGAATTTTTAAAATTTTGAATCTTTTGATTATTTCGATTCGATTGAAATCGAAAAAACCAAACTCTCACCACGTTCGGCCTACTTTTCTTTGTGCACATTTCGGTTCCGACATGCTATTATAATGCGGCTTAGAAACGACTAAAAAATGAACTGTCTAAGTCGTATGTATATCATCATTTAAATAAATTTTAAAAAAATTAATAAAAAGATAACTAAATAAAAAGATAACTAAATAACTATACAAGTATTCCACTAATTATAAAAAAAAAAAAACTTAAACGAGCATTCAACTACGTAATGTGATATATTTATAACTAAATAACTATAACTAATGTTGTTAAGATAAAAGGTATTTATTTTTATTACTTGAGTTTAATTTCTTAGAATATTATTTTTTATAATAAATTTATATTTATTTTTAATTTTTTTTATGCATGTAAAATGTACATTACTGATATATTATTCATGTTGGGCTCCTCTATGAAGAAGTACAAATATTTACTTACTAGGAAAAAGGGTCCATAAATAAGTTGCTGCACCCACCGAATCGTCCGAAACGTACGTAGAATAGACTAGAATAGAATCCCAGAAATTCCAAGAAAACAGCTTCACCCTCTCTAACTGCCATTCCTCCAAACCCTCTCATTTAAAATCCACTCTTAACGTTAGGGAAAGAAAGAGAGACACACACTAACGTTTCTTTCTTCTTCCTCACTCCTCCATTCCATTTACTCCACTGCACTGCAACTGCACTGCACTGCACTCCACTCCACTCCTCTTTCGATCGAGAGAGCGAGAGAAAAGAAGAAGAAGAAGAAGAAGAAGAAGAAGAAGAAGAAGAAGATGGCAACTAAGAATGACGACTTTGCCCCTCATCCCGTCAAAGAACAGTTGCCTGGAGTCGACTTCTGTCTCACCAGTCCTCCTCCATGGCGTCAGTACTCTCGCTTCGTCGTGCTCTCCTCCGTCACCTTCTCTCTCTCTCTCTCTCTCTCTCTCTCTCTCTCTCTCTCTCTCTCTCTCTATAGATATACACACTAATTTTGTTTTTTGTTTTTTCAGCGCAAGCATTGCTGTTGGGGTTCCAGCACTACATGGTGATGTTGGGAATCACGGTTCTCATCCCGTCTCTTCTTGTTCCGCAAATGGGTGGTGGTCATGTCAGTCCTCCTTTCCTCTTCCTAATTGAATCCTATGCTTTTTAATCGCACGGGCACTAATTATACGACGTGATACAGACACGGCAGACACAATTTGCTGTGTTCTGTGTTCTAGTGTATTTTAGAATATCTATGTCATATCCTATAAGTGTCCAACAGGACACAACAAGGATATAGCACGTATTTTACTGTGTACTCGGAGTGTCTTATACCTTTCCTGATATATGTCCACCCCAGACGACACCGACACCACCTAAAATCGGCGTTGTTCTAAGTGTATTTCTGAGTGTTCCTTTTCATGTGTGATATAAAGAGGCGGAGCTATCAATGGGCACGGCCGGGTTGTAGTCCGGCCCAAATTTTTGCAAAAAAATTTTGAGATTTTTTTTTAAAATGTTTTCTTTATGTTTTTTTTTTTTTTTTTTTTTTTTGAATTTGAAGTATGAAACAATTAAGTGATAAATAAATTCTCAAAAAAATAATATTTTAGGCGATGCAATGCTTGTATCCTCGTGTCGCTCAAGCTATACGTAAAGTTCAGCCCTTCCTAATTTCAGAGGCTAGCTCTGCCACTGGTGACATACATGTCAGGCTCAAGACAACATGGAGAAAGCACATACTTTAGCGTAATGCCCGTCTCATACCTAATACATGTCTGACTTGACAGGACACGGACAAGGACACGATACTATTTTTTGAAATGTCCGTTCTGCATAAATTATTTTTTATGGGTACCTAGTATTTCCTCTGTTGGTAAACGAAAATTGGAAAAAAAAAAATTACAGGAGGAGAAGGCTAAGGTGATACAGACCTTCCTCTTCGTTGCCGGAATCAATACTCTGTTGCAGTCCCTTTTCGGTACTCGCCTTCCTGTGGTCATCGGCGGATCATTCACATTCATCCTTCCTACAATTACCATCATCCTCAGTAGCAGACATGCATATATTATAGACCCATACGAGGTTCTATTAATTCTCTTAATTCCTACTTTGTTCTTGGTTTGAGTCTTCCATTTATTGGCTTCTGATCTTTATATCTCTGTTGCTTCAGAGATTTGAGCACACAATGAGGGCAATCCAGGGGGCCCTCATCGCCGCGTCCAGCTTGCAGATTGTTTTGGGGTTTCTTGGAATTTGGAGGATTGTTATGAGGTCTGATTGATTGCTTATTTTCCGATATCGTTTTCTAGTTCAATTCTGATTTTTGTTTGATTTTTCTCCTTGCATCATATTTGTCTGTCTGATTATGTCAATTTATCCTTCAATTTTGTTTGATTTTTGTTTAGCTGTTTGGTTTTTTTTGGATATTCTTAGTTTAAGTACCCAATAAGTTTAAATTACCTCAGAATTTCATTTTTGGTGAGTGATGAAGTAGTATATTTGGAGGTTGGTGACTGAACTTCCGGATTTTCAGTCTTGTTTAGACATTATTCGTGGGTTTTATGTATATTTGCTCTATTTGTTTAGTTAAATGTTGACTATAAAATTTCAGCTTTGGGATTAGTATTTCTAGCAAGTCATTTCTTGATTATTTAGGGATATTCATGTAAGTTTATTTAGGGTATTTCTAGTTTTTTTTTTTTGGTAACATTTTTAACTTTGTCATTCTAATTCCATGGATTAAGCTTTAATTTGTTGCTCCTGAAAAAGTTGAATAAGAAAGTTGTGTGGAATGAGTTAATAGAACAGAGCACCAACAGAACAGAGGCTACTATTAAATCACTACTATCTTGAGGTTCAAATTAATTTTGGTTTCATAATTGTGCAAATTTATGCTCCATGTCATTTTAAATATACTGTGATGACTTTTGCAAGACAAGAAATTGTTATCACAATGTACAGAATTATCAATTCTCTGAGGATTATTATCAATGTTCGTAGCATTGGTATCAATAAGTATCAGGATCGGCGGTATCGACAATATCAGCGATTTTGGATCGGAGTATCAGATTTTCCTTTTATTGGAAAACCAATAATTATTAATATTTTAGAAAATATATTTTATACATTTAGGCATAATTTTAAGTATTTTCAGTGTTAAATTCTTAGTAGTTTTGAAATCGAATGAAGAGTAGACACCCTTGTAGATTGTTTTGTTGGTGTTTTCCACTTAAATTTGGGAGTTTTAGTCCCACATTGAAAAACCACCAATGCGTATATCTCAATATATAGCTATGCTTAGTATTGGTATATGCACATGGGGTGGTGGCCCATGTGGATTTACTTTCCTAGAGGGAATAAGTGTGAACTCCTTTATGACAATCTTTGTTTTGTCACCACCTTTGGGAAGTTTTTCTTATGAGCTAAGCTCCGAAGAGACTTAGCGACTCGGACTCGGATTCGGACTCAAGGGCGTAAAGTGACGTTTTAATGGCGCACTTTATACTTAGCACGTCAGCATCGTCGCATGGTGCTCATGCACGAGTTGCTTGCTCGGGCGCATGCTTCGTGTCGCTATGCGGCCAGCGAGTTTGTAAGAGCGAGTCACATATGGAGGAGACCAAGTCTGCTGTTGGCGGCGCATGCGACGCATGGTTATCCGTGTCATCCGAATTATGCGGTGCAGAGATGACTTTCCACAGTGGCTGCTGCTTTTGGCGCTTGGTGACGTTTGGCAGCGTTGTCCTGTGCAGCGTGACCTGCGGCGGCGGCAGTGGCGACGACGCATGCGACTTCGGCTGCACATGCGGCTTGGTGTCTGGTCAGATGGCGCATATGCTGCATAGGCTTACTCGGGCCACATAGGTGCCGATTTCCTCTATATATATAGAGAGAGAAGCTTCTCTTTCATTTGAGAGGTTGAGAAAAAATCGAGAGCACCAAAGCGTATATGGTCACCCGAACACCCCTCCCTCATATTGGATTTTCGAGTGATCCGAAGGTGACCAAGAGCGTTCCAGAAATTCATTTATGAGTTTGTTGGTTCCTGGGGACAGATTGTCTATACGACGAATCTTGCTTTGAGAAACGGTGGTTTTGACCACCCCAACAAAGAGTTTTTCTTCAATTTTTTTCTTTGCTTTGTTCTTTCTCATTGTAGCGTCTGCGAATGTAAAGAGGAGAACGATTTTTCTTGTTGCTAGTTGTAATCTTCTTTTTTCTTCGAAGTCAGTTTGTAACCTGTATTGGTTCGTGCTTCGTTGGAATCGATAATATCAGATAAGGAACTCTTGTGTAAATCTCTGATCACGAAGACAACTTGGGTTCTAGTAGAGAGCGAACTTTCGGGTCTTGCTTGGAGCTCTGTTGATGGTCCGTGTTCTACCATCTTTGATCCGCCCTGGGAGTAACAGTCTCAAAGCAAGATCAGAAGAAAGATGAAGAACATCCGTTCAAATCTTCTTGGCAACAAGTTTTTACAAAC